>OZ007576.1:29102420-29621229 GCA_963931925.1 Onchidella celtica | reverse complement strand
TTTTATCCCCCATGGGGGAAATTCACCTTCACACAGCGGTTAAGAGCATATACATGGTCTACACATCCACTAACGCATCATTCATTATATATAACCATACCATAATTCCGACTTCTTTTGTGCATATGAGTTGGTGTGCAGTGATAAATTTATCATCCTCACGGCAAGCAGAGAAGCTTGATAACAAAAGTGGGGAGAGATAGAGAAGTAGGGCAGTGATGAGCCAGCGAAGTACGGGGCCAACAGCACTACTGGCCCAGCACAGGAAGTTGAATTTCTTACAACAATGAATCTGAAACTACATGCAGAAATCATTTAAGTTCTAAAAGTATTACTTGAAATTACATGGCATGGAACCTAGATCTAGGTAAACTATGGCAAACATCTATTTATAATAAATATCTTGTTGAGGAGGATCGCGGAGGGCAACAATGACCTTCTGTATTTCTCTGTTTGCTGTCTGTTGTCGAGTCAGACAATGTTCATTTCATGACACGTCAAAAGTGCGTATCGTGCATTTGTTCTGAAAAGCTCTGTGAAAATGAATGTTCTTTCACGGGATAATAAACCATCTTACCTTACCTTACGAAATATTATAAAAACCACAGAAAGACTGTGGGGTCACAGCAAGGCTTAAAGCAAAGTTAAAAATTGGCAAAAAGAAAAAAGTTCCATGTAGCAAAGCCTCGTGCAAGGAACAATAGCCAAACGATGCAATAAAACGCAAACTGAAAGGGAAGACAGAAAATGACCGATATTTCGGCAACAGCCTTCTTCAAGGAAGAAAACACCGAAAAAACAACAACAGAAAAAAATTAGAAAATTGAACAGATAAAACAATCGAACAATAATAAAATAGAATATGAAATATATGGAATCTAAATAGAATATTAAATGAATGCGTCTACTTAGCTGCGAGTTCTTGCATGTATTGCAATGTTTTTAAATGTTGGATTGTTTTATCCGTTCAATTTTCCTGTTGTTTTTTTTTCCTATTGTTTTCTCTCTTTCTTCCTTGACGAAGGCGGTTGCCGGAATATCAGCCATTTTCTGGCTTCCCGTTTAGTTTGCATATCACTGTATCGTTTGGGTATCATTTCTTATGTTGGGGTATTATTTTTTTACATACGTCTTTGCTACATTCAACCTTTCCTTTTCGCCAAATTTTGACTTTACCTTATCTTAAAGATACAGAAAGGGAAGTCATTATGATTGTTTTCACTATTATTACTATTATCAGTTGTGTAATTCAGCTTGCCATCCCCTCCCAACCCTAGCCTCTGGGATGGCCAATGCAAAATGCTCCCTTTAAATAACGAATGTTGTACGAGTACGTACATATCCCCCAAGTTTGTTTGTTGTTCTTTTTTTGCGCTAGGGGTACGTATTTTAAGCCTTTTGTGCCTCCAGAGCTACAGAGCTCTTCCCGAAATATTCTTAACAACAGCCTTTAATTGATAATTCTTTCGGATTTTGCTTTTGTTTTCCTCCGGTTTTTTTTTTGTTTTTTGTTTTGTTTTTGCCGAAAGGGTAAGGGGCAGGGTTAGGGGTTCGATAAGATTTAGGATTGAAGATAAAGACGGGGTTAGGAGTTGGGACTTACACATACGCGGCCCCAGTGCAAAACGTTTGGGGTGCGTACTTACTCATAATAACAGCCATTTTTAAATAACAAGAGCACCGGAGACCGTCTCTCGCCTATCCAGCTCGCTATAGATATTTTGAGACCTGAATGTCGGCAGAAAACAGGTTTCAAAAGTGTAAAAAAAAAACAACAACTAACTAACGCTAAACTCCCAGTAACATTTTATGAAAGCCACTTCCACGACAAGATGTTTTGTCGTACGCATTCTGCCCAGTTTTAATCTACAGACACACGGAATCTTCTTGTGAAGATGATCTGAGTTGCGTAAGAATCCCCCAAGGAGTTGGGTTAGGCGGGAACAGACGCAATGACAACCGGGCATAAAATCGCATTAGGCGACCGGGCTGGAAATGTGTCTGTCTAAATTGAAAGGTTGATGCGCTGTTAACGTCAAAATTGATTTACGAGACTAAGTGCGAAATTACGCAATGCAACAGGTAGCATTGTCTGCCTGTCCGTGTCTGTCTATCCGGCTGTCTTCCTGATTCTAAGTGCATTAGTCTGTCCATCTGCCCTGCATTTCTGACCACACGTATGTTTGCTTCCCTGTCTGAGTGTCTTTCTCCCCTCTCACTGTTTGCTTGCCTGTTTGTATCTGCGTGCCTGAGTATTTGTTTGCTTGTTCGTTCGGTCTCCCGTTTGACTGCCTGGCTGCCACTATGTCCGTCCGTGTGTTTCAGGCCTAAGACTCCCGATTATCATGCATATCGAGGGTTATCAACCAGAGTGTGTTATGCCCAGTTTCGTTCATTGATTTAAAATGCTTGTAGAAATCCCAGATACAAAATGTGTAACTTTATTTCATAACCCGATAAAACGATTCATTAAATTGTCCTTGTTTTTGCAATTAGGCCCATTTGAATTTTCATTACAACTACAAATTTCAAACTCATCTTTCTTAATTTGACGATTTTGGACATAAAACATTCTGGTTTCCAATTCTCGATATTTTGTTATTGTGGGCTGAAGGCTGACTGGGTCTATGTCCACTTTCTGAGAAACTGAGAAATTGATCCCTGAAGCCAAATTCGAACTTGGTAGCTCTCCACGGGATAGGTCGTGGGTTCGATCCCCACCTTGATCACTTGTTTTTCCTCCTCATTTCACGCCCACTTCGCTTCTGTTCCAATTAGGCACGTACATTTTCTCCGCAATATGCAGCGTTTATACTCCTCGTTCACACCAGAGATGAGCTTTCGTTAACTTTCGTACCACTCACGAACAGACAAGGTTTAATCTTTATAAATCGTCTATTAGTGTTGTCATCCAGTTGTCGTAAGTTCGTAAAGTTTGGTGAGAACACTATTACCAGGGATACAAAGATTTACGTCATCCGCTTGTGAGAGATACAGAAGTTCACGAAAGCGGATCTCTGGTGTGAACTCAAGGTAAAGTCGTGTTTCCATGTGTACCAACACGGAAACGTCAGAAATCCAGCAAGTAGTAAAAAAGAAATAGTGTATCCGTGTCTACGGAAAAGGCCTTTCCAAATGTACACATGAAAACGTTCTAATTCGCTAATTGAAAGATTTTTTGTCATTTTTCCATTGCCGTTTCCCTGCACATGAAAACCCTGCGTTAGGCAAAATAAAAACCGCAAGCTGAGAAAAGAAAACAGTGATAGCCAACAAATTACTTTGTAAAAGAATGAAAGTGAAGGAAACCGCACAAGTGTTTGGTCATAAAGGATCTTCACCAGGCTCCCAAAAACAAGAATGATTCCCGAAAAGTAGCCGGACCCGATTACTACAGTCGTTTTGGGAACGGTGACGATTATTTTAACGGATGCAAGTCGGATATTGTAATACACAACATTGCACACCAACTAATTCTTCGTGTTCCATCTCTAGGGCTGTAACAGATTCGTTTTAAATCTGCATAAAACCATCAATCTATCTCTCTGCTCGTCACACATGGTCATGAAAATGGATACAAATCCTTCGATTCACATGGTAAAGGCGGACATTTCTGATAACTGATTTTCTTTGATGTCTTACAAAGATGATAATGATGGCCACAGAATACTAGGCGTAACATGTCGCTCAATGGACTTATGCACTCGTTCACCCTGTTTAGAAACAATAAACAATAAAGAAAATCGATATGATAATGCAATTTCTGGCATGCGTTGCTATGTTCCGAACAATGGTGACCTGGAGAATTATTGCAGTACATGTAAATATAACAGCGTCATCTGTGTTTACTTTTTACCCACTTTACTCCCCCTTCATTCATTCTTGGTGCTATCTGTCTATCAGTAGTTTAAAGGGCATTCCAGCAACTTCGATGCTCGCTCTGCCCGTCCATCTGTCCGTACAATCCATCCACCCACCCATCTATCCCCAATCCACCCACTGATTCATGTATCTATCCATTGATTCATGTGTCCATCCACTCAACAACCCACCAGTCTATCTATCTACCTCAAAAAGAACCCCCCCCCCCCATGGGCGTATCCCCCCTCCCAGAGCGAGACATTTCCTCCCTGTCCCCAGATACCTAATTATTGTCTGATACCACCCGCGAGACAGTGACCCGGACCTCGTCCACCGGACCCACACCAACGGCCCAAGCGTCCCAGCTCTATCTCCAGCAAAGACAGCCTACGGGATGCCTTCACTCTGAGATTGCCACAATGTCTGACAAGATTACGGGGGCCAAAGTGGTTGCTGTTGTTGTCGTTGTTGTTGTTTGGTCTTTTTGGCTTCTGTCTGGGACATTTCCGAAGGATCAGGCCTCTGGGAGTTTAAAGTAAAAACAACAGAAAATCTGTGTCTGTGACAGAAAAAGAAATCGTTGCCGGGATGGACGTCTGTTTGTTGTGGGTTAGTGAAAGGTGAGATGGGGTGGGTTTGGGGGTGGGGTTGGAGGGGGCTAGGGAGCAGAAAATGTGGGGGGTGGGAGGGGGGGGGGTGGGGGGTGTCACAGGATGTGGTTGTGTGTGTGGGGGGGGGGGAGAATCGAGATAAGCCTTGGGAAAGGGAGAGGTAAAATAAGGTTCGGGGAAGGGCAATGCGGGTGGGGCATAGACAGGTTTACAGGGTGAGGTTGGGGGGTAAGATAAGGGAAGGAGGTAGGATTGATCACAAAATAAGATTTGGGAGGGAAAATAGGATTCAGGGAGGGGCAATGAGGGTGGGATGGGGTAAGACAGGTTTATAAGGTGGGGGTAGGGGTGTGGGCAAAGTGAGTGGAGGGGTCAGGAGGGATTGGGGCGGGGCCAAGAAGGTGTGAGAATATAAAAACGGAAACTGGTTAGTAGATTAAAAAATTACCCTCGTATTATTAACTCAAAGATACGATGAAATTCCTGCTTAAGGCCCATCCATCAAAAGCTGTGTTTTCTGGGTTTCTGGCAAATTTTTTTTCCTGACATAAACAATAGCCAAATATTTTTTCTTCTCGACTGTGACAGAGCTAGAGTGTCCGCTTTCATTGTCTTTTAGTCACCCGCATGCCGTGAGCGTCTCAACTGGTGCTGTGGTATCCGACATAAGTATCCGAACATTTGAGACTTAAGCTGTGTTTTCATGTGTAGGGGAACTGGAAACGGAATCGACATCGGAGACGACATGCGGACACATGGAAACACTCTTTCTTTCTAATGCTTGACGGATTCTCAGTTGCCATTTCCGTACACATGAAAACACAGCTTTAACGACCTCTGTCAGAACAGTTGCTAGAACAGTATTGAAATTTCGATACTTACGCCCGCCAAATCTTTTTTCAAAAATTGTTTTCATAAGCAATAATTAAATTATGAGCAGCTAACTTAAATTGAAAACATTTGTCCGAAAATACGTTACAAAGAAGGTAATGGAGTGGCGGGAGTTATTGAAGACAGAATGCAAGAAATACGGTACTTCCGCTTTTGCTATTTTTGGATGGAGTTTTTTTTTTTGTTGTTGTTTATTATTGTTTGTTGTTAGTTTGTTTTTACTGGAAACGATCTGGTATTTAAAACAGTGTCCAATATTCAAATCGATAGAATAATACAAGCTTGCTGTTTGACCCAACACTAGTTTCAAACTGGTAGATTGCTTTCACTAATGCTCAGTTGGATCCTTTGTGCCGTGTCACCCAAACTACTCACCATATACTATTTTGTTACCAACTTGTGGTCAGTTTCAGAAAAATGTTACTGTGGCGACATGTCATGTCGCCCACGGAAAGGTTGTTGTGAAGAGTTAGCTAAGCTTAATCCTTGCTCAAACTCTATAACTTCCAGAAAAACGAGCAAGCAAACACTGCCAGTATGCCACAGACACTCACAGATTCACTTACAAAGGGGGGGAAGGGGAGAGAGAGAGAGAGAGAGAGAGAGAGAGAGACTGTGATTGGTGGTGGAGAGGGGGGGGGGAGAAGGTAGAGAGGAGAAAGACAAGGAGGGATAGGGAGCAGGGGTGAGAGCCAGAAAGGGAGAAAGAGATGAAGACAGGGAGAGAAAGACAAGGAGATGGGGTAAGAAACAGAGAGGATAAGAAGAAAAGAGAAAACAGGGAGAGAATCTGAGACCCATCGCGAAAGGGGGGGGGGGGATATGGAGAGAAAGGGAAAGAGAGAGAGGGAGGGGGGAAGAGTGAGAGACGGAAAGAAAAGAAGGACAAAGAAAGTAAGAGAGAGAGTGGAGACTGACCGACGACAAGAGGAAGAAGGGCCGAAGATAACAATATCAGACAAACAAATGTAGACAGACAGTAAAGAAAACAGGATAATGTCACAGAAAGCGGTTGACGTTCGATAACAGACAGACACTAGATGGAAAACAACGGATTTGCCCATCAACCATCTTCTCTGTCTGTCCGCTTCGGAAGGAGGGGTAGGGGTGAGAGAAAATGCAAGAAGAAATTTGGGGGTGGGAGAGATAGTTGGATTGGAAGCGACTAATGGTTTGTGTAATGTGTCTGCTAGCCTTTTTTTGGCGTATCTTCTCTAGGTTTGTTCTTTTCTCTTCCTCATTTTTTCCTCTTGACTTGTCTTCTTTTTTTCTTGCAGATTACATAATGGTGTAGCAATCTTGCAAGACGCAGACAAATTGATGGAGGAATATCTTGATGGATGGGTGGATGGATGGATCGACAGAGGGATGGGTGGTACGGATAGCCAGCGAGCGAGCGATGGCAATGCAGAAGGGGGGGGGGGTGTGCGAGCAGTGACGGAATCAGTGACGAGGCATTGAGCGCCCTCCCCTTCTTTCCTCTTTATAGATAGATAGATAGATAGATAGATAGATAGATAGAAGATAGATAGATAGATAGATAGATAGATAGATAGATAGATAGATAGATAGGTAGATAGATAGATAGATAGATAGATAGATAGATAGATAGATAGATAGATAGATAGGTAGATAGATAGATAGATAGATAGATAGATAGATAGATAGATAGATAGATAGATAGATAGATAGATAGATAGATAGGTAGATAGATAGATAGATAGATAGATAGATAGATAGATAAAGAGCTGGTGGACGGATGGATGGAAGGATGGGTGGATAGAAACGACGAATGAATGGACGGATATATAAAGCATGAACATTTCAGCCCAAACCATTGAGGAAAAGCCAGCTCTGAAATATTATCCCAAACCCCACAAAAATATTTTGATCAGTTGTCTGTCAGATCCCCACGGACCGTCTATTCATGGCTGGCAGATCAGCAGCCCCCTGTGAAAGACAGTTCGAGAAACGATGATCTATTGAGATAGCATTTTCTATCTCTCCTCCTTCATCCGATCACATTTTTCCGGATCCCTTCCCTCCTCCTCCCGTCTCAAAAGCTGGCGTTTTTTTTTTTTTTGCCCCCTCCGTTCTGTCTCCGGGCCCGGTCCAGACAATGTCGTCTGTCTGGGGCAATTGCATGGGCGCTTCCTCGAGAGTTTCAGCGGGGTGGGGTGGGGTGGGGTGGAGTCAGACAAGGAAGATAGATACGCTGACATGAGTAGGCGCCGGAAGCAGACAAGTGGCAGGGGATATTGTGAAATTAGCAGGGTGGTCAAATGGGTAGGTAAGGGGGGTTGGGGGCTTCCACAGAGTACAGACACACAGAAGGAGTGGGGAAGAGGTGGTGATGGTGGAGAGGGGTGAGGGGAATCTGCTGGCGGCGAATGAAAAGCGTACACGGACGGGGAGAGGGAGATTCTGGGCAGCTTACGTAAGCTTTTCAGTTATGGTGGTGAAGTGTAAAGTTTCGTTTATTTACTTTTTATCACTAATTTTAATTTGTTAGATCAATATAAAACTCACGTTATATTGACACGGTCAAATATTCCATCCAAAATGCCACTTACAGCTTTTTAGAACATCAACATCTTATCGTGGATATTCGCATTCACCATTCTTACAATTGGCGGCTCCTACGGGTGAGTGTCTGAGTTTGGAGAAAGCATGACAACGGCCACAATATGTTAGACAGATGCAAGACGTCAGACAGAATACATCAGATTGGTAGGACAGAATTTCTGAAGGAGACTAGCTTAAAAAGTGGAAGGCGTCACAAAATTACCAAAATCGATCGTATGTACTTTCTGGGTGGTCCTTAAATCGGATTTGGTCATGGCGTCCCATAATTATTTAGACATGTCATTCATGAAAAAAAAAAGTTTTTGCTAACACAGAGAGAAGAAATAACATGGAGTCATGGTCAACAAAAACCTTGGATTTCAGTAACTGAAATCACGCTTTGTCGATTAAAATGAAAGACTGACCACGCAGAAATCACTGAGGGTTATCAAGCAGAATGTGGTATGTCCAATTTTATTCATGGCTCTTAAATGCCTGTAGATATCCAAGACACAAGCTGTGCGGCTTCATTCCTAACCCAATAAAACTATTCATGTGACCATGCTGAAGTTATTGGTTATTTGAATTTTCTTTAAGTTCACATATTTCAAACTCGTTTGTCTCAATTTGACTATTTCGGACATAAAACATTCTGGTTGCCAACCCCCACCATCATAACCGGTCCGCTCATGCGAGTATCAAGTGACTGCAGAACTTTTTTTTTTTTTTTTACGCTATCAAAACAGAGATGTGGGTTCGTCTGCTATTTTCAGTATAAGTTGTTAATAATTCGGAGAACAGCCAGTTTTGTGAAATCAAGTGAAATCAGATCATTGTATAAATTTGTTTTTCAAAGCGCTATTCCCGCACATAGTAAATTATTCACAGGCGCATGATACTTCAATGTAACATCACAGACGAGGCTTTTAATCGTACCCGAGAGGCTGAAAACTTTCAAAGCGATATTTTTCAATGTGTTTTTGCATCCCACCAAACAGCACATTCAGGTTATACTAAATCGTACACCTGTCTTGGAACCCCACGCAGACCACCGACCAGTAAAAATGCTTTAAAAAAAGACCGCAGAAAATAGTCTGGGTGGGCAGCGCCTTAAGTTAGATTTCAACTTCGGGCCTCTCAGAACCAGGTTCAGCACTCTAACCATTGCACCACGGTGCTGCGCCGGGTGACCAGGCTATCGGGATGTGGGATTGGAGCAGGGATCGGATTACTGGTACTCGCGACAAACTTCCTGGTCTTCCCTTATTTCTTATTAACCCACTGACTGCTAGCGCCCATGTAAGCTGGCTTTTCTCTACTCCTGTTTATATTAAGCCCTAGTTAAATCGAGCACGTTTAAAGGTTAAACAGAAATCTAGGTCGTGATATTAGTCTGTAATTCAAAGCTGGGGGCGACTCGCACAGGCAAAGCGGCTGGATTATTTTTTTTAATTGTCAAATGCTATGCCATTTTTTTTTTTTTTTGGCCTCAGATCTTTGATGACAGAAAGCTTGCTTTTTTTTCTTTCTTTCGTTCATCTCGAATTCTTCTGTCATCTATGGCAACTGTTTCTTTCATCTTTGTTTCTAACGCCGGGCTTTGCTTTGCTTTAGGTGTGTTTTTTTTTTCACATTTAACTACATGTACATAAAAGAGAGCCTAAAGTTAGAATTTAGAAAGTAGGACATGGTTAATATTTCTTTAAAATACCAGGATCGCCTCAGTACTTTAGTGAGTGGATATCGTTTGCTTCAAGAAATGATTATTTCCACGTTCACAAAACAAACAAAAGAGCAGATACCCAGTCAGCAACCCGACTTGGATTTCCGCAGGACTGGTAAGATTACCGTAGGGGCGGGTTTCCTATATCAAGCCAACGCCGGCGCGATGTCGTAAATCAGCGGATCTACGTAGGAACGACATCATTTGTAAGGGCAAACTTGACGTCAAGCCTACGCATCGGATTTCCCTAGGATAGCTGGCTGGGTAATAGAATCATTCCTTGCACTGGCTCGACGATCTTTATCTGTCACTGTCAGATAGAAGTTCCGTGATCAATTGCTTACAAAGCACAATGCAGATATATACATGTACATGTATCCTGCAAAGCTGCAGCTGGCGTTATACAAGTAGGACGCTAAAAACCACTTAAGTATTTGAGCCAAGGTGCATTATCAGCCAGGGTGCATGGAAAGCCCTGCGCAAAACTGCATTCTGGTCTGCCACCGAACGAGACAGACTTGTGATAAAGAACGAAGGAACAGCCAAAACAGACTGGAAAAAAGACAGAAAAATGCAGCTCAGAAAAGTACCCGAGGCAGCGCATTTTACCGGGCATCGCGTGCAAGCGCTGTCACAATCGATTAGCGGTATTGTACATCCAGAAATCGAATGATTAACTCGAATCCTCAGTGGTATACACAGGTAAGGGATCTGATTTTCCAAAGTTCCGACGACAGCGATTATTGCTGAGTCGATAAGACAGGATTCGGGCCGCTGCTGTGAGAATCGAATGTGACCAATCAGGACCAGGCGAAAGCAAATCTGCCGAGTTAGCCAAATTTTCTCTCTCGCGACTTGAGTTCATTGACCTGCTGGGGGCAGGCGGCGGCGGATACACAGATGTCGCTGAGGTGGGAGAGGAACATGAAGACTTGCGGGGTGGGGTGGAGTGGGGGTGTGGGGGAGGGGGAGCAAATGTTACATGATATGGGTTGTTGTTTTTTTTTTTGAGAGGGATTCCCACTCGAACACGGGTATTTTTTTAGGGGGGGGGAGGAGGGAGGGGGGGGGGTGAGATCGGAGGAGAATAGAGAAAAGAGAGGAGAGGGGAGGGGTATAGGGATTAAAAGATTAAAAGATTAAAAGACCAGCCTCAACTGATACGAGAGTTACAAGATGATCATTGGATCGGTATGAAAAGAATGTGGATTCACTTTGTATTGTCCACTATGTCTGATCTGTCTCTTGGCCTGCCTATCAATTCAATGAATGGGGGGAGAGAGCTGAAAGAATTGAGAATGCAGGCGGAGACTGGCATCAGATACAATGCAAAACTACAAAATGACCGTTTAAATCATGATATAGTAGAATATGCTGTTCTTAACTTCATTATTTCTCAGATTGTAGGTGGTTGGTGGGCCTTTGTGGTAGGGACTCCTTCTGTCTTATCGTGCTGTCCTATTCGTCCTATCGCCGTGGTTTTTTTTTCCCCCACCACAATGCGACCGTTAACATGTCCATGTGCTTCCTCCTAACCCAAACTCTCTCAGATTATAACTATCTGCCGCCGTATCCCCCATGTCCAAGGGTTAAGGGGTGGGTTGGAACTTTTTTGGGGTGGTTGGGGTGGGAGTAGCACCTAGGGATCATTTTCCTCCACAAGATACCAATGCAACGCCATGTCGTCAGAAAAGCATTACCGTACTCGAGCGACAGGCCACTCCGACCATCTCGGCTTTGCAAAAGCGCAGAATTTCACACAAACATTACCTTCACTTAATGACGGGAGATATTCAAATTGAACTTACCTATTAGTATGTACAATCCCTGAAACACAAGCACACAGAGGGGAGTAAACGTCTTTATCAATCCTGACCGGTCACTATGGCACACCTGTATGCACTTATTTCGTAATTTTCGTTCAAAAACTAAACTTTTTTTCGTTTTTTCCCTGGCAGAACAAAGTAAATTTGCTCGCTCAGCAAATAAAGATGGCATGCAGACAAATCATTGCTGACTTTAAGTTAATCTGCGCTGGAATTTGCAGAAACGTCACTTCAGACACAAAGAACTGCGTAACTCTGACCTGCATATAAACTAGATACTTCATTTTTTTAAAAATCAAAAAGAATAACTTGCCTCCTCCAGGGAAAAAATAAAAAGAAAGGAGGGAATTTGAAAAGCCGCTTTGAGTCCAATTTCACAAGGGTCAACTGACAATTTCTCTACCTCAGTACCCGATACTTATACAACATGCTGCAAGGAGCTCCAACAGCTAGACTTGTGAAGCAGTTGGCAGATCCAGGCGATACTGGCACGCGGTGCATCCAGACTGAACAGAGCGGCACATCTTAACCAGTTCAGTTTTTTGGAGGGCACTGTCATTCCTCAGCTGGGGCATGTTATCCGCATAGATAACAGCACTGGTGTATGCAGTTTCTTAAACGTATTCCCCGCGGGCATTCCGGATAAAAAAAAAACTGATATGCAATTCCTAACATTTTTCTTTGGGTACGTGTTATCCGAAGAGGAAACTGGTATGCAGTTTCCTAACATTATTCTGTAATACTTCTTCTCCGGATAAAAAAACAAACAAACTGGAATGCAATTTCTAACATATTCTATGAGTACATGTTATCCGAAGGGATAACTGGTATGCAGTTATATATTTTGTATTACCAGTTTTCCGGATAAAAAAAAATGGTATGCAACTCCTAACATGTTCTAGGGGTAAGTGTTATCCGGCCTGATAGGTAACTGGTAAGCAGTGTAGATCATCGTTTTCGTGGTAAAAAAAAAACAACAACTGGTTCGCAATTCCTAACATATTCTAGGGGTGCGTGTTATTCGGACTGGTGACTGGTATGCAATGTCTAAAGCAAATTCTGTGGGTAGTCGTTTTCCGGATAAATAAGAATGGTATGCAATTCCTGATACGTTGTCCGGATAGCTAATCGATAATTTTCTGCGGGAATTTTTCTGGCAGCACAGGCGCACATGCCACTACAAGATAAAAAATACAGTATGACTTTTTGCGTCATGTGATCAGACTTCGCAGGTGTTGTTTTTTTCCCGTTTTTATGATTAAGGCTAGGGTCAGGACTGGTTGCACAAAACTGACGAATGATTTCATTTTTTAATTTGTGTTTTTTGTGAAATATCAAAAATAAATGAATAAATAAATATATATTGCGAAGCGCCTTGAGAACCCCGAGGGTGATAAAGCGCTGTATGAAAACACTTATCATTATCATAATAATTAATGGTCAGAGAATGGTGGTCACTATCAAGAAATATCGGAGACTCACTCCCAAACTCAGCATACATTGTCAATACGAGGTTTCATTTCATGATCGGGCTTTCTCCAGTCAAACTGTCCTTCAGGGAAAGAAGAACAAAAAGAACAAAAAGAAAAGAACAGGATTTAAAAAAAAAAAAAATGCCCCCAAAAGTGGCCAAGAACCTGAAACTTTCTTGCTTGCCACATTTCCGCCCCAGAGTGCGCGATGACCCCCTCAGTTATTTTCTCAAGAAAACACGGCCGGGCTATTTTTAGCCACACAAATGTTATGATTGTGCAGCGGGATCAATTTGACCCACTCCGCCCGCAGAAGTGACGAATATTGGCACGTTGGAGGGATCATGGACGCCGATGAGCGGTGTTTCCTTTTCACTTTCCTCTGTATCGCCTTGGTATCGATGCTGTCACATGAATACTATTAAAACACAGGATGGGCCAAAAGATACCTAACCGATATATTAATGATGAATACACTTGTATTTCAACTTTTCACAAGTATTCTCTTCAAATAAAATGAGTGCAACCCTCTTACTTTATGCTCAAATCTAAGCACACAAAACTCATGATGGTTCATGCATTATAATAATAATGCCGGTGGTTTTGTGGGCGGATATGGTATGGGGGATATCTGTACTATCGTTCTGTTACATTCTGCCCATCGCCTTGCCTGTTCCTTGAACAATGTGACCGTTATCGGATGGGCGTGATTTCTCCAAACTCTAACTCATAAATTACAGTTAAATGGCAGACTGCCTGGCTCTACACGATGAACAGTAGAACACACGTCATCGAGGTTCAGAGGTGCAGGTGCGACCGTTACAGTATCCAAATCCAACTTTTGGTAATGCGACAGAGCGATACCGGTGGAGTCTGGTTCGACTTCTTTTGTGCATATTATGAGTTGGTGTGCAGTGATAAACTTATCAACCTCACGGCAAGCAGAGAAGCTTGATAACAAAAGTGGTGAGGGAGAGATAGTGAACTAGGGCAGTGATGAGCCAGCGAAGCACGGGGCCAACAGCACTACTGGCCCAGCACAGGACGTTTTATTTCTTAAAACAATGAATCTGAAACTACATGCAGAAATCATTTAAGTTCTTAAAGACAAAATATGGAGAAAACAAAGTATGCAGCCAAGCTTTGCGTAAGAAATTAAACAGATGCTCCATAATAAAGCGCAAAGGAAAAGGTAATTTCTTTTTGTCTAAAGTAAAAAGCAGATTTTTGTGAACGTTTATGAAATTAATCTACACACATACTCCGATTGATTTTTTAAGGAAACACGGTTTCCTTTTCGAAAAAGACAGTTTTCAAGAAGGTCATGTTCAGTATCCAACACAAATACGGACCAATGCGTGACCTATGCGCGCACCGCTGTAACTTTTACCGCTGACCTCGGGGCTTATACTCGATAAATTATTAAACCTGAACAGTGAACATCCTTTGTCCAATATCTCAAACATCATTTTTTCGTCTTGTCTCATCTCAACAGTAGTAACTATGCTTACATTTTGTTGTTGTTGTTCACTACGATTCGCCATATAAAAAACCAGCCCCGGGAATTCCGTGCATGCACTCAATGTTGAAGATCTATACAAGGCATCCTGATGGCCACCTGCCCTATTGATTGCAGACTGATGTATGTAACAACAAAGACGGAGTGGTTTGTTTCCTTTCTTTTAAAACGATGTTTTAACAAGACGCGACCAAAGTTCTTGTTTGTTCCAACTTCACTTTTTGCACAACTGAGAAATTCAACGTTAAACGTTTGCGGCACAAGTCTTATGATAAGGGATTGGAATAAATCGGAACTGTGAAATAGCCTGATAACAGTCACGACGAATATTAATCAAGTGTCAAAGTGGGCATTTGTTATACCTCTCTTGTACATAGAAAAAGATCTCCAGTGTTTCGGTATATGGAGATAGAACAATTAAGAGCTAAGGTCGCCATAGGTAAGTAAAGTGATAGCTCTGCTGAGTATTGCACATTCTTAAGTTACGTAAATATACACCATCACCAATTTAATCTAATTCCTGACCTCCGGTCCATCTCGAATAGCCACTTCCAGTTCAAAATCGTGAAAGTCGAAGACACCAAAGCGCTCAACATCAATTTATTGGTCAAATTTACTTTTAGTAACTTCAAAAAACATTCATAATGCCCCCCCCCCCCGACATTTACTCGCACGCACACGCAAACAGACATAAGAACCACGTTTTCATTCTCAACTTTTCACACATCAGCGCAAAATCCCGACAACATGCAAATTGCCGTTGTCGCAGGACCAGATAATTATTACGTATTCATAGTGATCACCATACTTGTACACAATGACACTGTGGTGTAAGGAAAAAGTATTCCTGCCCCTCTCCTCTCCACATACACACCCACAGACAAACGGCCAGTCTAGTGTCCGTAATTTTAATTGACCTCAAAGAAGGGGAGGTGCTAGACAGTGCTATGTTTATCACGTCTGACGGCAACACCTCCGATATAATGGTAAACTATGTACTCCCTCTCTCTGTCTGTTTCTCTCTCTCTCTATCTCTCTTTCCAACTTTCTCTTTCTTCCCCCCCCCCTCTCATTCCTCTTTCTCCCCTCTCCCTCTCATTCTATTCCCCCTTTCCTCATTCTCTCTCTCTTTTTTCCCTCCCTCCCTTTCTGCTTCTCCCTCCCTCTCTCTTCTTTCTCTGCCTCTCTATCTTTTTTTTTATCTCTCTCTCTATGTATATATATACCCCCTCCCCTCTCTCCATGACATTAAACTCACATCGGCAAGGGAGTTAAAACCGCAAAACCAGCGCGTGATGACGGGCATTCTTCCCCTCGTTTTTTTTTTTTTTTTTCAAAACGACGATGACGTCAATAGCCGGACTTGCGCCAAACAGTGGTATTTTTCTAGACCGGGGGGGGGGGGGGCGCAGAGGCCTCGGTCCTCATGCCCACGGGTCATGACAACTCCGGCAGGCGCAACAGTTGCGAACAAGGCCAAAATGAAGAAACAAATAAACACTGCAGTGGACACACGAAATATCCACAATGTTGTTGGTTGAGAGAGACAGGGAGGGAACGAGGGGGGGGGGGGGCAGAGCATGATAACACTTAGAGCGTCTGAGGCGCTGGACCGGGCGGAGAGCGCATGGCGAGAGGCAGCTGATGAGAGGATGCGATGAAAAATGGAGGAAGAGTAAGATAGAGGGAAGGAGAAGTCGTCGTCCTCCTCCCCCTCCTCTCCCTCCCTTCCCGTTGTCTCCTGAGCCCTGTCTGTGTCACCCTGCCCGGGGAACATTCTGGCAATCCTGCCAACATCCCCCCCCAAAGAGCTGCACCCAGCAAAACCTCTCCCAAGTCTCGCGCGATTTCTTTACTCTCACTGGGGAAATGAGTTCGATCTTCGCCCGTCTGCGACCGATCGCGGATCAGGTTTCACCCCTCTACAGCCTCTTCTCCCCCCTACCCTCTCACCTCCGAATCACCCACCTGTTCCGTTTTCAGCTCCCTTTCACCATTCTCTCCAAATTCCTTCACTACGATTTTCATTTCTTTCTTTTTTCTTATTTCATTCTCCCTCTATCTCCCCCAATATCATCCTCGTCAATTTTCATATATCTATCTATCTATCTATCTATCTATCTATCTATCTATCTATCTATCTATCTATCTATCTATCTATCTATCTATCTATCTATCTATCTTATCCCTCCCTCCCCTAGCATTACAGTACTTCTTCTCTCACTCTTTAAATCCGAGACACAAACACTTATTTCTCCCTCTATCACCCGAAGTACCATCCTCGTCAGTTTTCAACATCCAATCTTCTCTCTCTCTCTCTCTCTCTCTCTCTCTCTCTCTCTCTCATCTTCTCCCTCCTCCCATATAATAATGTTAACTTCTCTCACTCAAATCCCAGATATAAAACACTCTTTTCTTCCCCTTCTGTCTCTTTCACTCCATCATTCATTCCAGTTTCTTCCTTCCGTCCACCGCCTACTCCTACCCCAGGGTTCCCTCCCACTGTTTCCAGTTCTAAATCAAGATCTCTTAGTCCAACCGCCCTCACGCTTTCTTTGTGAGGTGCTGTCCTGCCTTTCCTCAATAAATCATGCTGGAATCACCAGAATAACCCACTGTGCCTATCACTTTCACCAGCAAAACAACCGGCCGTCAAATAACGCCTGATGTTAGGGGACCGTAGAATTTTACATTGTAATTTACAGCCGAACATGCAACACAACAACTCAGTATTAAAATTTTCTCTTTTCGGCTTTGTAATGAGCCAACGGCCCCGTAACATCGGCCACATGAACGAACACTACAAACTAGGAAGGACGACATAAACCTCTGACGTAATTACAATCAGGACATCACACG
Source organism: Onchidella celtica (assembly GCA_963931925.1). Classification (NCBI taxonomy): domain Eukaryota; kingdom Metazoa; phylum Mollusca; class Gastropoda; order Systellommatophora; family Onchidiidae; genus Onchidella; species Onchidella celtica. The sequence continues at coordinate 29,603,902 of OZ007576.1, read as the reverse complement.
ATTAAGATTAGGTCGCGCTCGGGGCCAAGTCATGGTTTGCGCGCGTCGCTTTTGACCCAAGACTTTGAACCTCCTTCGAATCAACTTTGCCAGACAAATTTGTGTACAAAGAGGCAAAGCTTCACAACTGTGTAAATAGGGTGGGGTCTAGACCTCCTCCCCCCCCCCCCCCCCCCCGTTTTTTTTTCTTCTGAAAAGCTACTCGATCACGATTGCTATAACCTCATTTCCTAATCTAGACATGTTTAACTGTCTAAAAATCCATGAGGCGATTTTCCCCCCGCAAGAGGACCGTTTTGGTTCCTTTTGGACCTGACTGGTCCCTTTAGGCCCATCCAACTGCTACACTATCCTCGCCTGTGTCCTGGCCAGGTCCCATCGTTTAACTCCATGGTCCACAGCTAGCATCAAAACCCTGACAAGACAGTCTTGACTCACTGTATTACCAGGCTTAGCTGCGTTTATTAGGCCCAAAACTGTACGCGTCGGTCAGCTCTGACGATCTATTGGTTTGTTTCACTAAAGTTGAGCTCCTTAAGAGTTCTTCTTTCTTTCTTTTTTCGTTCTTTCTTTAAAAAACCCAAAACAAACAAACAAACGTAGATAATGAGTTGGTTTCGGTTGACGTCACAGAACTTGCCACATTCCCTAGATTTAAAAGCACAGCACTTTTACCGGGGGAGGGGGGGAAAGGGGGGGGGGGGGCATTGCCTGACGGTATACATCTAAAAGTTTGCCAATCTGTTTCAATCATTAATGAAACATATCAATGACGTCTTTTCATGTCCACAGAATGAACATGGTTGGGCCCTGGAACCTTTTGCAAAGCTAAGGAGAAAGGAGAAATTAATTTTTAAAAAACAAGTATCACACAAAAAACAACCAAGCAAAAAGGAAAGAATGAAAGACAACGCTTCGCTGAATATTATATGACCGACCACATTTTGCAAAGCCTCAGCACCGAATGAACTCAACATTGCACTTAAAGTTAGACATACCCATATATTTTTTAGATGATAAAACGCTTAGATGTTACCTCTGTGCTGTGATTGGTTAAGATTCAGATGTGCACTGAAGAAATGAAGGTCGTCTAATGCTGTATGTAATATGCGTTGTTGATTTTTTGTTGTTTTTTTTTCAAGGCGCACGGAATTAAGTCACTATTTCCTCTGCTTTGACTCGGTGCGCCAAGACTTTCTTTCTGCAGCCCCACTCAAGACATTTCTGACGCACCCGAGCTAATGCCAGAGATCTTGTTTCGGTCTCGACAGTGAAAATTCAGTGTCTCGGAGGAAAGGCAAATAATTCAGATTACGCTCCGAAAAGAGCGGATTAACATTTACCATATGGACACAAATCCGAAAATAGTTTCCTCAAAAAAAAAAAAAAATGAAAAAAAAAAACAATGAATATTTTAACACTTTCCCCAGCAGAGCAACAGGCCTTCTCTGGATTTCCAAACCATATATTATTTATCCTCTCTATTTTAAAGAGCAGCAAGAAGTATGAGAGATGCTAGGGCATACTAGTGTGCATGGCCACTGAGTCAAGTCAGCGTTTTGTTCCGGATTTTGGTATGAGATAAGTATGGGACTCTTCAATTATATGGAACCTCGCACACTGGGTGAGACCGAAAACAAGTCTTGTCTTGCTAATTCGGGCACGTCAAAAACTGTCTTAGAGTCGGCAGGCAGATAGAAACAGACCTCGCTCACTGCGTCAAAACAGCCGCAAAATAGTCTTGACTCTCAGTGCGCTATCAGTTGTTGTGGGGTTGTTGTTTTTTTGTGGGGGGGGGGGGGGGGGAGGGAGGGAGGGAGGAGAGAGATTAAGGACGCGATAGGGAGACTACACGACCCAGGCAGGTCACATTCTACCTTCCTCCTCATCTAGGCTCTAGAACCTGTCTTGGCTCTAAAACGCGATCAGTGCCGTGTAAGAGAGATGCCGCATTTAGACAAACATGTCCCGATTATTTGCAGCAACAACTAGCTGCTCCTGGAACTCGCAGTAGCTAAGCTTCGTGAAACTTCACCGGGAAAAAAAAATAGAGATTCAAGGCAAAAGAACGCTGGCAAAGAACTGTACAAAGGACATGAATTATAGTGCCGCTTCATTAAAGGTGGCCACACTCTACTGTCCAGTGTTATGACAGAGTTTCTTCGTTCAAGTCGTGATGCAGGGAAAGGATATGGAGCGCATACAAATAGCTCCATGGGATGTTGTTTGTTTTTCTTTCATTTTCATCCATGTATCTATTTATCTGTCTGCCGGTCTATATATCGGCCGTCCCTTTCTGTCTAGCTGGTTCTCTATCTGTCCGGCCGTCAATCTATTTATCTACCTAGCTACTTCACGGTTTGTCTGTCTGTCTGTTCTCCTGAATGTCTGCCTTCCTGTCTGTCTGTCTGTGTCTTTATTCAAGATTCTTCATTTCAAGACACAGCGCAACATGTCCACTCTAATGGACACAAGTACTGGTCCATGACCAAGCCTCTGTGTCAAGTTGGCATAACAGACAACATTTCAATGGCTTTGCACTTAAACGTTAAACCCAAGGTTACCTTTAACCGTTTCAAGAAAACTATGGCGAAACCGACATGCTCAAGACGTCAAAAATGTTGCTAGATGTGCAAAAAACAGCGCAGTTATCTGAATACCTTTCTTATACTTTTTCTTTTTCTGGCTGCAGATCGGAAAAACAGTGCCTTGTTGCCTTCAGCGCAGCGTAATCTGCTCTTTCGTACGATAAACGATCATTAGGCCAGGCGGAGAGAAGGGCAGGTGGAATAATGGGAGAATAAGAGAGGGAAAGAGAGAGAGAGAGCGAAACAGAGAGAGAGAGAGGGGGGGAGGGAGTGAGGGGGAGAGATCTATGTCACAACAAACACACAGATTGTTGCATGCAAACACAGAGATGGATGGATGGATGGATGGATGGATGGATGGATGGATGGATGGATGGATGGGTAGATGGGTGGGTGGATGAATGAATGACTGAATGAATGAATGAATGAATGAATAATTGGATGAATGAATGAATGAATGAGTGGATGGACAGACAGACGGATGGCTGTGTGAACGGACGACCGTGCAGACAAATGGATAGCTAGATGGATGGACGGACAGATCGACAGATGGATGTGTGGATAAACAGAAGGACGGGTCGATGGATGAATAAAACACTGCTACCACTATTACTACAATTACTGCTACAACCCATATTATACATACACCCCAATTTGCGAAGTGAGCTTGCCACCCGCCGATACCCAAATGTCAAATCCAAATTTTCATGACGTTCATTCCTCTGTCAATTGGATAAACTAGCCGACCCGCGCTAGATTCTTTGTAGGAAGCCCAACCGTATATCTAGATCTTGGCTACATTAAAAGCAGCATTTGAATTCGATGCAATGACTAATAGAACCTACGCAGGAATACAAAGATGTGATCACGTTGAGTTTCGACCGCTAATAATATGTAAAGAGAGGTCAAGTACGAAATTTCTGATCATGGTTTTTGATTATAGAGCTGCTCGACGAAAATGCGACTCTGGTTTTGCGGCTCAAAAATTTTTAATATAAATAATAGTAAAGGCTGATTTTCGTTCAAAATGAATGTGTCCACGTAACTCTTCGTCAAAATTTGATGCAGTACACCAAGTTTCATAAATTTTGATGGGGTAGTCGCGAAGTTTCAGCTGCTTTTCTGGCTCATTTATAGTAAGATTAAATCTCACTTCTCCTTTTGATGGAGCATTCCTTACACAATGCACTGGTATGCCACGTATGCAAGCTGCGGTTTGCCAAGGTTTGGCATGCAATTCTTTAACGCACATAATATAGATGAGGTTTTTGGGGATCGGCATGGAAAACTTTCACCTGAGCAAAACCGGGGTGGCTCTGAACCAAAGTATAAGGTCAATGCCAAAAGGAAAGTACTACCGGTGTGACATTACATTTGGACCCTCCTAGAACTGGACCCAACGGTCCAAATGTCATAATTATTACAAATGGACCCCACAGCCCAAGTAGGTGGTTGACGGGCGCTTCTGGTACGGTCTCCTTCTGTCCTATCATTCTGTTACATTCTGTCTGTTTGTCTTGCTTCTTCCTAGCACAATGCGGCTGTTATCGTGTGGTGAAAGTGAAACTCAAAATCTCGGTCCAAACGCCAGATTACATTGTTGTCCAGCTCATGGATTGGCGTATTAACAATTTTCTCATTTTACAGTGTGTGTATGTGGGTGGGTGGGGAGGGGGGAGGGGAAGAGAGTCAAAGTTTGGGCCACTTTTGTTATTCTTGGCTACATGGCAAAAACGGTTTTTCTGCTCATAACTACAAAACTATTAAAGACATCGATACGTCATTCCGTGAACTGTTGTGAATTCATAGATGTCTCTCCCTATGTGCAGTGAAACGGTGGTCATAACTCAAAACGACTCAAGCCATCGCTACGCTAGAACGTGAGATGGACGCCAACTTTACTTACAGACCACAGGTCCGAACAATTCTACGAAATAATAGACTCCCCGCCCCCCCCCCCCCGCAGTTATTTTCCACAAGAAAAAAAATGACTCCCCCCCCCCCTTTCCCTTTTTTAAAAAAATCTCTTAAACGATTCTCTTCCATTTCCGTTGCAATAGATATCTCTCTCTCTCTCTCTCTCTCTCTCTCTCTCTCTCTCTCTCTCTCTCTCTCTCTCTCCCGGAGTCTTAGAAAACCGTTGTGGAGTCACAGAAGACTTCGCAACAAGCTCCCTCCATTCCTCCCGGTTCTCAGACGCTCTTAGGCAGTTGCTGAGTGTGAGGCCAGTCCATTCACTGATGTTATCTTGCAATCTCTTTCTCTGTCTTCCCTCTCCTTCTGCCTCCTCGCACTGTTCCTTATAGAATGGTTTTGGCAAGTCCAGTTGATCTTGATACATGACCATGCCATCTCATTTTCCTTCTTTTCACTGTGGACAACAGGTCTTCGTGTGGTCCAATGGCTTGCTTTACTCTGGTCTGGACATCCAAGTTGGCAATGGATACGAAAGGCCACGTCATGTAAAGTCGGCGAACGTCGGCCGGCCAGTGGAAGGTCGGAAACGCTATGTATTGCATTTGCATAGCATTTTAATCGCACGTTTTATAACGCCCGCGGACTGGAGCACAGACATATAATTATATAATTATAAATTGTTATATTTATTCTGTGGACTGGAGTCCCTGTGAATACCTATCAGATCTTTTACTACAATAACTGATCCTCATCAAATTAGTATGTCTTCTTGTTGTAAACTAACACAGACTACCGGAGAAAAAACAGCAAAAGGGCAGAAACTGATAGGAATAAACAGAGGCGGGGATAGGAAGAGGGGTCCGTTTATCGTGTTACATTTGGACCAGATGGCTCAATTTCATGGGAGAATCAAAATTAAATCTCACACCGGCACTCGAAATATGGACTTCTGAGTTTTGGTTATGTGCGTACTTGTGTATAAGGTCAGCTGCACGGAATAACTACTGGGAAATTGGCATGCATACAAGTAGCACAAACTATATATATATATGTGTGTGTGTGTGTGTCTGTATATATATGTGTAAATTTGTAGCCTACGTGTTTTTCGATACAACAAAAAAATTACTTTTTCAATGTGAAGGTTTGTGAGTGTGTGTCTGTACTGTTTAGGTCGATACTTATTTTATACTAATATTATACTGATTGGATGGGTGTGAATATGGCTAGGTAAAATGATTAAGTAGTTAAAATTAAGTTTTGTATGTAAATAAAACAAAAAGCAATCCTACGGAATGCAGCTAAAATAGATTTTTATGTATATGTTCCTTTTCTACTTATAAATCATGATGGATGGATGGATGGATGGATGGATGGATGGATGGAAGGAAGGACGGACGGACGGATGCATGGATATACGGTCACTCGGATAGATGGATAGATTGGATGGATGGATGGATGGATGGATGGATGGATGGATGGATGGAAGTAGGATGAAAAGACTGACAACACATTGCAAATGACTGAGAACGTGATGTTTAAATCAGGTAAGAACAATTAGGTATATTATTTCACAGCTGCCTAAGGACAAACAGAAGGACTAATAGATAACACAACAATAAAATAACACATTATCTGTATCACCATGCAAAAATAGGGGGTAAAATCCACAATGACAAAAATACCAACTTACGATGTTCTTGACATCTCAAGCCCTCAATGCTCACGTCATGATAAGACCTCTGGCCTGCTCCAATTCCTGCATGATCTTGAGTGACCAACTGGAGGCACCGAACCAATGGGGATGCACGCCATCTTGAACACTGGCGCAGCTTCCACGTCATTGAAACCGATACCTGGCCATAGGTAGCAATGATTATAATGGCGCTGTTTTCATGTCACATTATTATGAGCGAATGACTGACTGTCATGGTATCATGTTTCCTATCTGGTGAAGTTGGTGTGGGATGAATAAAAAAAAAAACAAAACCATCTGTCTGAGTGCAGTTCCGGAAGTTTCCAATATCTCCCCTCTACAGAAGTTTGAAGTTTGGAGAAAGCGCAACGACATAATAACTGGGTCACATTGTGCTAGGAAAACAGCAAGACGACAGACAGAATGATAGGGGGGAGGACCCTACCAGAAGCGCCCCACCAACCATCGGCTCCTCTCTACAGTTGTATGCGTCCCCCGAGATCTGGATATCGAATGGGATGAAACGGAAATAGATTGCCTGGCTCCCCAGTGAAACATGAAGGGTTCTAGATCTATTCTCTCTACAGATGCATGTGTCCGCCCCCCCCCCCCGTCCCCCGAGATATGGATATCGAATGAGATGGAACAGAAATAGTCCACCTGGCTCCCCAGTGAAACTTGAAGGGTTCTAGGTCTATTCTCTCTACAGATGTAAGTGCACACCCCCCCCCCCCGTCCCCCGAGATCTGGATATCGAATGAGATAAAACAGAAATAGTCCGCCTGGCTCCCCAGTGAAACTTCAAGGGTTCTAGGTCTATTCTCTCTACAGATGTAAGTGCCCCCCCCCCCCACCCCCGAGATCTGGGTATCGAATGGGATGAAACAGAAATAGATTGCCTGGCTCCCCAGTGTAACATGAAGGGTTTTAGATCTATTCTCTCTACAGATGCATGTGCGCCCCCCCCCCCCCCACCCCCCGAGATCTGGATATCGAATGAGATGAAACAGAATTAGATTGCCTGGCTCCCCAGTGAAACATGAAGGGTTCTAGATCTATTCTCTCTACAGATGCATGTGCCCCCCCCCCCCTATCCCGAGATCTGGATATCGAATGAGATAAAACAGAAATAGTCTGCCTGGCTCTCCCCTAGGTCTATTCTCTCTACAGTTTTGAAGTTTGAGTTTGGGTTTCACGGCGCGCAGGCACGACAACGGTCATTCTGACCTTTTCACGGTCTATTCTGGGTACTTTTGGGGAGGGGGGCGGCGGGGTTCTTCGATGATTTGGGTGGGACACAAAGAGTGGGGTGGGATGAAAATGTGTTTTGAGTTTGGGTTTGGAGAGAGGACAATGACATGGTAACGATCATATTATTGTGCTAGGAAAAACCAAGAGGACAGACACAATAACAACAGGGTGAAAGGACAGAGAGGGAGATCTACCACAGGAACTCAGCAACCACCCATTGGGGTAGAATGAAATAAAAAAAATTCGGTCTGAATGAAATACGCAGAGATATACCCAGACAGAAAACATAGGACTGCCGAGCAAACAAACAGACACCCGTGCCGGCGAAGAGATGAAACATGGTATTCATCAGACGCACAGAAATACAGGCAAATGCAAACAGACAGACAGTCAAGCAAATGTGCCGGTCAACAGAGGTAGACAGAAAAAAAAACCCAGACAGACTGCCAAATAAGACAAACAGACAGACAAGCCGAACACTCTGTATCTAGTCCCTGAGCCACTGACACTGACAGAGAGAGCATGAACATGTCTATTTTTTTATCTGTTCATCTTCCACTGCCCAAACCTCATTTATTAGACAGGTAAACAGACAGACAAACTGGCTGGAAGACAGACTTACAAGACGGAGCAAGAATCACACAGTGTACAGATAAACAACCGAATCAAACCAAGCTGTTTGTGACACAAGCAGAATATGTCGATCTCAACTGCCGCGTGTAACTCCTTCATTTCTCCCATGTTCGACATCCGGGACATCGATTCCCGGTTCAGATCGATCCGGCCATTAAAATGCCATGTTTCCTATGGATTATAATCACCCGCCACTTACTAATCCGCAAAGGAAATGAATCCACATGAACCATCAGATACATCGAGAAAAACATTCTGGAAATTCCCAGTTTCGATACTGTTCAGTTTACCAAGCAAGGGCTGTCCAGTTTCAAATGTGGCAAATTCAAGAAAAGAAGCTGCATTTTCTTTATTTGACTTTGTAAGCAGAATACGACCAATTACCAACATCCCTAGAAGGTAAATGTCATGCCATGAGATCTGAATGATGAATGGGCCTACATTAGTGAGAGAAACCAAGAATGTTTGCCACACTTTCACTCTGTTTCTGGTTGCTAGTTTGGGGAGTTCAGCAGTAATATGACTATTATTAAGATTATTATTATTATTATGATTTTATAAACATATTGTTCATCACAAAAGATATGGAATGCGGGGGTGGGGGGGGAGACAATTAGAAGGGGAAACAGAGAGAGACAGACATACAGAGAGAGAGAGAGAAAGAAAGAAAGAAAGAAAGAAAGAAAGAAAGAAAGAAAGAAAGAAAGAAAGAAAGAAAGAAAAGGAGAGAGACAGAGAAAGACAAAGGGAAGGGAAAGACGTAAAAAGGCAGGCAGAAAGAAACTGAGAGGGGACAAGGTGGTCTAGAGGCAAGGTGCTCGCCTCTCATGCCAAGGATCCCGGGTTCTAAACCCGGGCAGTGCAGGCATGTTGGAAAGTGGATTTCTCTCATATTTTCAAGTCCCTGGTCCTATTGGGGGGTAGGATCGAGTAGTTCTTGGAAATTGGATTTTTCTCATATTTTCAAGTCCCTGGTCCTATTGGGGGGTAGGATCGAGTACCTAGTCTTCTCGGATAAGGACGAAAAAATTCGGAGGGCCCGTGTGCACGTTGCGCACGTTAAAGATACCTTGGCAGTTGGAAATCGTAAAGAGCAGGCCGAAAGGCCGCTGCCCGGGCAAAATTGAAATTAATAGATTAAAATTTATACATATCATCCTCCCCCCCCCCCCCCCCCCCCCCGCCAGAACAAGAAATAATAAAACAAGTAAAGTGAGGTGTAAATGCCAAGGGCAGCGAACCTCCTAAAATAAAGACCTCAAATCCAACTGAGAGAGAGAGAGAGAGAAACAGAGAGAGCGAGAAAGAGAGAAAGAGAGAGAGAGAAAGAAAGAAAGAAAGACACACACACACATACAAACGCTGAGAGACAGAGAGAGAGACAGAGACAGACAGACAGAGAGGCAGTCAGAGAAAAGAGACAGACAAACAATGAGGAGCGACAATAACTTTCATGCCATGGAGTGTTGACGCCGATCATCACTAAGATGTACATTAACTTACAAGTATGTTTTAAACAGTTTGAAAGTTATACATCTGCTGTATCTGAGCAATGAAACATGACGTTCCACAATACCTCTAATGCGTCTCTTTTATTGGGACAGAAAAAACTTACCTGTTACTGACTTACCCAAAATTTTTTAATGTTTAAACTTTAAAGCAAAAGGAACAATCTAACAATGGAATAAAAATAAAGTAAGGAACACACAACAATAACTAAAATTAGGACAATATGATGAAACAAAAAAGATTAAATTAAAAAAAAAAAAAAGCCAAGTCAGCGACATCTCGGATTTTTAAAATTTTTTTTTTTTTTTTGGTCATCCTTTTCATTTATTTATTCTAAGCTGCCGGTATTCAAACGAAGAATAAATTACATGACTTTTTATTTATCTTAGAAAGAGCACAATATATGTTTGAATAATTCCGTCGTAAAAACTGTTTTATGAGGCATCAATATACATCATGTGTGCGGGCTGATGGAGCTGTGTGGGAGATTCAGACCCGCGGCTTATGAGATTACAAACCGCGTGTGGGCGTGCTCCGGGCGTGACAGATGTGGTACATGAGAAGTAGGGGTGAGTAGGACAAAGGGTGGGTGGTGGTGGAGGGGGACAGTGAGGGGAGAAGAGAGAGGGGAGAGAGAGAGGGGGGGGAGAGATAAGGGAGAGAAAAACTAGGAGAGGAGGAGACAGAGATGGGGAAAGAGAGGAGGAGTGAAGGGAAAGACAGAGAATTGGGGGGGGGGGGCAGAGAGACGGGGGAGAAAGCCTACAGCACAGACTAATAAATAACCAGACTGGAAACACAAGCTTCGGGCTGTGTCGTTTTTTACGGAAGTTAATGAGATGCGGCCGTATAACCAACGTGGCCGCCTCTCGGGAAATTCCGATTCTAGTTCTATCTGCATTAGAAATTTCTTTTTATTTGTCAAGATTGGTTGTACATGTATTGATACTGCATTGTCTTGCCTATTCTTTCATTTTATTGTCTACAGCTGCCTTTTTTTTTTTATTGTTATAAATTATGACCGTCTGGACTTTTAACGACCGCTGCATTGTAACTGTGCTGAAGCGTCGGTCGCAACCGTAAATCTAATGTGGCGAATGGTTCATGACCTTTCGCTGTTTTGTGACATCACACAATGGGATCATCCAGTCTGTTTAATTTATTAGTCTGTGGCCTACAGGGAGAGGAGGAGACGGAGATGGAAAAAGAGAGAGGAGGAGAGAGGGGAAAGACGGAGAAAGGGGGAGACAGGGAGAGCGGAGAAAGAGAAGGAGACAGGAGAGACAGAGAGGGATGAAACTGAGAGATGGGGAGATAGGAGTTGGGAGACACAGAGAGGGGAAGACAGGAGGGGAGAGAGAGGGGAGGGAAACAGGAGGGGAAAGACACACAAAGAGGGGAGAGAGACAGAGAGAGGGGGAGACAAGAGGGGAGAGAGACAGCCAACGACAGAAAGGGGGGTGGGGGGACACACGAACACAAATGCACAGAGAACAGCGAAAGAAGCAGAGAGAGAAAGAGAAAGGCAGAGAGAAGAGAGACGGACAGACAGAGAGTTGAGAGAGACCACCCACACACACACACACAAACACATTAACACCCACTGTGTTAGCTCCATACACTGGGTATATAATTATAATTACCCCGCACGTTCTCCAGTTCTCATAGCCTGAACATTGACTAATAGTGTCATGACTTGTCCCGTTCATTAAGTCAGGCCAGACCAAAGTTCAAATGTCAACCATGGTTTGACATTTAATTCCATAGCAGCACCAAATCGTCTCGTTGAAACCATGCTGAGTTCTCTGGTCTCCTGGAAGAATTGTTCAATTCCTACGCTCTACGGTCGGCAGAAAGAAGACAAATGGCACCACTTCAGGCTGAACAGAATCAGCTTAAAAAAACTTGATTGGTATACAGGTGCCGTGATGGCTGCGTTAGGTCATCCAGTTTGAGTTTAGAGACAGCACGTCAACACGCTAACGATCACATTGTGCTAGGAAAGAAGCCAGGACGATGGACAGAATGTCACAGAATGACAGGGCAGAAAGAGACCCTACCTGACGCATTCAGAAAACAGAGTTGATTTTGTATTAGTTCTACAGGGTGGGCCAAAAGTAAGGTTACAGTTTTAGATATAAATTACTACTGTAACCCTACTTTTGGTCCACCTTGTATATTTATTTACCGGTATTTAGTAACTAGCAGTGATACCCGGCAATACGGAGGATAAAGACCTATCTCCTCGCCATCCCCCTACCCTTATCTTCTCTTCCCCTTCCCCTCCTCTCCTCTCCACTCTTCCACCCCTCCTCTCTGTTAGTGGGTAACAGTAGTTGTATTTTACAGATAAATATCTAAACATTGTTTGAACGTTCACCTTTTTCTTCTTTTTTTTTTCCCATTCGTTTTTTTCATTCATTGTATTTTGATGCCCAGGTTCCTCGGGCTGAAGAGACACCACTCGGGTTAGGGTTTAAGCTTGGGTTTAAAGGCGAGTCGGCACGGTAACGGCCACTCTACGTCTTTCACAGTTTTTCGACATCAGAACTTTGGGCTGGCTTTCACACTTTCAGCCCTCCGGGTCTGTTCCTATAACGCCGGTATAGAGCAAAATTATTGTATCTCCAGTGATATGAAATTGGGGTTCATAATGGCAATACTGTAATAAAGACAAACTGCTTCTTGCAATATTTTCGTTATTCCGCTATCTTTAACCAGTTCCAAGTTACAGAGAAGCAGTATTGTTGTATCTCCCTTAAAAATGCGATCACTGAGACCAATATTGTGGTATTTCCGAGTAAGCTTCCATTATTTATATCACTGGAGATACAACAATTTTGCTCTATACGGGCGGCCGATAATAAAGATACACCATTCGGATTTTGACGAGAAATGTACAATATTCTGTTTTCGCTTTCATTCCAATGGGAGAGCGCGTGATATTCTCTGATATTCTCGCTCCATTTCCGACAAAGATCGATACATCTGCTGTGCGCTCCCTGCTGTGTCTCTTGAAGGTTTTATGTTCTGAGCAATGTCTAGGGCTTGATCACTGCCAACCGCAGGGAGAATTCGCTCCTTCTCTCTCTCTCTCCCTGCGTCTCCCCGACACTGACCCCGACAGCCTGCCCCCGACAAATGGCGACATGCCATGGCACAAGGAAACCACCACCACTCCCCCTCCCCTTTCCCAGCGTCACCACCTCCATTCCCCTCCCAGCTCCCACGTGGCACCTCAGTCTAACCCCGCCAGGGAATCCCCCTAAATGTCTTTCCAATCAATCGATATGGCCACCCCTCGTCAACCTGGTATCCTTGCAGACCCCCCCCCCTCCCCCACCCTAAACTGTCCTTGCCTACAGCCTCTCAACTTGGGATCTTTATAACCCTAACTCCCATCCTCCAACTGTCTTTGCCTTCGAATCCTTAGCCCCCCCAAATAGAACTATCTTTATCCACAGCCTCTCACCAACTTGGGATTCTTATGGCCCCAAGCCCTTTTACTCCCACCGTCTTTACCTTCCAAAACCAACCCCCTCCCCCCTCAAAACTGTCTCTGCCTACAGCCTCTCAACTTGGGATCCATGTGGCCCCATCCCCCCCATGACTTTGCCCCCCTACACCCTCCCCCCACCCCCCCCCAAAAAGAAAAAACAACAAACTGTCCTTACCTACAGCCTCTCAAATTGGGATCCGTGTGGCCCCAACTCCCTTACTCCCCATGACTTTGCCTCCCTACACCCCCCCCGGCCCAAAAAACAGCAACAACAAACAAACAGCCTGTCTTTCCCCACAGCCTCCCATCTTGGGATCCTTTTGGACCCAAGCCCCTTACTCCCACTGCCTATACTACCTGAATGCCCCCGCCCCCGCCGAAACTGTCTCTACCTACAGTCTTTTAACTTGGGATCTTTGGGCCCCCTCCCTTCAAACTACCATTGTCTTTGCCTCCCCTAAACCGGTCCCTCCCCCCTCCCCTACTTAGTTCCTCTCTCTCTCTCTCTCTCTCTCTCTCTCTCTTCTGTCTTCTCTTTCAATTCGTTTGAGCTTCCAGCTGTCTTTTCTTTAATTCAACGCCCCTGCTTTCAACATGAAGGACAGGACTTTTCTGCACTTATGATTTTTCAAGGGAATGATGTCGTTAGTGGAACTCTATGAACGAATAAGATTTTTGTTTGTATTTGTTTTTGTTTTTGTTTTTGTACCGTGGGTGGAGGGTGGGTGGGATCTTGGTGCAATCTTTCAAATATTTCTCACTAAAAGTGTACACAAGAAAACATTCGTAGTTGAACACGTCTTTTTTTCGCATTACTGTAAAATTAAGTCCCTCGTACGCGTCCGGTTTCATGTTTGATGAGCCATGGCTGCTCACGTTTCAATAAAGAACATAATAATATATTTTAGAGGCTGCCGTTACTTCTCTAAAGGCCAAATAATGCTGTAAATTAAAGCAGCGATACGCCCCTGGGGATGCAACAGTTGAAAATGTAGTTCAAAATAAAACAAACAATTGTACATACTATGCCTTCTTTCCATCTCAAGATCTTAGTTCCTGTTTGTTCCAACTCCACTTTTTGCTTTACTGGGAAATTTGACGTTAAACATCCGCGCGGCTTCAATATTATGGCTGTCAGTTGTTAGGGGAGGGGGGGGGGGCGTAGCATAGTAAGCTAAGGGGTTAAAATAAACCGGAACTGTGGAACAGCTCGATAAGTGCCACAACGCATTTTAAACAAGTGTCAAAGTGTGCATTTGTGGTACCTCTTCTACATACTGACATAATCTTTTTTTTTTTTTTTTTGGTTCCAAAATGATGACAGAACAAACCAGAGGGAAGAGAGGTTTGCTTTTACCATTATTGTTTTGTATTTCTTCTGCGCAGGGAAAAAATAAAATAATTAAAAATTAACTGAAGTCGGTCAAATCTGTTTCCTTTGATGTAAGAGACATCAAATAATTATCTTCATTCTGTGACGGTACTGACAGCTGGTATTGCCACGGAAGGCCACCGATCGTTCCATTATAATAATATATGATTTTAAAAAGACAAATAAATATGAATGTAAGACAGACAGACAGACACAGATAGACAGACAGGCAGACAGACAGGCAGGCAGGCAGGCAGACAGATAGATAGATAGTCAGACAGATGCAGCCAGCCAGACTGGCAGACAGACAGGTTCAGCCAGACAGATAGATAGATAGACAGACGGATACAGATAGATAGATAGATAGATAGACAGACGGATACAGATAGATAGGTAGATAGATAGATAGATAGATAGATAGATAGATAGATAGATAGATAGATAGATAGATAGATAGATAGATAGATAGATAGATAGATAGATAGACAAAGAGACAAACAGATATCTGATAATTTCAAATATACAAATCTGGGCATGGGCGGGACGACTAAATACCGCAACAAAACAACAACAACAACAACAACAACAACAACTACAGCAACATAAAACAAAAGGAGAAGTGGGAAGAGAAAGACAATTCCCTTTCTTATTTCCTACCACTACCAACAGGAGATGGAAAATCTGATCGACCTAGACCAACAATTAAAGCAAAAAAGAACGCAGACAGACAAAGTAAAATGGAAAAAAACAACCAGACGAGACAGTCAGTTCTAGTAATTATAGCAAATAACAGCCACATAGAAAAAAAAAATGACATCAGATCGAAGGCTTCGCCACCACTTGATTCCCGGCAAGGCGTTATTCTCTATCGAACCCAAGGAGCCAACGCAGGCCAATCCCGAATACCTGCTCAACTCCCAAAATTTAGCCCAAAGTAAAATCCAGCCCCTCAAACAGAGATCCCCCCCCCCCCAAACCCCTTTCTTCCGCCCCACTCCTACAAGAAAAAAAATAATAAAAGTATATAAAATTACCAGCATGGTGCGCCATAGAGATGGAGAAGCCATGGTGATTGGTCGGCTATTTATAGGCGTCGGGGTAAACCAGACCTGACGATGACGTAGGTGGTTGCGTTCGGACAGACAGACAGACAGTGACCCAGACGCAAACATCACATTTCGCGACATCTAAGCCCCCCCCCCCCTCCCCGGCAATTTTTTTTTACCCCCTTCACCCCCGGGGGCCGGGGGGCAGCAGACAGTTCTTCCTCTTACAGAATTTGCATAGTCTGCCTCGAATCGCTCCAAAATGGGAAAGTTCATCAGAGGAAACCTGGAGAATTTCGTCATTCCGAAAGGAAGGAGAATGTCGACGACAAGTGTTGGGTGGAGCAGGAGGGGGAAGGGTGGAGAGCCGAGGGTACTCAGAGAAATACCAACAAGTGAGATTTGAGGGAGCAAGTTTCTTTCTCTCGCTGTCTCTCTCCATTTTGCCAAATCTCTTTCTCTCTACCTCTCAGTCTGTCTCTCTCACAGTCACACACACACACACACTTTCTCTCTCTCTCTCACACACACACACACATTTCCTCTCTCCCCTCTATCCCATTTTACTCAATCTTTCTCTCGCTATCTCTCTCCATTTCCTGAAATCTCTTTCTCTCTACCTCTCAGTCTGTCTCTCTCACAGTCACACACACACACACTCTTTCTCTCTCACACACGCACATTCCCTCTCTCCCCTCTTTCCCACTTTACTCAATCTTTCTCTCCCTCTCACTCACTCTCTCCCCCTCTCTCTCCCTCTCGTTCAAATAACTGTGAGCAGACAAAGTCTGGAACAGAGGGTAAATGTTTGTCTGACACTATACGCGAGACAGTGGAGACACTCAATAGACTTTTTAAAATTTTCTCTTGGTTGATTGGTTGGGGATTGTTGTACGGGTTGGGGGAGGGGGGGGGGGGTCGATGGAGTCAGTTTTTGACGGGGTGAGTTTGGGGAGCTGAAGAACTGAAGATGACAAGAGACCACAAGGACATGAATCTGGAAAGAAAGAAAGAGCCAAGAAAGAAAGAAAGAACTGAGTCTGGGTCTGTAAAAAGCACGTCCACACGATAAGGGTGACACTGTACTATGAAAAAGCAAGACGACAGACAGAATAATTACCACGGAATGACAGGACAGAAGCGGATCCTACCAGAAGAGCCCATCAACAACCCACCAAAGAATTAACTATTTCAGTTATCAACTGAAGAAACCATAACAAATCTGAAATATCTTAAAAACCACAAAAAAAAACTGTGGGGTCGCAGCAGGGCTATAAGCAAAGTCAAAATTGGGCAAAAAGAAAAGGTTGTATGTTGCAAAACCCCGCGTGAGAAATAAAAGCCAAACAATACAAAGCAAACTAAAGAGAAGACAGATAGTTTGCTTTGTATTGTTTGGGTTTTATTTCTCACGCGGGGTTTTGCAACATACAACCTTTTCTTTTTGCCCAATTTTGACATAACAAATCTGGCTCGGGAAAAAGCGACTACGAGGATCGGAAAAAAAATAATAATTTGAAACGACTATAAAAATTGAATACGGAATGACAATTTTTAACGGAGAATATCTATACCTAATCATATTATAAAGGAAGTAAAGCCTCCAGTGTATTCATGAGATGTCTTTTAACCGCTGGGCCTTAAATTCTACAAAATATCATATTACGCATAGAAAGACGTAAAGGTGTACATGGGTATATTTCCAAAGGTCTTGAAGTTAGCTGTATTTTTAATACGTTCGCTGATTTTGAGCCACAACTGAGTTGAACAGAGGAAAATTTTCTGAGCCGGAAAAAGACTCATTTCCCTCCAGTAGAATTACAAAGTGTGACTGGATATTTGGTTCTGCGCCTCGGTTTACGCATTGGTGATCGAAATTCAACTTTTAAAAAATCACATCTGTGAATTCCCCGAGTCAGCGGGCCAACTGGTACTACTGAAATTCTCATACTTTCGTACCCTCAAACACTCAGTCATTTCTGCACAGGTCTAGGCTAACAACACTGTTCGTGCACACTCCTTTCGGTCGAAAGTGTTCATACCCTCTGAACAATGCTGCAGCCCAATGGCAAAACAACGTAACTGACGAGCATGGCCTTTTTCTACTTCAATGCCTCCAAAAACTTGTCTTACACATGTCATAATTCTTTTATGTCAAACGCAGATAGACGTACCTGCTATCGAAGTGGTAATTTCTAGTGTAGATAACCAATGGAAGTTTCATTCGAAATTTGAAACAATTAAGTAGAAAAACGCTCTGCTGTCAGTTACGGTCGTTTTTTATTTGGGCGGCAGAACTGGTGCAATCACGGGCTTGGACCCTACACAGAGGTTGTACATTTTGCTGTTGGAATGATCGTTCAAGTTCAGGTAAGAAAATGTAAGTCTCTCAAAGGGTCACAGATTGTTGTTTAGAGTGTTTTCAAATTAAAACAAATCTAATTTCAAGACTTTTACGGGGTTTGATCGTTGCAAGGCATTTGTCATTTCTGTACTGAGTTCTCTGAGATCATCAAATAAACATACCAATACTGATATAAACCGATATGTTCTGAGAACGGTTGTAGAGGGGGAGGGGGTGGGGTTATGAGGGGGGGGGGGGTTGTCATAAAATGGTTTCTCTTGTCATTTCATGAAGGCGGGGAGGGAGGCAAAAGTGGATGAGCAGACAGAAAATGAAGTATAGAGAGAAAAAAGAAAGAAAAAGCAATAGAGAGGAGATCATGTGGCTATTTTGTTCGAGCGTTTACAATTTGGTTTTTAAAAAAAACCAACAACAAACCAGTTTCTTGTTGCCTTCTATCTATTTTGAAATGTTCAGATCGTGCTCAAAACAAAAACTAGAACTAAAAACCACGATGATGAAAGTATCCTTGTTCTGTTTTGCCATGGGTGCTGTTGTTGCTTGTTGTTGTTGTCGTTGTTGTTGTTGTTGTTGTTGCTTGTTGTTGTTGTTGTTGTTGTTGTTGTTGCTTGTTGTCGTCGGTGCCGTGGTGTTGGTGGTACTGGGAGGCAGTCACATGATGAGGGTAATCATAATTATGTTTTTACGTGGGTTTTAATGGAGAGAGAGAGGGGGGGGGAGCAGGGAGAGGGGAAAAGCGAGACAGAAAGAAAGAGAAAAGAAGAGGGAGGGGACGCGGCAGACAGGGAGTGAGAGAAAGAAAGGAAGGGGAGGGATGGAAAGAAAGAGAAGAAGACAGGGGGAAGACAAAAACAGAAAGAGACAAATATGGGGAGGCAGGGAGCGAGTGAGAGAAAGAAAGGAAGGCGGGATGGAGAGGGAGAGAAAAAGAGAAAGAGGTGAGAAACTTAAAAGACAGAGACGTAAAGAAGGGGGGGGGCAGAGAGCAAGTGAGGGAACGAAAGAAAGGGGGGGGGGGAGAGAAACAAAACAAAGAAAGAGGGAAAGACAAAAGACAGCAGAGCAAGATGGAGAAAGGAAGAGACCGCTATTAAATACAAACATATCAGGACTCAGTGCTTCAATATAGCACACTGCGGGATCATTGTCCAGTCTGAAGTGGGCCTTGGGGGGGGGGGGGGTTTCCAAACGGGGGAGGGGCTGGGAGGTCGAGGGGGAGGGGGGTCCGAAGGACGGTCCACACATTGTCCGGATTACAGGATTTCCCAGTGCGCAAAGTTCAGGCTTTGTGAAGAGTTTGCACCAGTGCACAGGTGGGTGAGGTAGTTACAGCGTGTCCCTGCCGGGCGTAGGGTGGTTACAGCGTGTCCCTGCCGGGCGTAGGGTGGTTACAGCGTGTCCCTGCCGGGCGTAGGGTGGTTACAGCGTGTCCCTGCCGGGCGTAGGGTGGTTACAGCGTGTCCCTGCCGGGCGTAGGGTGGTTACAGCGTGTCCCTGCCGGGCGTAGGGTGGTTACAGCGTGTCCCTGCCGGGCGTAGGGTGGTTACAGCGTGTCCCTGCCGGGCGTAGGGTGGTTACAGCGTGTCCCTGCCGGGCGTAGGGTGGTTACAGCGTGTCCCTGCCGGGCGTAGGGTGGTTACAGCGTGTCCCTGCCGGGCGTAGGGTGGTTACAGCGTGTCCCTGCCGGGCGTAGGGTGGTTACAGCGTGTCCCTGCCGGGCGTTTTTCTTTTGTTGTCCAAAATGAACTGTCAGCAATGACAAACTGTACATTATGGGGGGGGGGGGGGGGAGGTGTGAGAGGGGAGGACAGGGAAGAGAGGAAAAGAGAGTGGTGACAAACTCTGAGTTTTGACTTTGAGTTTAAGGGCACGTTGGCATGATGATGGCCACTTTCCACCTTTTACTTTTGTTTTGTTTGTTTTTTTTTCGAGGGGCAGACAGAAGAAGAGAAAGCTACAAGGAGAAGAGGAAGGCTGTATGTAGGGAGGGGACAAGTGGAGGTGACGGACTCAGACAGGATTAGGGAATGACAGACAAAATAAGGGAGGGGACAAGTGGAGGTGACGGACTCAGACAGGACTAGGGAATGACAGACAAAATAAGGGAGGGGACAAGTGGAGGTGACGGACTCAGACAGGACTAGGGAATGACAGACAAAAAGGAACCCATGGAGACGTGGCAATGAGAGAAAGAGGGCGGGGAAAGGGAGAGAGGGGGGCAAGGAGAGAGAGAGAGAGAGAAAGAGACAGAAAGAGAGAGAGAGAGAGCGACAGAGGGGAGGAAGGAAGAGAGAGAGAGAGAGAGAGAGAGCGAGATAGACGGACAGAGAAAGGGCAAGATAGAGACAGCCAGAGAAGAGAGTGGGAGGCGGAGAGAGAAAGAGAGAGGAAGGGGGAGAGAGAGGGAGAGAGAGAGAGAGGGGGGGAGGGAGAGAACAAGACAAGAATGGAAATAAAAAGGCAAGAGAAATCCCCGTGGGGCGGGGGGGGGGGGACAGTGAAATGTGAATAAAGACAAAAAGTGCACAATGCCAAATCCCGGAAGTATTTCATGAAAGACTACAAAGACTTCAGGAGAAAAGACAGGAAACGTAATGGCCCTGTCAGATAATCATTGGACAGTGAAGACTAAAGTATTGATCATTAACAATGCTGAGCTGAAGGAAGGAATGTCAGAAAAAATACATGACCCCTTAACCTTTGTGCACTCTCAGTAGTGCAGAAAGGTTGCCTGGGGAGCTCTAGGTTTGTACATGGCCCAGGAAAGAGCGCGGGGGCCAATAGGCTAAAATCTGAAAACTTGAGTTTAAAGAGAGAAGGAGGAGGGGGATAGGGAAGGGGGAGGCTGGGGATGGGAGGGAGAGGAGGAGGCTATGAGGGAGATGGAGGTATGGGGAGGACAAGGCTTCGCAAGGGAGGTGGAGGAGGAGGCTATGAGGGAGATGGAGGTATGGGGAGGACAAGGCTTCGCAAGGGAGGTGGAGGAGGAGGCTATGGGGGAGATGGAGGTATGGGGAGGACAAGGCTTCGCAAGGGAGGTGGAGGAGGAGGCTATGGGGGAGATGGAGGTATGGGGAGGACAAGGCTTCGCAAGGGAGGTGGAGGAGGAGGCTATGGGGGAGATGGAGGTATGGGGAGGACAAGGCTTCGCAAGGGAGGTGGAGGAGGAGGCTATGGGGGAGACGGAGGTATGGGGAGGACAAGGCTTCGCAAGGGGGGTGGAGGAGGAGGCTATGGGGGAGATGGAGGTATGGGGAGGACAAGGCTTCGCAAGGGAGGTGGAGGAGGAGGCTATGGGGGAGACGGAGGTATGGGGAGGACAAGGCTTCGCAAGGGAGGTGGAGGAGGAGGCTATGGGGGAGATGGAGGTATGGGGAGGACAAGGCTTCGCAAGGGAGGTGGAGGAGGAGGCTATGGGGGAGATGGAGGTATGGGGAGGACAAGGCTTCGCAAGGGAGGTGGAGGAGGAGGCTATGGGGGAGATGGAGGTATGGGGAGGACAAGGCTTCGCAAGGGAGGTGGAGGAGGAGGCTATGGGGGAGATGGAGGTATGGGGAGGACAAGGCTTCGCACGGGAGGGGGTGGAGGAGGCTATGAGGGGGGGAGGGGGGAGAGAAAGAGGTATGGGGAGAGGGAGGGAGGAGGGAGGGAGGAGGCCATGGGAGGGGAGGAGGAGGAGGAGAGCTGGAGTGAGAAGGAGGTGTAGGGGAGAAGAGGCTAAAGAGAGGGAGGCGGAGGAGGAGGAGGCGACCATATGCCATAATTTGGTCTTGACTCAATTTTTGTCAAAGGCGGAGATCGGATAGAATGACGCAGTACAGATTGGTTACGATATCACAGAGAAAACATTAACAACAACAACAACAACAACAAAACGACACAGTCCAAATAAACGGCAACTTGTTCAAAAGCCCGTGCTAGGGACCGGGATGTTTTACATGGCAAGTGATGGCTGAATAGTGAACACAACTGAGTCTTTTCTCTATTCAGCTTTGTAATCAGACAGCCACTGTCCTCTAATAACTAGCCCTTTTCAAAATGCAGACAATGAAAGAACGAGGGACTTTTCACTTTCCAATTTATTTTCTTCCCAAACTGATGGTTTGACCATTGTAATCTTTAGGTATGCTGATCTCAAACGGAATCACTGACTAATAAGATGGACTCGCACCGAGTCAGGCAGGAACCCGAACAGACGGACTGTCTCACAAAACAAAACGTCGGTGGCGACGGTTCTTGAAACTGTTAGTATGTTTGCAATACTACATTTTATTTGTGTGTTCGTTTTCTTGGTCTTTCGGCTTCATGTGTCCCCGTATGTCGGGGAGACAAGCAGGCAGGCAGACAAACAGACAAGTAAGCTGGCAGACAGAAATGTCAGCAGGCAAGACATGCGGATGGATGGATGAGCAGATTCTTGGGACCCGATGCACACTGACTTTTTGTGTTCACGTAGTTTCTACACGATTATAGGGGTGACCGAAGCTTGCTTTGAGATAGAACATTTGGAATCAACACCATATTTCCACTCAGAAAACGATAAGAAACTTTCTATTTTCTAACAATACAAGATACCATACCTACGCTAGGCCAGCCTATTATGTCTTACACTGGATGGTGGGCTCAGTAATGATCATATCACAGGCAGCATGGTTCACTGGGGTAATCTCATCGCCCACTAAACAGTTAACTTTACTGCCAGTGTAACAATAAAATGTAACGTTCGTTACCCGCCCTGCAATGCCCTTCGGTTGGATCGTTATTGCACTTGCTTCAGTTCTATGGCGGTCTGTCAGCAAAAAACCAATACGCAAACGGACTTGACACACGAAGATTTCAGATTATAAACACAGTTAAAAATACACCAAAGCTCAGAATGCCAACATAAGAAGATGAAGTATTTTTACGTTAATCTTAGAATTCAAAGCAAAGACAATGTGGAAGATAAAAAATAAATAAATCTCAGCATAAATCAAAGAGCTTGGGATTAAATTCTGTCGGACTTCTGTGGACGCACTGGCGCGTTAGTAAACAAACACGCACGTACATAAACATACAAAGAGAAAAAGAGAAGTGGAGATACAATAAGGGGAAAGATTTTACTTGCTCCACCTGTCTTTCAAAGTACAAAGAGAGAACTGAAACAACTCCGACGGTGAGATCACAGGAGATCCTCATAGGTCAGAGTTCCCACGTGGAACACAATTATTCCCATCCTTGACTATCCTGTAGTAGAACTATCCACGACCCACTATAGTGGTATATTGGGTCTTGGGTACTATAACAGGGGTGGCCAAACTTGCGTAATGTAAGAGCCACATACTATAAACTTCTGATGCTCGAGAGCCATAAGATACGAACAAAATTTACACATTCGTTTTTATTATCACATACACATTTTTGTTGTACAAATATTATATATATAAATATTAACCCGAAATTCATGTATTTACTCATTTGTACCATAAGTTGCAGTAAGTTTCAGTAATCACAAAGAACACATAATTATGTACCAAATATTTTCCAAATCGTGGCTGACGATCGTTTTGACTGTACAGAACGTATTAAATACGGCACCGAACTACGGGAACACGTAAGAAAAACGAGAGAATTTGCATTTCAGTAACAAAATTAGACTGCTATAAATAAAGCCGCGTGTGGCTCGCAGGCCGCGACTTGGCCACCCCTGCAATACTCTATGCTTTTTATAATAGACTTACAACCTGTCTATTCATTTAAAAAAGAAAAATGTTTATCACTCGGTCTCTCATTCTTGATATGGACAAAAAGCCTATCAATCCAAGACTCCGTATTTAGAGTCACCAAAAGCTACAAAACAGAAATGTATGAAGGATATCAACGCTGGTAATTTGCCAATTACTGCACACACTGCTGTGCAAGGTCAACGTCCTGAAAAAATACAAATTAAATATAACTGACATATCAAAAGTATCGCGTACACTGTGGAATTAAGTATCGGCAACTATGAGACTTAAGATTAGGATTTCCATTCACATAGCCTGCAGAATGAAATAAACACATGATTAAAATGATACATCAATCAACTTTATACATTATAATTTCCAGGCAGGGGGAGAGTTCATACTGAGTCACATAATCGGGGTGCTGAAAAAACGACGACACTTTAGGAGCATCCGTGAGACGGGGATCGCACGGGGGCAGCGCCCCTGATGAGTTAGTCCTTCAGATGGACGTTTTTATAGTAAACTAGCTGAGTTCCCGGCCCTGCCCGGGATAAATCGATTTCTTAGTTTCAGTTCTGGGTGATTATTATGGACCTGCTTCATTTTGCCTGTTCCTTCAGCTTTATTTAATTTTGTCTGTATGTTTTTGGATACGTTTTACTGCTCTCCCTTTGAGTTTGAGCGTGGACGTCCTGCGCGTCCCGCCAGCATTCTACAAACGGCTACAATTTGCGCATGGGTTAGTTTGTTTGTTAGTGAACACATCGCACGAAGTGATACTGATAACGTCATGTGTTAATGGAAAAGAAATAATTATAATATTTTCCTAGGCATATTGAAAACACAAACCTGTACTTTTAGCCCTGCAGCGTAAATCTCCCAATTCCAGACCCTTTCTTTTTTTGTAGTCTTAGAACTCAATCTCATCATTCAAACCAGTCCTAACCGGAAGTTATTTTGTGAATGTGATACAGATACCGGAACCAATCTCAATTACATTAATTTGCCGAAAAAATAGTCCGAACGGCAATGTGTCGCAACCTACAAACTAATACAAACGTTCTGCGAGTTATTAATTATTTTTTTATTTTCTGAGCCGGCGACACGACGACAGTCTATACTAAACGCTGTATAAAATCTGAGGGCCACCGAATCAGCATTAACAGAGGAGTAGCGAAAGGCGCGCTGCCATTGTCGCACAGACTAATAAATCAACCAGACTGGAAACACGAGCTTCGGGCTGTGTCGTTTTTTACGGAATTTCCCGAGCGGCGACCGTATAACCAACACTTTTATTAATATAGATGCGCGGCTGGGCGATTAACGTACAAAACATGAAGTATATGCCCGACTCATGTTGTGTCTCTGAAGAACTAATAATGCTACCCGTTCCGCAGGTAGAACATAATTTTTGACTCTCGTTAACGAAAACAATTATTTTTAGGTGCCGGAATAATTCTCTTCACATCGCTTTGCCAGCGACGAATATGACTACCCTGATTGTCGAACCCAGACTGATGAAGTATTCTGGAGATCATCACCTATCTCAGAAGCGGTCATACAAAAATGAAATTAATGATCTACGACCTTTCGTCTGACACGCCATGTCTGACGGTACTTAGCATTGCTTCAAACCAATATGTCACGCTCCTTCTTCCACCCGTCCAGCGTGGGCTAGCTAGAAAGAGGAGGGGGGGGTGGGGTGGGCTCTCCTGACCCCACCGTCTGTCTGTGAACGGGGTCAGTAACCAACATCAACCACAGCACAAATCAGTGGGTCAGTCAATGTCAGACAGGTCCCTTTCCCCCTCCCCCCCCCCCACCCTTCCTGTATTCTTCTCTTTCCATTGTCTCACATACATGTGGCTCTTAACCCCTCGGAAAAAAATAATTGTAGATATTCACGATGGGAAAAATACCCCAGACGTTAATGAGCACACTATGTTGCCTATTCCAGATTGTCAATACGGATAGCTACAACTACTGACGTCCTTCCGTTGCAAAATTCCGTTGCCCCGAGTTGTCACATCAACGTTGCACGCTCCAGTCATAAGACATGAGTGTAGACCGGCATTGTTTCTCAACCTTTTTCATCCCATGCCCAAATAAAAAAGCAACAACAACAACAAAACGCACCTCACCATGAATGGACAAAAATTAAAATACATTATACAAGAAAAGATTCAAGAAAAAATAAAGAAATAAAAAGTCCACGCCCCAGCCCACCAAAATACTGCCACACCCCCCCCCCCCCCACAGACTAATCAAATACCCAGACTGGATGGTCCCATTGTGTGACCTCACAAAACAGCGAAAGGTCATGAACCATCCGCCGTATTAGTTTTAAGGTAGCGACTGACCCTTCAGCATAGCTACAATTTTGAATGACACCATTTTGACGCGCCTACTGAACGCGGAAGTTTGGTTCCGCACCAAGAAATCAATACATGTACAACCAATCTTGACAAATAAAAAGAAATTTCTACTGCAGATAGAACTAGAATCGGAATTTCCCGAGCGGCGGCCATGTTGGTTATACAGTCGTCGCTCGGGAAATTCCGTGAAAAAACGACACAGCCCGGAGCTCGTGTTTCCAGTCTGGTTAATTTATTAGTCTGTGCACACCCCAGCTTGAGAAACCCTGATGTAAAGAACAACAGGCCTTAAATCATTGAGAGCCACTGATGTAAGTTTTTTGTACGCTGAGCCTCCCCCCCCCCCCCCCCGGCCTCGTCCGAGAGTACATACTATACGGATGGCCATTAAACTAATGCCTGTTGTTACGGGACCGTAGTGTAATTACAAAGCCAAATAGAGAAAATACTGAGGTGTGTTCACTGTTCAGCTGTAGCTTACCATGTAAAGATCCTACTATCCCCTAACACCAACCCGGTAAACTACAGTGTAGTTCCTTGTCCAGAAAGGCGACCATGGCTATCTCTCCATCTCTTTCCCCTCCCCTCAAATGAATTATCATACATGTATTGATCGCCTTTGGCAGCTCTACCCGAATCTGCCCTTCGTCGATCAGATAAAGAAAAGAAATCTTTTATGTGGCTCTCGACCATCGTATACTGGAATCGCCTGAGGCCGGAGAATCCATCATTTACTGCAGTCGAATCTGTGTCCAACAACTGGATCATATCCAATAAAAGTACAAACTTCAACATTTCACACGAAAGGGATGTTTATATCATTTACTGCCTTATTGGTTTGAAATAATAATAATTAAATCAAAAAATAAAAAAACTTTATTAATTTTTAAAAATTTGGAGGGGGGTATAAAATGAGAAAGAGAGAGAAATACCTTATATCATGAAGGCAAAGTTATTAAAAACCACTGCACTCATATAAAACATAAGTTTTACCGTAATACTAAAGCCGCAAACGTTTAACGTCGAATTGCTCAGTTGTGCAAAATAGCCGCCGAATTGGAACAAACGAGAATTAAGATCGCCATATCTTCGCCTTTCTTCCGATTACTTATCTTCAGCTTCATCTCGGTTACTAATCACCCAATTTAAATACAAAGATATCGCAAATTCATGTAATCGGCAGTTTTTAAGCGCTCACAGGTTGCCTTGGAGATAACGGTATCGCTATGAAAATTTCAGAAACGGTTACCGACGATCCTCTCCCCTCGAATAATATTATGAATACTGAGCTTTTGCCCCCACCCCTCCCTCCCCGCTGTTCTATTTTCCTTCCTCTCTGTGACTCTTGCACTCAGTGGCAGACTGGCTCAGACTGCGTGACCCAGTGCCCGATTGACCTCGGGAGAATGCGTGTCCTAGTCTCCTTCTCTCTCCAGCACCCCCCTATCCCCTCTCTCTATCTCTGCTAGTGCTAGCTAGCAACATCCGTATACTGTAGTTCTTCTCTGTTCAAATGATTTCTCAGTTTTCAAACGCCTGGATCGTTTCTTCTTTACATTGTGAGAGTGTTCTGTTTTCCTCCTGTTTGTGAGTCTGTCTTTCCTTCTGCAAATATCTTGTTCTTCTTGTTGTGTGCGCTCTCTCTCTCTCTCTCTCTCTCTCTCTTTCTGACTCTCTATCTCCCTCTCTGTCTGATTTGGCCTATTGTTCTGCAAATATCAAGGTATCCTTCTGTTCGCATGCTGTCTTGCTTCCATCTCTCCCTCTTTCTCTGATTTTGTCTATTCTGCAAATATCGTGGCATCCTTGTGTTCGCATGCTGTCGTCCTCTCTCTCTCTCTCTCTCTCTCTTTCTCTCTCTGGTTTTGTCTAGTGTTCTGCAAATATCGTGGTATCCTTCTATTCGCATATAACATGCTGTCTTTCTTTCCTCTTTTTCTTTTCTCTCTCTCTCTCTCTCTCTCTCAAGTCAAAGCTGCGACAGTTTACACCACGCTCTTTACGTACATTCCAACTCTTTCTATACTTCTTCATTTTTCTATCCATCCAGTACTTCCCGTTTTTTTCCTCGCCATTGCTCCGCCATTCTCTACATCGTTCATCACACACCTAATTACAGTACTGTCATCGTCGCTTTCCTCATCATCTCCTTCATTATCACAGCCATTTTATCACAATCTCTCGCGAAAGATAAAAAGTCCCCTGATTAGATATTGAACTAACATTTCGAAAATAGATTTAAAAAGCACTGCCCCGTCCCCCCCCCCCCAATCCCCATCTAATAAGATTCGCAAAAGATTTAGTTTTAAGAAAATGAATAATACAATAGTATTGATTCTTTCTGAAGGCAAAGTTAATGGAGAATTACAGAATAAAGGAGACACCTGAAGGTCATCATTAAAAACGCCAGATTTCTCCTCTTACTCTCTTCATTTATACAAAACCCAAAATTTTTTTTTTCTTGCCTCCATCAATATGTAATTACAGTAAGGGAACCTACCACAAACAGTCCCAGGTAGCCCACCCCCCCCCCTTCCCCCTCCAATCCCCTACCCTCATCCTTTATTCCCCTTGATCCCTGGGGGTGCAAGACGATATTTCAGGGGGTGCAAAAAACGTGGATTTGGAAATTTTAAAATTACATTGCACATGTCATTGTCATCTTCAAACCAGGTAGATCTACTGTACTGCTATTGTAAGGGGTACGAGAATATATCAAAAGTTTTCTAGGGGTGCCGGGTATACAAAAGGTTGGGAACCGCTGACCTAGACCAAGGGTCGACTACCAGCGGCTCTCTTAGCTTTCATCCGT
This sequence comes from Onchidella celtica, assembly GCA_963931925.1. Lineage (NCBI taxonomy): Eukaryota > Metazoa > Mollusca > Gastropoda > Systellommatophora > Onchidiidae > Onchidella > Onchidella celtica. The sequence goes on along the minus strand of OZ007576.1, from coordinate 29,575,137 downwards.
GGCTCTTTCCTTTTCGTTATTGCCCTTTAAATAATAATTATGTTGTAATGAGGAAAAAACCATACTGGTACTTCCGTGCGTGTTGTGTGGCTCACTCTTTCAGTTGGGATTCCATTGAAAATCTCAAATACGGCTCTTCTTCTTCAATGGCTGCCGATCCCTGCCCCGGGACCTTACCTACATCCTCTATCCCCCTACCCTCATCTCCACAGCATCATTCTCTAGTCTCCGTGGCCCTACCTATATCCTCTATCCCTCTTTCCTCGTCTTCCATCCCTATCTTCTTTTCCCCAAGGCCCTACTCATATCCTGCATCCCCTTACCCCCCCCCCCATCCTCTATCCCCTTACCCCATCCTCTATCCCTTACCCACCATCTATCTACTTATTCCATCATCTATCCCCTTACCCCATCCTCTATCCCTTATCCACCATCTATCTACTTATCCCATCCTCTATCCCTTACCCACCATCTATCTACTAATCCCATCATCTATCCCCTTATCCCGTCCTCTATCCCCCTACCCTCATCCTCCATTCCCTTGCCTCAATCCCTATCCCCCTACACTCATCAACCCCTTCCTTACATCCTCCACCCTTCTCCTCCTAGCCTCATCCCATATCCTCTATCCCCTATTCCCTCATTCAATATCCCCCTTCAAACAGTCCAACCAACTGAACTCGTTCGTTCACGCATTTTTCTCCAGCGTTCAATACTTGGCTTTCCTCCTCCCTGCACGAGAAGAAACCGACATTAAGCTATTTGCCAACTTTGCATCTTTAAAGAAGAAGCTGACACACGTGATCATGACTGCCAATACCAGGGCTATACAAGGACACATGATTATTAATGGCCTGGGTATGCAATGTTGGGTGTACGACGATCGAAAGTGCTGGTTACCAGGATGGTTAAACTATAACGATAAAGAATAGACAGAGATAGACAGATGACGGGCAGGCAGACAGACAAGTGGGTGGGCAGGCATGCGGCAGGATAATTAGGACAGACGGGCAGACTGACATAGAATGATAGATTGACAGAAAGACAGACAGACAGACAGACAGACAGGCAGACAGACAGGCAGACAGACAGACAAACAGACAGATAGACAGACAGACGGACAGATAGATATATATCTGACATCTTCTATTGTAAATTCTCTCCCAGTTCACACTAACTCACTCACTCACTCCCCATTCTCATTTATTCGCTCACTCATTCATCCATTTGTTCCTTTCCTTCTTTTCCATCTCTCTTACTCTCTCAATCTCTTGCTTGCTCCTTCCTACCTTCACTTGCTCAACCTTGATACAACACAATATGTTCTAATCGATCGCTTAACTCTGCCTACCTATCGTTTCGGTACTTAAACCAGGGAGCTTTGCCTTTATACACCTATCGACATCTCTCCCGATGTCGCTCCGTACCCGTTCCAAAAATCCCACACTTGAAAGAAAACCGTACCTAGAGTACGTCTGAGTGCACAACATAATTTATGATACATCTATCTTCCTGCTAATCCGCTGCAGGAAATAGTCACTGTGATAAATAATTTATAAGGTGAGTTATTGTAACCTGACACCCTACAGCTAAACTTGCTGCATGCATTATGCAAGGATGCACGTGTTTACTCGGGTAAGATCTGTTACAATGTAAGGTTTGTGCAAATGTATAATATTTTACGCATTATCTTCGAGAGCAACTGAACGAAATATACTAGATAATAATGTAGCACGGGATGGATGGATGGATGGATGGATGGATGGATGGATGGATGGGAGGATGGATGGATGGATGAATGGATGGAAGGATGGATGGATGAACGATGATGGATGGAAGGATTGATGGAAAGATGGATAGGGTTGAAAAGTCAAGCGTGAAAATAATGGAAGGTGATAATAAAGAATGATAATATTATTATACATAACATATATATAGAGAGAGAGAAAGAAAGGAGAGAGAGAGGGTGACAGACAGACAGAATAAACAGACAAACAGGCAGACAAACATCCGGGCGGGAAGAGAGAGAGAGAGACTAAGGGAGAAAGACGTTACACAAAGAGAGAGAAAGAGACGATAAACGAAAACAGAGAGATATATATTGAAAAAGCAACGACGAGGAAGTAAAAAACACAAAAAACTGCATGACTACTGTATAAAAGCTGCCGAGTCAGCAGAAATGCTAAAACCGATCACATTCCTGGATCGCACGCGGCACGTCTCTGCTCACTCACACACACACACACGCAGACAGACAGACAGACAGCTCGACCCACAAGATATGCCAGCAGCTGCCGCTCTGCGCAGTCCCTGACAGACAAGCCTGCTCACTCACTCACACACAATAGCTAGCTCACGGCCAGGGGAATTGTCTCGACCTACGCGCGCATTGTAATCTTCCATGTCTCAAAAGACGGCAAGCTTTCGGGTGGCATGTTTTCTGTGCTTTGCCTGGATATCAGAATGGTTTCCCAAATATGTTGCTGGCAGCCCCATTTAAAGATAGATCAACCACCTCAGCCTCATAGCCCTCCAGCGCAAGACACAGAAACAACCAAAACAAAACAAAACAAAATTTTAAAAAAACAAAATTAACCCCTCTCTTATTTGCTTTTTGCTTGTTGAACTATCTATCTATCTATCTATCTATCAATCTGTCTGTCTGTCTGTCTGTCTGTCTGTCTGTCCGTCTTTCTGTCTGTCTGTCTGGGTCTGTCTGTCTCTTTATTTATCTATCTATCTATCTATCTATCTATCTATCTATCTATCTATCTATCTATCTATCTTAATTTTCCTCCCTTCCTGCTTGCCTGTCTGTCTGTCTGTCTCACACATGAACAGAGCACACATGCAAAGACAGACAGACTGGCAGACAGACAGGGTGAGAGAAGGCCAGACAGAGAGAAATAACAAATTCAGATGCGCACTGAAAGAGAGAAGGAGGGTTGGGGGGGGGGGGTAACAGTGGTCAGAGGGAAACGGGACGACAAAGGTTGGGAACCCCTGATATAAAGGAAGGATGTATCTTTGAAACGGCAGTGTTCAAATTTGGTTACGTCATTTATCAAAATTTCTCTTCATATTTTCACCCCCGGGCCCCAGGGAAGTTGGAATAATTGCTAACCCCTGCCCTGCCTTCTACGCAGGGCGTTTGGAAGGTTCTAGTCCTGGCCTCCAACAGACTAGTCCACGAGTGCAGATATAGGTGCATAATCAGATGCACGGTGTTTACAAGTACAGTTAGGTCGAGCTTTTTATTCCCGCACTTCCCTTACAAATTAACTCACGCCGAGAGAAAGACAGCGAGAGAGAGAGAGAGAGAGGGGGGGGGGCAGACAGGGAGAAAGAGACAGAGAGAGAGAAGGGAGAGAGAGACAGAGAGAAGGGAGAGAGAGGGGGGAGGGGGAGAAACTGAGGGGGGAGAGAGAGGAGGACAGAGAGGGGAGAATGAGGAGGAAGAGTGAGAGAGAGAGAGAGAGAGAGAGAGAGAGGGGGAGAGAGAAAGAGAGAGAGAGAGCGCGCTATTGCTGTTGCATTGCAGTCATTCGCGTTGCATTTTCTTGAACTCTAAGCCAATGGAGACACGGTCACATTGCAGAGACCATCCATGGAACTAAGACACGACTGCAACACGGCCGCAGGTCAATGTGAATTCTGATCGAGGTTGGCAAATACGGACGTTTTTCGTAGCCTATACCAGGCGTGCACATAATGGCGTTCAGAAACTCTCTTTACTCCCGAATTAGGAAAACTTGTGGCTGAAGTAATTCTTTTATTATCACTCCCAGATCCACCGATTGCAGCCTTTCACCGTGGTTGATATGAATCTAAGTACAGTAATTATTTCCACATGACGGTGTTGTTGTCCAAATCGGTCATTCCAAGCGGTCACGCCTGAAGGACACCAGAAGGTCACTGACAGTAAATTTGTGTAAGGTTTAGCCAGATTCCTTTCCAAAATAAACACACACATAATTACACAGCTAACAGCTTTTACCTATGCACTCAACCCCACAGAAATATGAGATATGAAATAATTTGTTTTTTTTTTAAAGTATACAAGAATTAAGCATGGCCTCTTTGAGTTTTACGACGCGTTTGCAGGATCACAACCACTTTGCGCCTTCCGCGGGTTTTCCGTTGTCTTACGTTGGGTTAGTTTTCGGCTTTCAGATTCTTATAAATATGATCAAATAAACGTGAAATTAAGTGGCAACTTGGACGATACCTTTGAACGCTAATAGAGTTTCGAGTCTTGAGTTTTCAGTTTAACGGCGCGTGGGCATGATAACAACCACTTTGAGCCTGTCACCGTATCTAGGGCACCTTACCGTAGCGTGGTTCTCATAGCTTGATCAATTGAAAAGTCACAACTAAAAATTTATACACCTTTATAATGTTCAGTTAATTACCGGTGTTCGGAAATAGATATAGCAAGCCACAATTTCACAAACAATCGGACAATCTCACTGTCCCCGTGTGTACGTGTTAGCATTTGAAGCGTTACCATGTCAGCTTGTCAGCACTAGTGTAAGCGAAGCCTGGCTGCTCTGATGAAGATCGGAAATTGCCTTAGGTAACTCCGACTGCCTGCAAATATCCCCCTGAACCATTCCACCATTCCATGTCGGGTGTGTTGCACCTGGCACGGCTCAAGACGTGCCTAAACATGACAGCCTGTTTAGCATCAGCGTTACTTTTGGCCGTCTTGGGTGGCTGAGAGTCTAGCATGAACTCCACTTGGGGCCTTAGGCTAGACACGCACATGCCACTTGCTTATGAGTTTGAGTTTGGGTTGAACGGCGAGAAGGCAAGACAGCCGACACTTCGCACCTTCCATAGTTTTATGGGTTTTTTTTTTTTTGGTACTTCATTATAGCTTGATTCTCTGAGAATAAAGGTCCACTAAAATTTCTTCAAACAGAATAGAACGGGACTAAGGCCGGAAATCACTTTATAATGTTATGTAACGATACTATTAAAAATCTTTAAAGTAACTTGTAGCTCTATTTTCGCTTGGCTCAGGAAGGTCCAGATGCACAAAAACAGACAGGGAGAATGTGTTAGGGTTAGAGATGCGGTCACGGCTAGGATTCTACGCTTATGTTTGGCTAGCTGGCCACAAAGCATTTCCATGGCAAAATGGCCATAATCGCATATTCCAAAGGGCCTTTGGGGCAAAATACTGGCCACAATCGTATATTATTCTGAACGATACCGCATTTTTCAGTTTTGATCACCTGCACTGAAAAGCTTGTGTAAAGAAATTCTTATCCATCTTAAATGACAGTCACTGTAACAGGGCGACAGACAGGCAAGGTATAGCTAGCGTGGGAAGATAGCTAACGGCGGGGAGACAGAGTTATTGTAGGCCAGAGGGGGAAAGTAGCCGATGCAACTGAAGCGCTTTGACACCCGAAAAGGGTAGTGTTTACTTGACCGCCGTACTTGTCGATCAGATCACCTGGGAATTGCTTGGGGGGTAGAGCTGTTTCAATAGTATTTGACGTGGAGCCGACGGGGGTGGCTATTAGGATAACTAATGCACACTCGGTGGGCGTCTTGGGACGCTACCTGACTGGGTATAAATCCCCGAACGCTCCTTCCAACTTCAGACCGCTGAGAGCACTCACCAGCTTCGTGCCGAAGAGGAGACCACAACTGCCACTGTAACTTTGTACTAGTCTTGTGAGTGGGGAAGGTCAGGGAACCCGCAAACATCCTTTGTCAGAGCGTGGTATCTTTGGTATCTTGTCGGCATTTGGGCTGTTGCTGAGTGGTAAGTTAATTGTACGATGTATGTGTATTTTACTTAATGTTCATGATTGTAGAACCTAAATCTAGTGGGTTTACTTTGGTATAACTACTGCCTCTGAGGGAGTCACGGAAACGCCGTTATATATATGTTACGAAACCTTATAGGATGGGGTCCGTTAGAGAGAGCGTTATTCTTCGTGGGGAACGTGTAAATATCATTAAAACTGTATTGATCGTTTATTCTATTGCCTATATGGGAGCCTATGGAGTATGGGAGCTGCAGCCTGACTTATAACAGTGTCAGCGGTTAAAAGTGTTAATGATGAATATCCGTCATGGAGTAAGTATGGAAGTCATGCCTTCCAGCAGTAGATTAGGACTTTGCGATTGTTTTTCTACAGAGGAGGAAGAACAACACCTTCTTGGCTTCTCAACTTCTTGTACTTTGATTAACGACATCGTGGCTTCTTGGCTTCCCGACCTATTGGTACCTGCCGATACCTGTTGATCTAACTGCGCAGTCAAGCCAGGGTAGAGAGGAAGAACCAGTGCCCAGATAGCGCCATACACCCCTAAAGGAGAGGTTTCCTTATGCTGAATGTTCCCATGTGTTTTATAAAATGTGCTAGAGATTGAATATTACGAAGCCATTTAATTAGCATGTACTGATTTGCATCAACTTCATTCCATCGAAATTCACATGAAATTGTATGACCTATGTTCCTATTATTATTGAATGAATTAATAATTATTGTATATATGTAAGCAATACAGATATCGTTTGTTATAACTTATAGAAGAGAGATAGTCGATTATTTAGTGTGTTTGTGCCGTGCCCATCACGGCTGGTGTCAGAAGAAAGTTAGTGAGAGAAAGTGGAAACATCACAATGGTGTCAGAAGTGGGATCCTGCTAGTAAATAACATTTAATTTTGATCTGGGTCGTGTCAAGGGGCTATTGTGTGATTGTGTGGACAGGTCATCTGCCCTGAGGCGAGTGAGAGAGATTGACATTTAGTGCCTGCGACATGCTCTGATTTTACCTGTGCATTGACTGTTCAATTTTATCTTTTGTCACAGAGAAAATTGTTGTTTGCTATTGCAGGAATATTGTTGTTAACTTCACAGTTACGATCCACGCTTTATTGTTAGCTTTGTTTACAGGTCAATTGCTGATGGACTATCTGGGCGCACTGAAGCTTGCCAGACAAGAAGGCATTAGTGATGAGGAATTCAAAATTAGGTGGGACGAAGAGAAAGCCCAAAACCGAGAACAAAGGGCTATCGAACGAGAAGAAAAGGAGCGCGAACGAGAAGAAAAGGAGAAGGAAAGACAATTTGAAAGGGAGAGAATGGAATGCGAACGGGAACTAGCCAAAAACGGGTGTCACAATGGTAAAGGGAATGGAAAATCTGCTGCCCCGAAGGTACCTAAAATTGCCATTTTTGATGACTCGCGCGAGGATCTCGCGTATTTGAAAAGATTTGAAAGGCTCGCGCAGGCAAATGATTGGGAAGAAGACACCTGGGCAGACATGTTAGGGGCATTGTTAACTGGCAGGGCGTTAGATGTTTATTCCGGTCTCAGCGATGAAGACAGTAGGGATTACGAGAAGGTAAAGAAGGTGTTGTTCAAGAAGTATCACCTCACGGCAGAGGGTTATAGGCGTAAGTTTAGGGAGAGTCGTCTAGATAAGGACGAAACTTATACGCAGCTGTCCGTGAGATTGCAGAGATATTTTGAGAGGTGGGTAGACCTCTCAGAGGCAGAGAGAACCATGGAAGGGATTACGGATCTGTTAGTCAGGGAGCAGATGTTGAAGATTGTCGACTGTAATCTTTCCATATATTTGAAAGAGAGGGACCCCAAGTCCGTGCATGAGTTAGTTGAGATGGCGGACTTGTATAGTGAGGCTCATCAGTCGAAGCGAGGGCTGGAGCAACAGCAGAAGTCAGGTAAGAGGGTTGAGGAGAGCAGAAGTAAGGGTTTAGGAGTGAGTAAACCGGTATGCTTCAACTGTGGCTCTCCCAATCACCTGAGTAGGCAGTGTGACCAGGGCAGGACGAAGAAGGGTGCTGCTGCCACTGTCGAGGACAACCGAGGTAAGTCCCAGCGTGAGAGTGGGCGTGGTTGTTTTGTGTGTGGGTCACTTCTCCATATTGCGAGATTCTGTAGGAAGAGACAGAAAGAGACGACCGCAGTCGTACTAACCAGCGATGAGGAAGCCGATGACAGTCAGTGGGAGTCATCGGGCAGGGCGAATACTCAACCAGGGGCTGAGCAGAGTGTTGGGCCACAGACCTTCATTTCTTGGGAGACGGAAGGTAAGAGTATTGAGTTAGAAGGTTCGACAGAACATGAGCCCGAAGACGATGTTCCGGAGAATGATTTATCCGCTCCATTTTTGGAGAAGGGGAGGATAGGGGATAAAGAGATTACTATCCTTCGTGACACGGGATGCACGTGTGCGATTATAAAAAGGGACAAACTGCCTCCTAACAGCTTAACTGGGAAGAACAGGAGTTATGTCCTGATGGACGGGACGAGAAGGTCTGCTCCTGTCGCGGAAATGTGGGTAGAAACCCCATTTTATACTGGGCTTCTCAAAGCGCTAGTAGTGGAAGACCCAGTGGCCGATTTGATTATAGGAAACATAAAGGGGGCGTCTCTTGAGAAGATAAGTGTGGTACTCACGCGATCTCGCAAGGTGGAGATTGACAAGGAAGAGCATGAGTGTGAGAATGCGAGTGCGAAAGTGAGTCAGACCACAGATAATGAGGAGGCCAAGGGCAACTCAACGGAGGAGGTAAGGGTAGGGGCCAAGATAGGGGAACTCACACCAGGTGAGATAGCCCGGGCCCAGAGAGAGGACGAAACTTTGAGAGTTTTAAGGGAGAGAGCCACGTTGGAGCAATCGGCTGAGGTAGGTACTCACATAAAGGAGAGTAAGGGAATTTACTATCGGGTAAAGAAGGCCGGGGCTGGACGTGCTGATGTGGAGCAGTTGTTGGTACCTAAGCAGTACCGAAGTGAGCTGATGAAGATAGCTCACGAAGGAGTGTTCGGGGGACACTTAGGAATTTCGCGCACACAGGACAGAATAATGCAGTCGTTCTTTTGGCCTGGGATAGGTGCGGACGTAGGTCGTTTCTGTCGATCGTGTGACGCGTGTCAAAGGACATCCAATAAAGGTAGGGTGACAAAGGTACCCCTAGTGCCGACACCCCTGATCGACACGCCCTTTTCGCGCGTCGCCATAGATTTGGTTGGTCCACTTCCGCGTACGGAACATGGGAGATCGCGTTATATTTTGACGCTAGTAGATTATGCCACGCGTTTCCCGGATGCCGTAGCCTTAAGGGGGATATCAGCTGAGCAGGTCAGTGAAGCGTTAATGGAAATATTTTCTCGGTTAGGCATACCAAAGGAAATAGTTTCAGATAGGGGATCACAGTTTACCGGTGAGCTGATGAGAGAGGTCAGTGCACTTCTCAAAACGAAACAGATATTCTGCTCGCCCTACCACGCGATGGCCAATGGTCTGTGTGAAAGATTTAACGGAGTGCTGAAGAATATGCTTCGCCGAGTAGCTCATGACAGACCCAAGGACTGGGACAGAATGTTGTGTCCACTGCTGTTCGCGTATCGCGAAACCCCACAGGCCAGTACAGGTTTTTCGCCGTTTGAACTAGTGTTCGGTCACCCTGTGAGAGGACCACTTGCAATACTGAAGAATCTGTGGACTGGGGAAGCGGAGTCAGAAACGAGGTCATCGTACGAATACGTGGTAGATATGAGGGAACGATTGGAGGATGCCATGAAAGTCGTAGCCGAGAACAGCAGCGTCGAAAAACACAGGCAGAAGAAATACTACGATAGGGGGGCCAAACAGAGGAAATTCCAAGTGGGCGATTCCGTCCTCATACTTCTCCCAAGTGACGGATCGAAACTACAGATGACTTGGAAAGGGCCTTACAAAGTAGAAGAGCAGAGAGGGTCAGTGAACTACATGGTGAACGTCAAGGGGAAGAGACGACTGTATCACGCGAATATGCTGAAGAAGTATATTGAGAGGGAAGACGAACAGGAAAACAGAGGCAATAGCTGCAGCTATAATTGACGAGACCGATGAAGGAGAGGAAGCGACTTCGATGCCTCTGGAGACAGTCATGCCTAAGCTAGAACAGACCGAAACCTACAGGGATGTACAGTTAGGGGACACGCTAGATCAGGATCAGAGAGAACAGATGCAAGAGCTCATGGAAGAATACAAAGATATATTTACCGATGTACCGGGGCTCACTGACCTGATCAAGCACAAAATCCCATTGCTAGATCAAAAACCTGTGAAGGTTAGACCCTACCAACTACCGTACTCAACTAGAGAAGCTGTCAATGCTGAGGTAGGCAAGATGCTTGCGGCCAGAATCATCGAACCGTCCGAGTCCCCGTACAATAGTCCAATTGTATTAGTTAAGAAGCCCGATGGTCAACATCGTTTCTGCAACGACTACAGGCGGCTAAATGTTGTGACTGCCGATGACGCCGAACCGATGCCTGAGGTAGAAGCCATTATTTCCAATCTAGCGGAGGCAAAATATTTCACCAAGCTGGACTTGACAAAGGGCTTTTATCAAGTTCCGATGGCCGAGGAAGATAAACACCTGACGGCGTTCGCCACACCGTTTGGGCTATACCAGTACAGGGTCATGCCGTTCGGGTTGAAGGGATCCCCCGCCACATTTAAGAGGCTCATGAGGAAAGTATTAAAAGATGCTGGCGAAGGGGTAGATGCATTTGTAGACGACTGTCTTATACACAGTGCAAATTGGCCTGACCACTTGGAACGTTGTCGGAATGTCTTCGAGCGACTGAGACGGGCAAATTTAAAAGCTAGACCTACCAAGACGCTAATAGGGATGACAGAAGTCGAGTACTTAGGCCATAAGCTGGGACAGGGGACTGTAAGACCGCCGGAGAGTAAGGTGCGAGCCATTGTCGACTGTGACCGACCGACGACCAAGACACAAGTGAGGAGTTTCCTGGGGCTAACGGGGTACTATCGGAAGTTTGTACCAAATTACAGTGCAATCTCGGCGCCGTTGTCAGACCTCACAAAGAAGTCCCAGGGCACAAAGTTCGCGTGGGGACACGCGCAGGAGAACGCGTTCAATGCCCTAAAAATTTGTTTGAGTTCCGAGCCGATACTACGGATGCCAGACTGGAACAAGGAACTGATTCTCCAGACAGACGCATCTAACCTTGGAGTGAGTGGCTGCCTACTTCAAGAAGACGAGGGTACGAAGTATCCAGTTGTATATGTTAGCAGAAAGTTGAAACCTGCGGAGAAGAACTACTCAACAATTGAAAAGGAATGCCTGGCCATAGTTTTCGCCGTTAGTAAGTTGCAGGCGTATCTGTATGGGAGAAACTTCGTGTTAGAGACGGACCACCGACCTCTAACTTGGATGCGAACTAAAGACCAGAAGAACGCGAGGGTAACTAGATGGAACCTGGCGCTGCAACCATATAACTTTCGAGTCAGCAACATCAGGGGGCGAGACGCTCTATGGGCCGACACTCTATCTAGATTACCGGTAGATTAATAATTTTATTAGCCGATTTTGCCAGGGAAAATCGACTTAAGTGGGGGCGATTGTAACAGGGCGACAGACAGGCAAGGTATAGCTAGCGTGGGAAGATAGCTAACGGCGGGGAGACAGAGTTATTGTAGGCCAGAGGGGGAAAGTAGCCGATGCAACTGAAGCGCTTTGACACCCGAAAAGGGTAGTGTTTACTTGACCGCCGTACTTGTCGATCAGATCACCTGGGAATTGCTTGGGGGGTAGAGCTGTTTCAATAGTATTTGACGTGGAGCCGACGGGGGTGGCTATTAGGATAACTAATGCACACTCGGTGGGCGTCTTGGGACGCTACCTGACTGGGTATAAATCCCCGAACGCTCCTTCCAACTTCAGACCGCTGAGAGCACTCACCAGCTTCGTGCCGAAGAGGAGACCACAACTGCCACTGTAACTTTGTACTAGTCTTGTGAGTGGGGAAGGTCAGGGAACCCGCAAACATCCTTTGTCAGAGCGTGGTATCTTTGGTATCTTGTCGGCATTTGGGCTGTTGCTGAGTGGTAAGTTAATTGTACGATGTATGTGTATTTTACTTAATGTTCATGATTGTAGAACCTAAATCTAGTGGGTTTACTTTGGTATAACTACTGCCTCTGAGGGAGTCACGGAAACGCCGTTATATATATGTTACGAAACCTTATAGGATGGGGTCCGTTAGAGAGAGCGTTATTCTTCGTGGGGAACGTGTAAATATCATTAAAACTGTATTGATCGTTTATTCTATTGCCTATATGGGAGCCTATGGAGTATGGGAGCTGCAGCCTGACTTATAACAGTGTCAGCGGTTAAAAGTGTTAATGATGAATATCCGTCATGGAGTAAGTATGGAAGTCATGCCTTCCAGCAGTAGATTAGGACTTTGCGATTGTTTTTCTACAGAGGAGGAAGAACAACACCTTCTTGGCTTCTCAACTTCTTGTACTTTGATTAACGACATCGTGGCTTCTTGGCTTCCCGACCTATTGGTACCTGCCGATACCTGTTGATCTAACTGCGCAGTCAAGCCAGGGTAGAGAGGAAGAACCAGTGCCCAGATAGCGCCATACACCCCTAAAGGAGAGGTTTCCTTATGCTGAATGTTCCCATGTGTTTTATAAAATGTGCTAGAGATTGAATATTACGAAGCCATTTAATTAGCATGTACTGATTTGCATCAACTTCATTCCATCGAAATTCACATGAAATTGTATGACCTATGTTCCTATTATTATTGAATGAATTAATAATTATTGTATATATGTAAGCAATACAGATATCGTTTGTTATAACTTATAGAAGAGAGATAGTCGATTATTTAGTGTGTTTGTGCCGTGCCCATCACGGCTGGTGTCAGAAGAAAGTTAGTGAGAGAAAGTGGAAACATCACAGTCACCACCCCATGTTTCATCAGATTTCTAGACCACCCAGGAGCAGAACAATAATACACATGAAAGCAAACACAGAAAGACGTACAAGATCGTTTTTGCCCTCTGCAATTCGCCCCAACAAGTCACTTTTGTTAAATATGTGAAACGTTTCACTAAGGTTCCTTAACCATGTCGCTTCATGTTTGCCTGTTACTGAGTTTATTGCCCGGGATAAATCAATTTATTAGTTTCAGTTCTGGGTGATTATTATGGACCTGCTTCATTTTGCCTGTTCCTTTAGCTTTATTTTATTTTTGTTTGTTTGTTTGTTTTTAGATACGTTTTACTGCTCTCCCTTTGCGCGTTGACGTCCTGCGCATCCCGTAAGCATCCGTCAAATGGCAATGATTTGCGCACGGGTTAGTTTGTTTGTTAGTGAACACATCGCAGGAAGTGATAACGTCATGTGTAGGCGGAAGTGGGCTATTATTAGAAACAGACATCATTATCTTATTGATCGTAAATTTCGGATCAAACGCTCTCGTGAATTTAGTCTTTAATTATAACCGCATTTACCGATTAACTCAGAAATAGCAAAAGATTTTGTTTGTGTATAGCGATAGGAACAATGTTCGCTATCCCATAATTCTTTGTGCCAAATTTCAGGTCAGTGCGTTGTGTAGTTTCCGAGTCCATAGGACTATTAGGGGTTTTGTTGTAGCTTTATTATATAGATGATATATGTTTATGTAACGACGAACAAGATATGTGTACCATGTGTGTGCTGTTAAACGCTCTATGAAAAGAATTTCTCTCGTGGGATACTAAAGTGATTCTTATCTTATCTTATTCCTAATTTGGCCCTCCAATTGGCAACAACAACAACAATAAACAGCAACAACAACAACAAAACAACTTAATGTTGAGTATTTTGCCTACATGGCCCAAATCACCACTGACAGTCTATAATACTGGTTATTTTCTCGCCCTTGGTGGTAAAAATTGCTGGATATGACTAATCAAGAGAGCAATCTCCCCGGTATGGACGACGTTGGTACTAAGCGGTGACTGGCACCCGCCGCCTCGCCGTGTGGTGGAAGATAATGGCCATAAGAAACTATACTGTAAATCTTATAAATGTCTGCACTCTGAACACATTTATTTACATTTAGACCTGCTGCGTGTACCGTGGCCAAACATAGATGCGATTGGATGATAAAATACGCTAAATCTATATACAGTATACAAATTGGCATTTTGATTATCCGTTTGTCTGCATTCTTAATGCGTAGCCATCTCTGTACCTATCGCGACTTTAGTTTTTCTTTGTTCTAACTCCGTTTTCTGAAAACAAAACAAAACAGAGATCTTTTAGAATCTAGAAGGGCTGTAACAAATGCACACGTTGACAGGTGTTTAAAATGCACCATGGCATTGATCAAGCTGTTTCACAGTTACGATTTATTCTATCTGTGTCACGGTACAGACGCAAACGTTTAACCTCGAATTTCTCAGTTGTGCAAAAAGTGGAGTTGAAACAAACAAACAAGAGTTGAGGTCGCGCTATATTGAGAACAAACTGTTCGTGCCGGGACCTTTCCAGCGAAATGGTCTCATAAAACAAGTTATCGACATACTTGGTCAGGATGCATTTTTCGAAACTTTTTTCCGACTCAAAATTTTCAAGTCTAGCGTTCACTTTCATATTCGCTTGTCAATCCACTGATCTCTATGAGAAACTGACGAAAAAAACAAAACGCAACTGCAAGTGTTAGTGCGACACAAAACGTGTGTTCAACACAATTACGTATACTTTAGAACACCGGTAAAGATTTCGTTTGCTTGCATTCTGTAAAAAAAAAACTCAGGCTCACATTCTTGTATCAGTCTCCAACAATTTGAAAAGACACTAGAATACCCTTACATATACCCGTTTGGCCACTCGCTGAGAGAAAAGAAGGTGCATTTCAAAACAGCAGTGCATTGTGAACTATCACTTCAGTAAAGAACAAAGACGCGGAGCAAGACACAATCATATACATAGACCACTACTGCTCATTTTACGAAGACCGCTCTTGTTCCCCACGAACGCGAAAACAATCAGTGAACACTTAGCCAACAGAACTAATTATTAATAAGCAATTTATTTATTTATTTATTTATTTATTTATTCACTTATCCTCTTATTTATTTGTTACTTATTTATTCATTTCTTTTGTTAATTATGGGCATTTTTCCTATCTTGTACACTATCACTAATTACATAAAAATACATGTATATAGAAAATTACATAAAATAAAACACATTTTCGATTCCTTGAACACGAATCAGACCAACGAAACCAAAGCAAAAAATTCATTAATATCCGCTAAATTGGTGGGAAAGAAAACAACAACATAAAGCAAACCCATTCTCGATGTTATATTAGCCAATGAACGCATTCCACCAGGCTGGGACCAAAGTAACGTTACTTTCTCAGGCCAACTTCACGTACCGTCATTTTTTTTGTCCCTACAGGAATGTCCAGCACAGACAGGTCTTTTGTTTGTCCTCAAGTGAATGGCTTTTCCCCTCTTGCTGTCTCATCCTCAATTCAACAAAACATTGCCTCACTGAAACCGGACTGTTAACAAATAAAAAAAAAAAGCACTCACTGCATTTTACATTCCCGTTGTTGTTGTTGTTGTTGTTTTTTTAAACAAACTACAGGATCTACAAAAATATGACCATGTCCAAAAATATTATATGCCTTTTCATCTTTGTTTTGTTTTTTTAATTTTGTTTTTTTTTAAATAGAATATTAATATCTCATGTTCCCTAGTTACTCATATTTCACCGCCAGCTGGCACTAAATCTCAGGGTGGAGCAAGGCAATATTTCGGTGGGGGCACGGCGACTTCAGAATGGGAGCATGAGGATATAATTATACTGTGTACTAACTTTGTCCCATCGTGGTGAGGGGCACGTTTTGCATTCTTAGGTTGAAGGGGGGGGGGGGCCAAAAAACGTTGAACACTGAGCTAGAGCCTGAAATCGTTAGCTTTTCACTGACAGCTCCCTGGACCTCGAAAAAGTAGCAATTTTCTTTACATATCTTTCGCTGTAACAATAGTTCAATGGTTGTACATGTATAAATAGTTTTGAATGTAGGAAAACCGCCACTTTCTTCAAAATGTACACCGAACACCTAAAAGTAAAACCTTCACATTCTGATGGGTAATGACACCGAAAAATCGCAAATGCAGTGATCATTTCTCTTTCTTTTTTAAAATAACTTTTCTAAACAGCACACACTGGGGGAGGGGGAAGATAAACACGAAGCTTAAATCCAACTGGACTGAAAAAACCACAACGGGTTGTGCATTAAGATCTGCATTGTATACTGTCTTCAGTGCAAAGGCACATTAACCCTGGACATTTAATTCATTCGAGCGGGGCACTTAAAAACAGCTGAAGTGTTTCCGAATCAAACCATGCACGGAAAACACTTTTTTTTTTTTTCACAACATCTCAAATTTAGCTTGGGCTTGAAGTAGGAGAACGCATGTTGACACGGCAACGGTCACAGTGTGCTAGGAAAAAGCAAGAACACAGACAGAATACAACAAAATGATAGCAGAGACTGAAGGTGTCCGTCCCTACCGCCTGATTTTCTTTTTTTCGTACTAGCTTTACCAAATTCAGGAGCGTGGCAGCAACACACCCCCAAAACACAGGGCAGCTCCAATACATCCCAGGGAGTTTCGGTGACGTTCCGAGCCGTATCAGGCACAGTCCAGAGATTGCAGCACCCATGGCAGTGTTCGAGAGGACGAGAAATCCCTTAGCCGATGACCTGTGTTTGGGGGTGTGTTGCTGCCCCGCTCCTGAATTTGGTTAAGTGAGTACGAAAAAAATCACGCGTCCCTACCAGAAGCGTCTACCAATCACCCACCTCAAATTTAGCTTTTTCTGGCATTCTCTCGATATAGAACTAAGCCCCTCGATAAAAAAAAAAAATTATTGATGGGAGTTCTTCAAATGTGATCATATTATAAAGGAAGTAACGTCTCCAATGTAATCATGAAAGGAATTTAAACCGCTGAGCCTTAAATTCTGCAAAATAGCAAATTACGCACAGAAAGACCTAAAGGTGTACGTGGGCATGTTTTAAAAGGTCTTCCAAGTTCGCGGTATTTTTAATACTTTCCTTGATTTTGCGCCACAACTGAGTTGAACAAAAGAAAGTGTTCCGACATTTTGAGAAGGAAAAAAATGCGCATTTTCTTCGCGTAGAATTAACATTTAAGCCGGGAAATTTCGTTCTGCACCCCCCCCCCCCCCTCCCTTTCCATGTTCACCTTGGTGATCGAAACCCGAGCTTAAAAATCCCATAGATCTATGTACTACCCGAGTCGGAAGGCCAACTAGTTATGATAATCAGCACAGCAACTACCAGTCTTACAGTACACAACAGAGCTGATTAGCTTGACCTATCCTCTCCATGTGACCTACAGCTTCATTGCCAAGTCATGTGACGGCTGAAATTAGCCCACCACGCAACCACCACACGCCCTCAGCTTTGGGCCTGACATGCTGACTTTGCTATATCACTGGTATTTATTTACACAAAAAAAAAAGCTCACTCGCGGATAAGCTTAAGGTCAGTCATGGTTCTTTGTATCACTCCCTTTTCAACTCTCCAGCCCCCCCCCCCCTCCCCTCCCTTCAATAATTCCATGGAGTCACATCTTTAAATGAGAAAAAGTGATCCTTTCGTGTTTTTTTTCACTTCTTGTTACATTTATTTACATCTTATCGGTGGTTCTTGCCGGGGGGGGGGGGGGGGGGGAGAAAGAGAGAATGAGTTTGGAGACAGCGGGTCGACATGATAACAGCGAGAGATCAAGAGAGTGAGAGTGAGAGAGGGAGAGAGAGAGAGAGAGAGAGAGAAAAAAAGGTTTGAGTTTGGAGGAGGCAGGTCGACATGATGACAGCGAGAGTGAGAGAGTGAGAGAGAGAGAGGGAGGGGGAGGGAGAGTGAGAAAAAGAGGTTTGAGTTTGGAGAAAGCAGGTCGACATGATGACAGCGAGAGATCAAGAGAGTGAGAGTGAGAGAGGGAGAGAGAGAGAGAGAGAGAGAGAAAAAGAGGTTTGAGTTTGGAGAAAGCAGGTCGACATGATGACAGCGAGAGTGAGAGAGAGAGAGAGAGGGAGGGAGAGGGAGAGAGAGAAAAAGAGGTTTGAGTTTGGAGAAAGCAGGTCGACATGATGACAGCGAGAGTGAGAGAGAGAGAGAGAGGGAGGGAGAGGGAGAGAGAGAAAAAGAGGTTTGAGTTTGGAGAAAGCAGGTCGACATGATGACAGCGAGAGTGAGAGAGTGAGAGAGAGAGAGGGAGGGGGGGGGGAGAGAGAAAAAGAGGTTTGAGTTTGGAGAAAGCAGGCCGACATGAGAACAGCGAGAGAGAGAGAGAGAGGGAGAGAGAGATTCAAAGAAAGAGGTTTGAGTTTGGCAAAGGCATGTCGAATGAATGACAACGGTCAAATTGTGCTAAGAAACAACGAGATGATAAAGAGAATGTAACAGAGGGATAGAAAAGAGGGAGACCTCACCAGAAGCGTCCGCCAACCACCCCGTAGGAGAAGATGAAGAGGAGACATCCATGCAACGCTTTACATTTTGTACCATTTAGCGCAAGTTCAGCAGATGGTGACAAAAAAACATATCAAAAGTCCATGCATTTTTCTTAATGCTAAAAGGACACGTCATCACTGTGCAGAAAACGTTTCGAAATGGCCCATACACAGTGTCAGATAATTCATTATCGCTTTGTTTCATATTTATTGAAATTAAACACCATAATCGCATGATGATCTCAACGGAAATGTTCACCCACTGAAGACATCAAAATCTCATTGAAACCATCTAAACAGCCGACGGTCATCACCAATGAGACTTGCGATAGCCCCACAATCCACACCCCACGTTAAAATCCGAGGCAAAACAGAGCGGCCTAAGTGCGCTAGGCCCCCTTAACGACCAGGAACAGTGTCACTTCCTTCCGGCACGCCCTTCTGTGGTCAGTAACACAGATTTTCTCATTTCCGTTACGCCTTGTCCGGGATTTTCGGCATTACCATTTGAGATGCTGTCCGCGAATAAAGCCGTAAGTGGAAATGGCCGTTTTTCCGGATAAGCCTAAAACTGTGGGTTTTTTTAAAAAAAATTTTTATTTTTGTCTTTGAATGTCGATGGCGCGTTTTGCTTTTAAATAGCTCTAAGATCTGCTTTCCCTTAGGAAAATCACAACTACGGCAACAAAATATTTTGCTGTTGTTTGCAGAATTAGATTTAAGACTTCAGTGGGTGTCGATTTCATCATTTCCATGTCGGAAAAACCCGAAAGACAAACCAAAGAAAACAACCGATGAAATACAATAAATAAAAATTATTAAAAAGTAAACAATTTGGAGTTTTCCTCTTTTTAAAAAAAAATATATTAAATAAATAAATACCAGTAAATGAATACAAAGAGAAAGTCACTTTCATATAGGACTTTTTGTTCAGATACAAGCTACGCTGTTCCTGCAGAGTGGGCAGTTAAAACTGTACAGATGCAAAAGCTCGTAATCCATCCGTGATCACATTTATTGATAAATAAATGAATAAATAAATAAATAAATAAATAAATAAAATATTACATTTTATAGTCCGATTTAACTGCTAGGCCGTCAGTCGGTGTATAGCGGGCCTACCTTAGCACATAGCATCATAGCATCCTGGACTACCCTTCTCAGAACTTTTAGAACAAGTCCCTAGTAATTTCATTCTGCGGAGGGAAAAGTCACCACACGATGTTTGAGGGACAAAGCCCCCGAGAGGGGGAGGGGGGTGGTAGGGCCTTCCTCTTTCCTGCTTCTTCTTCTTGTCACCTGTGGCGCCCACTGAATTGCAAAAATGACATCAGCAAGAAAGAAGGCAACAGTCAAGTACAAGGGGCCAACAGTTATAGCCTTCAGCTGAGGCTCCCGAGAAACAGAAGTCCTTCGAGTAAATAAATAGATAAATAAATAAATAAAATAAACCCTAGTGAATCCTGCCGATTTCTTCACAGTCTCTTAATTTTCAGCCTTCTTATATCTGAACATTTCCTCATCTGATGAACTTATAGATCTCAGCACTTTTTTTTTTTTTACGGTTCACCAGACAGTTCTTACTCTAATTATAGACACTCTTGTTTACTTACACCGAATCACCCCCCCCCCCCCCCTCAAAAAAAAAAAAACGGGACTGATTTTACGAAGCAGAAACTATGGGTAGGTGATTTGCCCTCATTAGTGCAAGGATACAGTGCAGAGAGTTCACGGATAAAAAAAAAAAAAGTCAGACAAGGAGAGGAGACAGAGAGACAGAGAGAGAAAGACAGAGACAGAGACCTACCACAGACACGCCCAGATGAAGAAACACTTACTAAAATATATAAAAAGTTAATCATTTTCCCAGCCGTTACTTTACCGTCAAGTCTGATCTAGCCCAATCAGTACCAGTTTCACACTTAACACTGTATGTAGCCTAACCATAAAACCTATTTTGGTTCTTGTTTTATTTTTATTATTATTTTACTAATTTTCTATAATTACACAATGTCTTCACAGTTCTGAGACTACTTTCCCAATTTGTTTTTTCCATCTCTACATTCTGTAGTATTTATGTATGCTTTGTGTGTGCATGAGTGTGTTTGGATGTGTCAGTGCAGTGTACTCTGCACATCTAGTTTCTTACCGTTGTTCAATCCGCTGCATAGAACGTTCAGGATTGCTGTCTCGCTGCCAACAAGGAGCGCGAGGTTACTTAACACCTACAGCCAGTTTTGTTCCTAGGCTGCACATTCCAAACGCACGCCTCGACTTTAATCTTTGTTTGTCCAATCTCCATTTTCTGAAAAAAAAACTGGAGATCTTTTAAATATATAACAAATGCACACTTGGGCACTTGTTTGAAATGCTTTGTCACCGTTCTCAAGATGTTTCACACTTCCGATTTATTTCATCTATTATTATGAAAGTGAACTTTGGAGGCTGTGTTAGCCTACTCCTCCGTTAATACTTAGCCCACACACTTCAAATTTTACAGACGTCGACAATACCTACATACCCAGGTTTTGGTCACACAAAACATACGAAATCTCCTGTCCACGAATTTATCAAAATAGAATTTTTCGGTCATTCTATCTTAATTCACCATTTTGAGTGAACCGGAAGAATGATACCATTGTCAATGAACCGGAAGAGCGATCTGATCTCTTACTTTAATCAGAGAGTATAGATCTATACTCTCTGCTATAATTAAGCTAGAGGGTGAACCTGAAAATAGCTAAAACTTCGCGACTGCGGCATCAAAAATTATGAAATTTGGTGTACTGCATCAATTTTTGACGAAGAGTTACGTCGACACATTCATTTTGAACAAAAACCAGTCTTTACTATTATTTATATTAACATTTTTTGAGCCTCAAAAACAGAGGCGCATTTTCGTCGGGAAGAACCGAAAACTGTGGCCGGAAATTCCGTCCTTGACCTCTTCTCTTCACAAAATAAAATTGGTCGAAAATCAACGTTATCACATCTGTGTATTTGTACGTGAAATTGTGGTGTAACAGTAAATTCTATTAGTCAGTGCATGGAATTCAAATGCTGTTTTAATGTATCCTAGATATAGATATACGGTTGGGCTTTGTGCGTGGAACATTTGCAAGATTTATCTTGCGCGGCTATTATAAAGGAAGTAAGGCGTCCAATGTAATGTCTAAGCCCTTTTAGCCGCTGACCCTTAAATTCTGCAAAATATAATTTATTACGCATAGAAAGACGTAAAAGTGTATACGTGGGCACATTTTAAAAGGTCTTGAAGCTCTCTATGTTGTTAGCAATTTCAATCCATTAATTTCGACTGTGAACAGTGGAAAGTGTTCCGACATTTTGAGACGGATAAAAAGAAAAACGCGCATTTTCTTGGAGTACAATTAAAAAGTATGACAGGAAATTTCGTTCTGCGCCTCAGTTTACACTTCAGTGATCGAAACTCAACTTTAAACATCACATCTGTGTATTCCCCGAGATAGAGGGCCAACTTGTACTACTAAAGCCGCAATAGTTTTTAAAGTTGAATTTCTCACTTGTGAACAATGGAGTAAAACGAGACCTCGCGAACTGGGGAGACCCAAATAATCATGTCAGCATGGCCAAAACAGACAAATGACAGAGATGACTCAGTGTGCTAACATCCTGACTACCTCAGGCAAGTCAAAACTGTGTCCAGTCAGCTGGCGTAAAGACAAACTTTGCGCACTAACAGATCAAGACAGCCTCCCCTCAATGCGCCTTCAGCCTCACTACTTCAGGAAAGTCAAAACTGTGTCCAGTCAGCTGCCGTAAAGACAAACTTTGCGCACTAACAGATCAAGACAGCCTCCCCTCAATGCGCCTTCAGCCTCACTACTTCAGGAAAGTCAAAACTGTGTTCAGTCAGCTGGCGTAAAGACAAACTTTGCGCACTAACAGATCAAGACAGCCTCCCCTCAATGCGCCTTCAGCCTCACTACTTCAGGAAAGTCAAAACTGTGTCCAGTCAGCTGGCGTAAAGACTAACTTTGCGCACTGAGTCACAACAGATGCAAGACAGCCTTGGCTCAATGTGCCGTCAGTCTCACCACTGTTTGGGTGCGTCCAAACTGTCTTGGGTCAGCTGGTGGATAGAGAGACCTCCCGCACTCCGTCAAAACAGACGCAAAACGGACTCTGCCCAGAACGCTGCCAGCCAAAATATCTGTATATATGCGTCCGTAAATCAGAGTTGACGTTAACCATTACATACCAGAAAAATGCCAGCCATGGTTCAATTTTGACCCCAACAATATTGGTTTTCCACAGGCAAATGCGGCTTTTCGGGTCCCACGTCACAAGCATCAAATCTTTTGAACGGAGGCTAAAAAATATGAAAATAATATTCCAAATAGCTGACTGATAAAATGGATCGGAATTTTCATTGATTACAGGCACACAGTTTCATGTCATTGTTTTTGTAAAATATATTCAACCGAGTCTTAAAACTTCTGCTCATCTGGTTTTTTCTACTGCAATCATGAGATACAAAAATCTGTCTAGGAAGTTTCCCTAAAAGCATCCGCCTCTCAAATTTCTTTGAATTACAATTCTTCACAATCAGGTCAGTTTGGAATTTGATACTCAGATAAAATGAAAGTAATAAGACTTAGTTTGAGTTGCGCATCAGATGTTGAAAGAAGTTACCAGACCAGAAAACCGAAAAATTTTTTGGACTGTCGGTCCCGAGTTGTATGTTGCTGAAACCGTTGAACGAATTTCTCAAGTGGCGTCGCAATATTATCCCACACAGCCACAACGCGCACAAACTAATCAGGCGTGCGGACTGACGTGTATGGCATAACTCAGCCTAACATACGTGATTAGGACTGAATCATTCTGTCAGGTCAAGTTCGCAATGACCAAGATTGAGTTTTTCTGTTTCAACACCGGTGTTAACCCTATTAGTGTCTGGAAGGAGTTCCTGTGTCCACCAAAAGTGTTCCACCTGCAAGTCTTCATGTTACAAATTCAATATTTGAGACTGATTTTGAAGTAGAAGCCCATACAAAGTATATACTTCCGAAAGCTGATTTAATTGGCTCTGGCAGTCAAGGGATGAACAAAACTGCCAATTTGACCGTCTTGTGACAGTAGGGTATGGTTAACATTGGCAGAAGTGTGAGGGTGGAGGATAGGCAGTGACGGGACTGATTTTCAAAATTCCCGAGGCCATTACTAAGGAAACTGCGCATTGTTTTCAAATTCCTCACATTTTTCTTTCTTTTTTTTTTTTTTAAATGAGGAATGGTGGCTTCACGCCCTTCAAAACTTAAGTCGCAAAAGTGGGTACGTCGGCGGTTTGGAATCCTATGAATATGCGTCACATGTTTCAACCAAAATACTGGCCAAGAACGACAGCTTTAAAAGCCAAGAAAAAAATGTTTCTAGACTGCATCAGAATAAAACCGGTTTCAGTCAAGAGTGTCCAAAAATCAATAAGATTAAGACATGTGAATAATGTTACCTCTATCATCAAATGGCACAATGCAGGGTTTGTTTTTTTTTTTTTTAAACAAAGCTAAGTTGTTTGCGGGTCATTAGAAAAGCAGGTTATGACAGAAGACATCAAGAACCGATGCCTAATGCAACTGCCACATATACTTCTAACAGCATCATCATTGGCCACAAAAACATCGACAGAATCTTCATAAACAATGTCATAATGATAATAATCATGATAAAGGAAGTAAGGTCTCCAATGTAATCATGAAAGGCGTTTTATCCTCTGAGCCTTCAATTCTACAAAATATTCTATTAGTTGTTTTTGTTTTTTTATTATTATTACACATAGAACGTCGTAAAGGTGTAGCCTGGGTAGGTATATGTTAAACGGCCTTGAAGTTCGCTATATATTTAATACTTTCAATGATTTTGAGCCACAGCTGAGTTGAATAGCAGAAAGTGCTTCGACATTTTGAGCCGGAAAAACAAAAGACGCATTTTCTTGGAGCAGACTTAAAAAGTAAGACAGGAAATTTCGTTCTGTCCCTCAGTTTACACACTGGTGGGCAAATCTCAACTTTAAAAATCACATTTCTGCATTCCCGGAGTCAGTGGGCCAACTAGTAGTAATAACATTAATAACAACAATAATAATAACAATAATAATCAGACGCAGTTAGAATAAATAGGAACTGTGAAACAGCTTGATAAGTGTCACAACGCATTTTAAACAAGTGTCAAAGTGAGGATTTGTTATACCTCGTCTACATACTAAAAGGTCTCCTGTTTTTTTTCAGAAAATGGAGATAAAACAGGATCTAGGGTCCTGAAGTGCATCTGTAAGACAGTGATGACAGTATGTGCAACATACAAGACTGCATTATGTGAAGGCTGTTACGGTGTTTTGTGCGTACAGTATTTGTGTACTCCTTTCAATGGATAACGAACTGATAGATCTACTTTTGGTTTGCTTTTATACGGCATGGGTACTCGAGCTACTTGGGGGTGTCCCTTATAGAAGGGCCAAAATTGTTGGCAGGTCTGTGTATAAAAGATCACCCCCCTCCCCCACCCCTTCCTCTCGATGTAAGTAGAAAAGAATGGATGGGCTAAGAGCGTATTCGGCATATATAATAAAACATAAGGGTGTCCAGGAACACCGCACAATCGATTACAATATATCAAGGGTTATCAATCAGAATGTGGTATGTCCAATTTTATTCACGGCTCTTGCATGCCTGTAGATATCCAAAACATTTCATAACCCAATAAAACTATTCATGTGACCGTGTTGAAGTTCTTGCACTTACTTGAATTTTCATTAAAATTGCACATTTCAAAGTCGTTTTTCTCAGTTTGACGATTCTGGACATGACAAAACATTCTGGTTGCCAACCCTCGATATGACGGTTGCCGTATTAAATATCATACATACAAAAGACCTCAGCTTGGCTTCGTAAGTATAAAGGAATGGCCGAGGGACACCGAAGACAGAGGTAGTGAAAGAAAAAGAGTGAAAGAAATGGACAATGATGGCATGAAAGAAAAAGAAAACGCCAAAGGTCTGTTAATTACTCCAATTCAGCCCGATTTCACGGGTTAGCCGGCGGAGACCTCGCTGTGCCAAGTCTCAAGTCTCTTGCCAAATTCAGGTGGACGCTAACGATACCACAAGTAACCAAATTTGATTCTGCGCGATACAAAAGTTCCCCTTGTTGATACCAATAATAATTTATTTTTTTTAGTACCTAGGATTAAAGTATTCAACTAAACTTACTTTCAAAGAGAGACCGGGGGGGGGGGGGGGGATGAGACAGAGAGAAAAGAACACAGACAGGGAGGGAGAAATAGACCGAGAAAGTGAGGGGGGCAAAAAGAGAGCGAGAATAGGAGGTGGGGGAGGGAGACACATAAAGAGACGAGAGAAAATGAGAGATAGAGAGACAAAGACAGAGAGAAAGAGGTGGTGTTGTTGCTATTGTTGGTGTTACCGCAGCTATTGGTGTTGTTGCAGCTTTTTGTGTTGTCGCAGTTGTTTGTGTTCTTGCAGTTGTTGCAGTTGTTGGTGTTGTTGTTGATGCAGTTATCGGTGTTGTTGCAATTGTCAGTGTTGTTGCAGTTGTTGGTGTTATTGCATTTGTTGTTGTTGTTGCATTTGTCGGTGTTGTTGCAGTTATCGGTGTTGTTGCAATTGTCGGTGTTATTGCGGTTGTTGGTGTTGTTGCAGTTGTTGGTGTTGTAGCAGCTATTGGTGTTGTCACAACTGTTGGTGTGGTTGCAGTTGTTGGTGTTGTCGCAGTTGTTGGTGTTGTTGCAATTGTTGGTGTTGTTGCAGTTATCGGTGTTGTTGCAATTGTTGGTGTTGTTGCAGTTGTTGGTGTTGTTGTAATTGTTGGTGTTGTCGCAGTTGTTGGTGTTGTTGCAATTGTTGGTATTGTTGCAGTTATCGGTGTTGTTGCAATTGTTGGTGTTGTTGCAGTTGTTGGTGTTGTTGCAATTGTTGCAGTTGTTGGTGTTGTTGCAATTGTTGGTGTTGTTGCAGTTGTTGGCGTTGTTGCAATTGTTGGTGTTTTTGCAGTTGTCGGTGTTGTTGCAGTTGTCGGAGTTGTTGCAGTTATCGGTGTTGTTGCAGTTGTTGGTGTTGTTGCAGTTATCGGTGTTGTTGCAGTTGTTAGTGTGTTGCAACTGTTGGTGTTGCTGCAGTTGTCGGTGTTGCTGTAATTGTTGGTACTGCTGCTCTTGTTGGTGTTGTTGCAGTTGTCGGTGTTGCTGATGTTGTTGTAGTTGTTCGTGTTGTTGCAGCTGTTGGTGTTGTTGCAGTTGTTTTTGCTCAAAATTATGGTATTTTGGTTTATATTCTCTAATCTCTTGCTTTTGCCTCCGTGGAGCAGCCTTCTCACCGGCAGAAGTTGGTTCTGGTCGTTGATGCCGGTGACGATTTGAAAAAAACAAGGAATCTCGCATAAAAAAATCCCAAGATGCGGCCAAAAATCCCAAGTTCTTATTTTTTAACCCAAAACAGACATTTACAATCTACTATGTCATAATACTTTAAATTCAAAATATGCGGTCCTACACATAGTTCTGGCTCACCGGATGACGCTGAGTAAAAGATCCTCACAGGCAGACATCTCATCCTGTACACTAATACCTGAAATAAGTTAAAACTCAAAGCTTATCCACTCACATCGAGAGGTCTCGGAAATTATTTTAAATGTGTGTTTCATTTTGTCCTTCATTTCCTTCCTTCTTTATTAAATAGAGAAATAATAACAAATACACAAAAGCCAGAAAAATCCAAAAATCTTTTGAAGAAAAAAAAAAAGCCAAGATCTCAAGGTAACAACCACCAAAAAAATCTATATTAGCACCAAGGGCCGGCATCGCTGGCTCTAGAACTTGTTGTAGTTAATGTGGTTGTTATTGTTGTGTCTGCCGCTACTAAAACTGTCATAAATCATCCTTAACGAAAACTTGGCTTCCGCCTGCCGACACAACGTGCATTTTCAAAAGCAATAATTTACACCCCGTCTCGATACTGAACCAATGGTATCGTTCTGGCCATCCGGGACGTGGCCACATGTCGGATCCCAAGTCTGAGCTCCCGGGGCTCCGGGGCTCCAGGCCAACCCCGGTGTCTGCAGGGCTTATAAGCCCCCGAGGACTAATGGTCCCGGGCAGAGAAAAGCATACCAGCAGCGTCAAGTTCTCATGCCACAATCGAAAGGCCCAGCAGACAGCCGAATTCTCCATAGCAATTTCCGATTACATGGGTATGAATATCAGGTGCACTGCAGATCTTGTATTTTAGATGGCGGTAGAACCACACTGAATATACATAAAATAAAACCAAGTACAATCGTAATTATTACAGTGAGGCGAAGATCAGGATTCACTAAAACTATTTTTACTAACACTTCATATTGGAGCCATAATTATAATCGAGGGGTATTCGTCATAATATAGTGTTGTTTTATGCGACATTTTGCCCATTTTGAGGTTTTGTCATGAAAATGAATTTCTCACTTCTAATGTCATTATGTTTCAATCGGTTAGAAACTTTCCGAGATATGTGTTTCTGACGCAATGTTTTATGCGTTTTAGCCCTTAAGCCGACCAAACTTCAATCCCCATTTTCTCGAAAACGCAAAAAATGCACATAATTACAACAATATGGCAAATGCCCGGGGACATAAAGTACATACTATATCACGCCTTTCTTTTGAATCGCAGACTTAACTTTGGTGGCGTTTTGCGTAAAGGCTAGCATACAGCTGAAGCGTAAAAGGACTACTTTTAAACCTCTTTCAAAACACAATCAACTGCGCATGAATCTGCTTTAATACATAATATGCGTGATACAAACTTTATTGCTTGACGGTCTTCTTTCTTTGGGACATTTAGGCTTTACGCATAGTATTGACAAAAAAATGTCATCCACTATAATGGTGCATCTAATGTGAAAATGCTATGAACTTTATACACACGTTCCATTTTGTATGTCACTGAATGGAGAAAAAAAAACACTATATTATTATTTAGCCCGATACACTGATGTTATGATATGCCAGGTAAGACTGGTAATAATTTTGGCTGGCGTTTTAAATACCTCACAACCGGAATGAGAATTTGTTTAAGAAAATTTACATTAAAATACTAATTTACAACATGTATTCACTAGAATTGTATTGCCATTAAAGAGTTGGGGGAGGGGGGGGGGGAGTGTCTTGACTTTGAGTTTCAGTTTAACTTCCATTCGTTATCTCGCTTTGAGCTTGCTTCCAGTTCTCAGAATTCAGTACATAAGATCAGAAGAAAAAAAAAGTGAAGTTAAAAATCGAACGGGAAAAGGCCCATGTTATTATTGTAAAGTACGTCTGTAATATGAATTTTGTAAATAAGATTTAAAAAATCTGTTAAATGAACATGTAGATATGGGCCTCCTTCAGAAAGGACAAGATGCGCTGAAGTTCCATGCCAGAAAATAATTCCTTCATGATCCGCAGGCGTAATGCCTTCTTTGGATGAGCGCAAAATTCACGTAATCTATTATGTCTGAACCAGTGTATGCAGTGTGACTTTACAGTTTAAAATTGCCCTCTCCACGACGGAAGTAAACCATTCGCTTTCAAAGCTGAAGAAGGCAGAAACAAGTGTGCATATGTATGGGAACTAAAAAATGTTTAACGTTCGCAGAAAGGCAAAAATATTAAAATCTACCTAAAAACCTCAGCAATGTCTCGGAAAAGATAAATCTGCAGGTTTTGCAAGGACTTGAGAATAGCAAGGTTTGCTAGGAATCAGAAGTTGGTACCGCAGTACAGGCCAGAAGTAATCAATCTAATTTCTCTCAAACGGTGATTCAAACGGCCACAAGGGTGTCTAGTGAAACAAAATAAAATAAAACAAAACCACCTGGAATCGAACGTCTCTGGTTAAAACCATGATAGATCTAAATTATGGATTTAAATGTTTTGGTTTGTTTTGTTTAAATATCTTCTAATTAAAAGAAATACATATCGAGGGTTGGCAGCCATAAGTAAAATTTCATTTATTGCTCTTAAATGCTTGAAGATATCCAAGACACAAGGTGTGTGGCTTTATTTCATAACCCAATAAAACTATACATGTCACCATGCTGAAGTTATTGCAATTATTTGAATTTTCATTAAGGTTTCAAATTTCAAACTCGTTTTTCTCAATCTGACTATTTTGGATATAAAACATGCTGGTTGCCAACCTTTGATACATATTTTAATTTTGAAAAAAATGAAGAAAGCCTTTCGATAACATGTGCAAGGCTTTAAAATTTCAACAAACATCATAGCGTCCACGACTACAACATGACAATACAATAGGGTGATAAGATGACTTAGGGTGATAAGATGATTCATGGAAAACTGAAACATTCATTGCAATAACAAGCCGACCCGCGCAATATAAATCTTGCAGATTCTTTGTAGGAAGCCCAACTGTGTATCTAGATCTAGGCTACATTAAAAGCAGTATTTGGATAAGATGCAATGACTAATAGAGCGTACGTAGGAATACACAGACGTGATGGCGTTGACTTTCGGCCGGCAAACTGTAAATAGTGACGCGGAGAGCAATTTCCGGTCACATCTTTCGGTTCTATCCGATGAAAATGCGTCTGTTTTTGCGGTTCCAAAAATTTTAATATAGATAATAGTAAAGACTGACTTTTGTTCAAAATGAATGTGTCCACGTAACTCTTCGTCAAAAATTGATGCAGTACACCAAGTTTCATTTATTTTTTTATGGCGTTGTCGCGAAGTTTTAGCTGTTGACAGGTTCACCCTCTAGCTCAATTATAGTAACATAAATTTAATTCTTATACTCAAAAATAAAAAAAATTAAAAAAACTAGAATTACTTTATGACTCCAAAAAGAAGGAAAACAAATGGAAAAGAAGAAATAAATAATAACAACGACAAAGTCAAAAAGAAAACGAAGAATTCAGAGAAAAGTCATAAATTTTATGCACCGGTCGACCTATTAAATCCAACATGAAGACTGAAGACACGTACATAAATCAGGTTTTATGGCTAATTAGTTCAACTTATCATTCATTTACCATTTATTTTCGGAACTAACTCTTTCTCGCCATACACTGCAGAAAATATATAGATCAGGTGTCTGACTGTTCCTCTGTTTCTTCAATTTAAAGTTTTTACTGATTTTTTTTTTCTCCTCGGGTTAAATGAGAATTTCTACAAACAGTCTCACTGAGGCTTTCAAAGAATACATTTACAAAAGGCTAGATCCGCGAATAATGACTCTAAGTTTGGTGAAAGCACGGCCCATATTGTGCTAGAAAGAAGCAAAGCGATAAACAGAATTATAGATAGAAGGAGCTCCTACCAGAAGCGACCACAACCACCCGCTGAAACCAAACATGAAGACGCATAAAATTAATCAGGTCCTATGGCTAATTAGTTCAACTTATTATTTACTTATCTTTTATTTTCGGAACTAACCCATCAACCTCCCTATGTATTGTAGAAAAATGTACATGTATAAACAGTTCCTGATCCATTCTCTGTTTCTCCAATTTCAATTTTTACTCATTTTGTTTCTCTTCACATCATCATATTACAAAGGACGTAAGTCCTCCAATGTAATCATGAAAATGAAAGGCTTTTTAACCGCCGAGCCTTAAATTTTACAAAATATCGTATTACGCATAGAAAGAGGTAAAGGTGTACGTGGGCCTAATATATATTAAAAGTCTTGAAGTTCGCTACGTTTTCTAATACTTTCGTTGATTTTGAGCCACAACTGAGTTGAACAGAAGAAAGTGTTCCGACATTTTGAGCTGGAAAAAAAAAAACAAGACGCATTTCATTCGAACAGAATTAAAATGTGTGACTGGAAATTTCGTTTTGCGCCTTAATAACATTGATGATAGAAATTCAACTTTAAAACCCACATCTGTGTATTCTCTCCAGTCAGCAGGCCAACTAGTTAATTTAGAATTTCCAAAATCAGTCTCCAAGAGAACTCCAAGACAAGATTTACAAATGCTTGACCTGGCTGGTTACAGCTTCAGTGGAAAAACAGTCCTAGTCCATTTTCAAGTTTCTTGTTTTTTCAATCATAGCCTGAAAGCTAAGACCAAAGAAAGATGAAAAAAAAACAAAAGACGTGAAAGGCGCAAAAGTGGGCGTTACCGTGCCGACACGCCGTTAAACCCAAACTCAGACCTGCTGCTGCCACTGTTATTATTACAATCATATACTATTATTCCTGTAATTTCCATCCTAGATTTCACCACTACATTTTAAAAAATGAAATAAGAAGTAACGATATTGAACAGCATTAAAAACAATAAATCTAACACTGGTTTGTTGTTGTTGTTTAAAAAAAAAAAAAAAAAACATCCGCCATCTTTTAGCACAAATTTCATCCCTTATTAAATTTCATCGGCCA
Organism: Onchidella celtica; assembly: GCA_963931925.1. Lineage (NCBI taxonomy): Eukaryota > Metazoa > Mollusca > Gastropoda > Systellommatophora > Onchidiidae > Onchidella > Onchidella celtica. The sequence goes on along the minus strand of OZ007576.1, from coordinate 29,543,355 downwards.
ATGAAGGTCTTTTTTATTTATTGATTTAAAAAAAAAATTAAAATGTAACAGCTTGCAGTGTTATTACACTGCGAACGACAATAACAAATGCAATATGAAACAGTACAGTTGTCAGTAAAGTATGCGAATTTATGAATGACTGCAAAGTTTTGTGATCAGTTCTACCATCAAGCAAGGACCAAACAACCATGTCACTGACTACAAAAGAACAGATTTTTTTTTTACCTTCAAAAACTTAATGTAAGGAAGAAAAAAAAACAACAACAACACATATTTTCCTCAAAGAAATAAACATGTCTTTACAAAAATTTGATCACGCCTTAAACGGTTATGTTCAGGAAAGCCTTTGTCCTTTTCATTCATCAGTTTACTAAATATTCTTGTTCTTGTTCATGGATAAGATCCCCTGGTATGTGTAATCGTGTATGTACCATACATTGTTATTTTTAAGAGGGCAAGCTGTCACAATGAGACAGCTAATGGGGCGTTTGGTGAAAAAGCTAGATGTAGATCTATAGCATAATAGTTTCCGAAGAACACAATAAGTTCTCATTGAAACCTCGCTGAATTGCGGTATGTTTTCTGGGAAAAGAACAAACTTCCGTCTTTATCGGTGACTCTTTAATGGGACAAGAGCGATCAAAAATACAATGTCTTCCTCATGTTATGGACGGCAATGTTGAGGTACATTTTGGAATTTATTTGGGAACACAATTTAAATAAATAAATGAATAAAATAAAATAAAACACATAGAAACCTCAGCAAATGGAAACACTATGAACTAAAAATAAAATAAAACACATAGAAACCTCAGCAAATGGAAACACTATAAAATAAAAATAAAATAAAATAAAATGAAATATTACCATTCCTGTTTCTCGCTATTTTGTTGTTTCATTTAAATTTATTTATTCATTACTACTATTATGTATTATCAATATTATTATTATTATTATTATTATTACAATTATTATTTTTATTATTATTGTTAATGATGCAAACATTACTCCTACAATAAGAACTTTTACATAATTGGCATAATTAATTTCAAAACAAAACATGAAATGCTTTGAAACTAATCAAGACTATAACTGCTGAGCCTTTGGCACAGATGTAAATTTAAACTTAAAGCCAGTGTGTCAGGTGTATACTGAATAACAGTCCTTCTCCCTCCCTTCCCTTTTCTACGTAATAAAAGCAGGACATAAAGTAAATAAATAGAATCATAATAAATAAATAAATAAATAAATAAATAAATAAATAAATAAATAAATAAAATTCTTCAAAGCAAGAAAAGCCCGCGATTCTCTGGACCATCCTATATTGTTCATAGTAAATTCTTTGTGTTGTTCCATTGAGTACAGCTTTAATATTTACTGTCTTAGTATTCTTCTCTCTCCTTGTGAATCACAAAGCAAATTAATTAAGGAAAAACGAAGATTGTATTTTTTTTAATACAATACTCTCGCGGCTACAGAACCACATAAATTATAGTATTCAGATACCGTTATACTGAGGATCGGCCAGCCCAGAATATTATGTCCAAAACATTCAAATTGATGAAAATTCAAATAATTGCAATAACTTCAACATGGTCTCTTGAATAATTTTTATTGGATTATGAAGTAAAGTCACACACCTTGTGTCTTGGATATTTACAGGCATTTAAGAGCAATGAATAAAATTGGACATAACACATTCTGGCTAATAATCCTCGATCTATTTCTCGGCATCGGAGAAGAAAGGTACATAAAATATGCATAAGGATGTTTGATGGTGAAAGAGAAAAAGAAAAAAGATATATGACCAACATTTAAAAGTATACTGACCCAAGCCTAACCACGGAGCTCAATAATTTATTACGAAGAGCAGGCGGGTTCAAGGTCATAGAACATCACGTGGGCCCAGCCCTTAGGCGCGTGAGGCTAGCGCGCGTGTCCTCTTCTCCAGTAATCGGGAACAAAGCCGGCGCAGAGTAAGGTGACATCGAGCAAATTATGAAGTACATGCACAGAATATCAAATCTTCTCTCGAATTCTGTCTGATTCCGGGTGCTCGTGGTTTCACGACTAACGCATGCGTTGAAAAAGGGGAAAACAGGAAAGCAGTCAACTTTTCTTCTCATAATGCACGAGTTTTTTTTGTGGATATTCCGGAGTGTTGAATCATGAATGTTGCACCACTGAAGAAGCGGGTCTATTTTCCGTCAACAAAATTAAATGGCCAACAAACATAACCAATTGTACTTCTGTGTGCGTGAGTCTGTAGGTAACGTGTTGTGAGTACATATTTCTCATTATGATTTACCAATGCATTCACTTTTTTTTTTTTAAAGCAAAAAAATCCATTTTCTTTCCTTTTGTCCCCTGCGAAAACTTCACATAATAAATACTCTATCGATAACAGGTAATCCCCCGCTCCGTTTTTCCGTCAAGCAGATGAATGTTTACTTACCACTAAAACGAAACGCAAAAACGCACTGAAATGAAATTTTGTTCTCGTTTGCAATTATCTTTCCTGAATATCTGGTTTCGAGGCTTTCATTCGAGTCATTTATCATCCAGCCTTTATTTGTTTGTTTGTGTTTTTTTCTTCTTTTTATCATTATTATATTTACAATTAGATGAGCTACCCAGCATGGCCATAAACATCCAGTCTTGCAACAGGTATCCCGCACACCTGTTTCTGTTCAGGGATATTGCACCAAACTGAACACCCGTCAAATATAGTAACTCATGCCCTAGGCTTATCAAAGGGAGCAGAAAAACAAACAAAAAAAATCAACGTGTATTCGGTCATAACCGTCACAATTCTCTATTTCTATACAGGGATACTGCATCAAACTGAACACCTGTCAAATATAGTAGTAACCCATGCCCTTGGCTTATCAGAGGGAACACAAAAAACAAATAAACAAAAGATCACTGAATTTTACCGTCATCCAGCAATTTTAAAAGCTGACCTGAAACGTCAATAAACACAGTAGATCGACATACTAAATTACAGGAGGAGACTGGGTGGATTAGTTGACATGTAAGAAAATTTAATTTTATGATTATCTGAAACTGTTATTCTCCAGGCTGTAGCACAGTGCACAACAATGAAAATTCATACTCCCGCCAGTAGTTTTTGGTTTGTTTGTTTGTTGTTTTTTTTATCACAGATTTCCACAAAAACAAGGCAATGTCTGCATATTCATACAGTGATGGTAATATTGTACTCATTGCCGTTAGTTTTTGTTGTTGCTGTTGTTGTAACCACCAATGCTGTTGCTACTGCATTTATTCATCGACGGTTAGAAAATCTTCAAAAGAATTCACCACAAAATAACAGAAAAATCATTATAGTGTAGAGATGGATTTCCAGTCAGTTTCTGTTTATTTGTTTATTTATTTTGCTTTTTTTTTTTTTTTTTACATTTATTAATGAATTAATTACGTATTTTCACGTTTTAATTACAATAACTGCGTCATGGTGAGTACAGCATGATAACTTTTAATTTTTTCTTTGTCCACGTACAAAAAAATGTTGTACTATCGATAACAGGTAATCCACCGCTCCAATTTCCGCCACGCAGATGAAAATTTACCTACAACTAAAACGAAATGGAAAACGCATTACAATGAAGTTTTTGGCACAACCCACGGTCAAACTTGCATACATGCGCATCTGTCAGGGAACCAGGTGCCTCTCCCATCTGTCTGTCTGAGTGTCTACTCGTCTGTCACAGGACCCTGGGACAAATGCTCGGTAAAAGACGGAGCTATGGGAAATGGAACCACGGGAGGTACCAAGACAAATGCCACATGGATCACTTCATTTCTCGCGAGGCTCCATTAGGAACGGACGTCCCAACGTTAAGGGTTAAAGGTCAGATAAGGTCACATGCGGAGGTCATCGGCATGATCCCATGAGGACTTTCCTCCATGCATATAGAAAATTAATGAATGTGATATAATGTATATATTTATGTGTATATATTATGTTGTTGTTTTTTAACGAAATGAGACGAGGGAGAAAATGTGTAACAAAGAGATGGGAAAGTGATGAGACATTATGCTTCTTCAACTAATGTTGCTGTTGTTGATGGTAGCGGTGGCGACGGCTGTGTAGAAGAAGAGACTGTGCCTCTTAGAACAGTGTTGCTGTCGTTCTTGTCCTTTGTGGAGAGTGATGATGATGGCGCAGAAATGATACTATTGCGAGAACAATGTTGTTATTATTGTTTGTTGCTTATGCCTGGTGGTGGTTTTGCTGATGCTGATGAAGTTGTTGCTTTTTATCAACGCTCATGTCAGTCAAGACATGCAAAACAAGCAAAAAAATACAACGAGGAGAGTCAGAAAGACAGACAAAAACAGACCAAATGAGGTAAAAGTATCAAAGACCAAATGGGGTCAAAGTATCAAAGACCAAATGGGGTAAAAGTATCAAAGACCAAATGAGGTAAAAGTATCAAAGACCAAATGGGGTAAAAGTATCAAAGACCAAATGAGGTAAACGTATCAAAGACCAAATGGGGGGAAAGTATCAAAGACCAAAATAATGAGGTATCAGTGAACAACACGCTCGTAATAATTTCAAAGGTAATGGTTTTTTTTTTTTTTCCTTACACATGTAGAAAAATAATGAAGTTTTCAAAAGAATAATACAAACCTAATCAGTTCTGTGTTCAGTGAATCTACGCACAGATTCCTGCTTGTACCCAAGGCAAATCCAGGGTTATCAACCAAAATGTGTTATGTCCAATTTTATTCACTGCTCTAAAATGCCTGTAGATATCCAAGACACCAGGTGTGTGACGTTATTTCATAATCCAAAAAAAAACTATTCGTGTCACCGTTTTGAATTTATTGCAAAATTATTTAAATTTTCATTGAGGTTGCACATTTCAATTTCGTTTTGCTCAATTTGATTATTTTGGACGTAAAACATTCTGGTTGTCAACCCTCGAAATGAAATAGGGGTGGTTTGAAGGAGAGGAGGAGAGAGGAGAATTCATTTGTTTCATCCTGGGGTCAATGTAAATAACAAAAACGTATAAAATTAAGATATTATCATAATAACTTCGCCGGGTGACAAAACCTGAACGAACCGGGAGAGGAAGCTGAATAAACGAGGTGAGTTTTGAGATTTGAGTCTGAATTTGGAGAGAGCAGGTCGTCACGAAAATGGTCACATTGTGCCAGGACAGAGCAAGACAATAGACAGAAGATAGCAGAATGATACTTGATAGGACAGGTGGAGACCCGTACACCTGCCACCCGCGAATGAACGAGATAGTGATTAAGAGTATGTGCAAAGGGGTGAATGAATTAATAAACAACCCTGATAAATAATTAATACGGAATGACAACGTCCATTTATTCCATATGACCAAAATGGGCTTTGTTTGTACAATTATTATTTTTTTTTTTTTTTTGTGGGAGGTGGGGGGTGAGTTGAGGTCTAGGATTTGGTTCAACTAACCGGCCACAACAGCATTTTCGTTGGCGACTACTAACTGTTTCGCAAAGTGACCAAAGGCTGGTAACAAAATTCCTATTTTGGCTACATGGCTCCAGCAGACTAGATCTAATGAACGAACAATGCGACGACACCTTGTACCCTAACATTGCAGCCACCTTAGCCATGATAGAGTCAGCGTCTAAATGCACTAATCACTGCATCATATTCTTTTTTCTTGCCCGATTGTTTTTTTTTTTGTTTTTTTGTGGGCTGGTGGTGGAGGGGTGGGGAGATGAAAGCCACGACTGGCTGTCATGGATACTCGATATGCCTATAAATAATTAGTCAAAGGAGAAAAGGACACAGGTAAATCATGGGAATACCAACAAATACAAAGGCAAGAATAATGATAACAGACAATAATGATAATGGTAACCATACTTGGTGATAAAAGAACAAAGGATAACCAAAGACAACATGTCTGTGCAGTCCACCACAAAGTCCCAATCCACTTCCTTCATATTAATTTTCTATGCCGCCCGTAAAATAACAACTTCCTGGTCACTGAAGCACCAGGTGACAAAAGCTTGACACACATATCGGTGGTTTTACCTTGAAAACAAAAAGGTTTTACCATGAGGAAAAAAATAAAAAACTCCATGAACACCAATGGTGCACTAGTGTCACATAAAAGTTCACAAGGAGCCCAGAAATTACTTCCTCCACCCCCCCCCCAACCCCTAACAACACCATGACATGGCCCAAATTATTTAGTTCACCTCTGTTGGGCTCCGAAAATGATACATTAGGACAGGAAATAATAGGGAAAATATTTGAATATTATTATGTTTGATGTAGACCTGTTAATGTTTATTGGTACAGTCTCTGTTGCAACAGTCTCTTTGTTCGCTTTGGGTGTCTTTTCTGGGTGCAGACAGGATTTAATGAAACTACTGAGAAAAGACAATGAATGAATGAATGGAATGAATGAATATAACGAATGAATGAATGAATATTCTCAATTTTTCTCTTTGATGTGTATGATTCTGTAAATATGTTAATTTCTTAGGGTCTCTTCATAGATTATCAATTTGAAGAAAAAAATTTTTTATCTACATTAGATGAAAAGAATGCAGATGAAGAAAGAATGAGGGAAGAAAGAAAAAGAGAAGAAAGAAAGAAAGAAAGAAAGACTCACCATTCGTCCTTAAATTTAGGAATCGAATAGGTTTCCCATCAGATGAGGCATCATCAAAGACACATCGAACATGTTTCTCGGTTTTAGCTCTCAATCTGCTTGCAGCTGCATTGTTGCAGTGGCAGTAACGAGAAGAAGTTAAAGAAAAAAAATCACAAAACGTTGCAATATCAAAATAATACAACGATGCCTGTAAATTCATGATGTGGCCGTGCTTTGATGTTTGAAGTTGGTTGTAGGTCTACACTGAAGTTTCGTTAACGACGGTCACAAATGGCCATACCCGATTGTCTGCCGAGCCTCATGCAGAGAGCAGAAAAGACTACTTCAGGCAGGGCACCCATGCCGACCTATCGTCCATATGTGCGGGACAGGAGCCAAAGCATTTGCATTCCTCGCGGAGGCGCGAGTAAGTCTGTCGAGTAGTGATTCACAACACTGCGGCCGGCCAATAGCTTTCCAGCCCTCACCACTACACACTCCCGAGGTGCTGTGTGCTAAGGTACAAAGATCGAAGTCTCCCTTACTGTCATCAATCTCTCTCTCTCTCTCTTTCTCCTCTGCCTCAACCCATTACAGCTGTCTTGATTGCAACTACTCCATGTTCAAACCGAGCGTTTCCCTTCCCGTTTCCTATCATCATACCAGCTGAATCCCTCCCCGCCCCCTTCCCCCTCTTTTCTTCTCAAATGGGACAAATCCCCTTGTTTTACATTCTAAAGCCTGCCATCTACCGAGGCACGTGTAGCATTGTTTTCCTCTATTCAAGCATTCAGCTGTGAGAAATTACAATTATCTCTCCGGATAATCGGATGTTCATACCACAATAAGCCCGCATTCCGCATCGTGCGAGGCAAACTGTGTCTTATATATAGCTGACCAACATTGAAGAAGGGTCGGCGATGTTTGCTTTCTATAACTGCTCCTCTTCTTCTTTTGTTGTTTTTTTTTCATTCCTCATCCTAACCCCAGACTGCGCTGCCATGCAATGTGACATCTCTTTAGGTCACTGAATGGTCCAACAGCACACGCGGTGTCGCGGATTGAAAAAGGAGGACCGCGTCGATGTATCAAAGCTTCCACACCGATGATAGAGTGGCTGGCTGGCACATTGCCTTTTCCCGATGATGTGGCTAAATATTGTGCAAACACACGCACACAAACACGCATTGACTGCAATGCGCACCGGGCGGCCGGTTTTGTTTAGCTAGGAGCGAGCATACCAGACAAAACGGACAAGACGGTGGTGGGCAGCGCAGGTCCGGCAAGAAGAGGGTAAAAGAGTGCCGACCTTCCTTTTCGCCAGGCGCGGCCGACATACGAGTCAAATCAGCCCAGCCGGTACGATCAGCTGTTTCGTCTGTGACCTCAACCTCCAAGGTCACGGTGTCTGGCTGTTGACCCTGACCCATCCCCCCTCTTTCTCGTCTCTCTCTCACTCTCGCGCACGTCTGTCTCAACCAAGCATTAGCGCACGCCATTGGCTGTCGGCCCGGATCCCGACTCGTCTGATTGGCTGGTCGCGACGTGAGGCTCGGTAAAGGATGCCTCGCCGGTGCCTAATCGATTCATCACGCCCCGGCGCAATTTCCGATAACGACCACCCGTCTGGGTTACCCAGTCTATTGCCTGTAAGCTCCTACTGTCTTCCTCTTCTCCTGACCAGGGTAAAAGCACTCTATCTCGGGATGGAGAGCGGCATGACATGGAACTCGGGATCACATCGGGCGTTGGGTATTTTTCGGAAGAAATCGAAACAAGCCAATCGTGCAGTAAATTGTCGTATGATCTTCCAACAACACAGTAGTCGCAACATCCCTTTCTGACAAATTTCGAAGATTTCTGTCTCTAAAACAGCATAACTGCCCTTTTGGTTTATTTAGGAATATTTGCTTTTTTTTTTTATGTCCTTGAAGCATCCAATACACCAACTTCTTTACGGCGGTTAAATTTCAACTATTTTTTTTTAAAGCCATGTCTACAAATTAAAAAATATATATATAATAATAATAATAATATGAAAAAAAAAATTTTTTTTTTTTAAAGGCACCAAGACGTCAATAATATCTGGTTGAAAAATCTGACTGTTACTCAATAATTATCGTAAGGCTACTGTCACTGTTACGATGGTAGCCAATGCTGCTGTTTGGTACAGCGGTCCTGATTCAATTATCTAGTCATTGAAATAAATTATTCGATTCGTTTTGTTGGTTGTTGGTTTGTTTTTTTTCTTTTTGTGGCCGCCATTGTTGTTGTGAAAACTTTCACCGACAGATTTTTTTTTTTTGTTTTTTTTTTTTGTTTTTATTCTTTTTGTTCTTCTACAGAAAATGAATTCCCCCCCCCCCCTCCCCAAAAGGATACGTTCCCTCACTACAGTTGCGTCTGCCAATTATGTACAAAAAAACAAAAAAAAAAACTGACCAGAAAGTACCACTATACAGTGCACAAGAGTGCATATTTCAGGGAATTCACAACAACAATAAAAGAGAAAGTTTATGACATCACAGTGGGGCATCCACTCCAGTTCCACCAATAGCAAATGTCTAACTTTAATCTTTAAGAAAAAAACGTCTTCATAATAGGTTTTCCGTCCTATAACGCCGCCGACTCGCGGGGAAAAAAGATGCTTTTACCTGACAAGAGGTCAAATTCACTTTTTCTTATACGACAGGGATAGCCAAACTTGCTTAATGTAAGAGCCAAATAATGATAAACTTCAGATGTTCGAGAGCCACAAGATATCAACAAAATTTACACACACGTTTTAATTGTTACATTCTGTTACAAAAAGTTTATATAAATATTAAGAAGTAACAACATTTACCCATGTTTATGCGAGTTTTTAAACTTTTTTTTGGGGGGGGGGGGGGGGGAGGGGGGGGGGGCTCAGATTGAAATGCGATTTGGTCTGTAACCATCATATGCATGACTCCGTGAACTTTATATTGAACAGAGTGGGTGAACGAATACATGAGTAAGTAAATAAAAAAATATATAAATAGACAACTACATAGATTGGTAAATACATAATAAGTAAATAAACAAATAAATAAATAAATAATAAAGCCAAAAATAATTTCGTACATAATTAAATGAATAATCTGAAAGATAAAGTACGTAAATGAATGGATCACTTGATGATTAGGCAGTTAAATAAATATATAAATAGATAAGTCTTTCTATCTCTTGGCCAGCCTTCTGCAGTGACTGTCCTGAGTTTAGGACCTACATGAAGTCTTTGGGTTTTTTTAACTGTTAATGTGTATTAAGTAATCACAATGTACACATGGATACCAAATGTTTTCCAGATCTTGACTGACGATTGTTTTAACTATGCTGAACGTATTACTCACACACACACACACACACACACTCACACACACAAAAAAAAAAAGCTCGGGCAACATATTTTCACCAGCTGCAGATTGAAGGTCAAGGCGTCACATGTTGCTCGCCAGCAGCGGTTTGAACACCCTATTATGTGAAATGAACATACCTTAACCTTCTATCTGGATTATAAATAAATTTATACGACCAATAGTTCCCGTTGCCCATCAGAAAATGGAAGCCCAGCAGAGAATCAAGAAGGGCGCAACGCCTTTTTTTTTTTTTTTTGTTGGCTTTTTCTCTTTTCTGTTTTGCAACTCAAGCTACATTTAGTTCTGGGGGCTTCTACTGGTGTTTTTCATAACCGGCCATTCAAACATTGGATAACGTGAAACTTCATTTATAATTAATGTTTTCATGTTATTTTTACCACAAAAAAGTAAAACCAATTGTCTAAAATCGCAATAATTTTATTGTTAGCACCTGAAATACAAAATGACATTCACGGCAATATGAAATTCACTGTTCACCCATGAAATTCTAAATGGCAAAATGAAATTATGTCTCAGACATAGGTTCTTGGTTGCTTTTGAAATGCACAAACCATAATGTGCATAATAATTACTATAGAAGTTGAACTAAAATCTCTGTAGCTTAAATCAAATGATCCAGGTTGTCCCATCAGTGTGACTAGGTTTATAAAATCGAACCTGAATTATTGCAGGGAGGTGGGATAGGGAGGCGGGGAGGGGGTGGGGGGGTGAGGAGGATGTTAAGGTCATAAGACATAAATATAACTGGGTAACTGGTCGACGCCCCTGTACTTCCTGTCTTATAGGGAGTGTTTCCAGAAAAGTCACTTGTAAAGTTCTGCAGTTAAAGCCTCACAAACTGTTAGTACAAATTCTCAGAGATGAGATACCTTCACAGTTTTCATAGGAATGATGGAATACACTTTGCTATACTGTAGCATATAAAGGCCGTAAGTCAGATTTTTGGAGGAAAAAAAATAAAAATAAAAATGGGAGATGGAATACAGCAGTTCTGGGGGCGATGACATTTTGAAAGATTAAGATTAAAAACCATCAGTTTAAATGTATCAAAGGGTCTCAAATGATGACCTTAATTCTTGTTTGCCCTATCTCCATTTTCAGAAAAACTGGGATCTTAGTTTAGTACATTACGGAAGAGATGAAACGCACGATTTGACACTTGTTTAAAATGCGTAGTGGCACTTATCAAGCTGTTTTACCGTTCCGATTTATTCTAACTTCTTATATACTAAATCCGCAAACGTTTAAGGTCAAATTTCTCGGTTGTGCAAAACGTGGAGTTGGAAACAAACAAGAACTGAAGTCGCTAAATAAAACAATTAAAATGCATACAAAATGCACGTCATGCAAGTTTTTCTCCTCTTTGTGGCGGAGATTTCCGGTCAATGGTGTCACATTATCATACCATACAGACACGAAAATAGCTTAAGGTCAACGGGTCCATAACTGTATTAACCTTTTAACGAGCTCGGGGTTGTCGCGAAACTAGAACGCCGGGCCAGCCATGGTGTAAGAAGTAAACTCAGACGTATCGAAGCTAGCGCAGTCAGCAAAATTTTTATCCGCTGGTTCAATCTTGGCAAACCTGCGAATGGAAGGTTGACTTTTAAGAGGCCGGTACAACATTTTAGCGTTACCTCAGCCGTCAAGTCAGCACTTTTCCCCATCCCAGCGTTATGGTATATAAATTGATTGAGGTGGGGGACACGGTGGTCTTGAGCCAGGGGTGGCCGAGCGGTGGCTCGCGAGCCACATGCGGCTCTATGACCGTCAATATGCGGTATCAGGAAAATACAATTTAGCTGAACATCTTTCGGTTCTAAAACAGCATTTTTTTTTTTAATTTAATGGCACGGACCGATTGGGGAGGGGAGGGGGGGGGAGCACTTAAATCAGGCAAGGGCGACATTGGTCCAAACTGAGGACTGGATTGACTGTCATTCTTCAATAACGTCATTGCTCTACGCTAATAGCATAGGTCATTTTTGACACTTTCGAGAACATAAAAAAGTGTTTCTTTTCTTGTCATTTTGATTACTTATACCATGATGATTCTATTGGATTATTACACTTTCCTACTGGCCCATTTCTTTTTCTATAAAATTATCTGACAACCTTCCTGCTCATGAATGCAATGTCCCGTCAGTAGCCTTTTGGCACCAGTCTGACATTTGCCATTATCGTAGAGCAGTGGCGGTATCTTTTCCATGAGTTGTACAAAAATTGTTCTTAATGAATAAATTTCAAGACGAGTTAATTACCATGTCTGCACGTGACCAAATCCCATTCACACTCGTCGATCTGACCAGACGGATCACATGATCCACTATCCTACTAAAATGGAACCAAATGGTGACTGAGTAAGCACCTAAAACTTCGTCACTGCGAGACCAAATATTATGTAAGTTTGTGTACTGCCTCAGTTTCCTACGGCCAATTACGTGAACACACCCATCTGGGACAATAGAGGGTCTTCAATATGGCTTATCATCGTTTGTTGTTGTTGTTGTTTTTTTAGCCGTCAAAAAGTATTGCATTTTCGTGGAGCAAAATCGAAATGTACTAGACTCGATTGGAATTTCCTTCTTGGCATCTCTTCACGTACGTGCTGCCAGTCGATGGGAAATGAACTTTATCACGTCTGTGTATTCTGCAAGGTGTGACGACAGTAAGTTCTATTGGTCGCTGCGTGAAGTCCAAGTGCCATTATTAAAATGGTAAAGATATAGATGTACCGTAGAGCTTGGTAAAAAGAATTGGCAAAACTTGCTCAGGTCGGCTAGCTGTAACAATGTAACGAATAGGCCATCATTATTCTCATTTTTATTTTTTTAAATTTTTTTTAATGATGAACGTGCAGAGTCATGAAATGTTCAGAGATGAAAAGAAATGGAATAAACAGGGTTTGTTTTTTTTTCCACAGCCAGTTCGTGGATAAACTATTCTGGAAAGTAATTAGACAGGAAACAAACTACTTTTAATAAAGCTGTGGATTTTCTTCCTAATTTCTCCACTAGGCACCGCCAGAGTAGGATGGTACTATTAAGATAAGATAAGAATCACTTTATTATCCCATATGGGAAATTCGTTTTCACAGAGTGTTTAACAGCACACACGTGGTACATACATCTCACGTATCATTATAAATAAACAAACTCAATAAGTCAATAACAGACACACATGGCGTGACATGGAAAGAACCTTAATGAAATGTGGCACACATCTATCTGTAAGATGACTTGCTGAGGCGAATTGCTGAAGGCAAGAATGATCTTCTGTATCTTTCCCTGTTTGCTTTCATGTGTATTATTCTGTTGCTCTTGGATGATCTAGAAACCTGATGAAACAGGGGATGGTGGCTGTCATTTAAGATGGACATGAATTTCTTCACACAAGCATTTGAGTATAGATGATTAAAACTGAAAAATGCCGTGTCTGTCATGTTGCATACTTTCTTGATGATTGTGTTGTTAAGTTTATGCTTGTCACTTTCTCTTGCATTGCCTCCCCATGCTGTAATACAATAAGTTATTATGCTTTCGATGGCAGCTTTGTAGAACAGGGAAAGCAGTGTTTTATCAACATTAAAAGATCTTAATTTTCGTAAAAAGTACATTCTCTGGCTGGCTCTTGAATGGACATTTGAAATATGTGTATGCCAGTCTAGATTGTGGTGGATATATATACCCAAATATTTGTAACATTCAACTCGCTCAACCTCTTCATTATCAATGCTTAATGGTGGTAAAGGTGCCGTATTTGTCCTAAAATCAATTACAATCTCTTTTGTTTTCTTCACATTCAATACAAGAAAATGATCATGGCACCACTGTACAAATCTGGCTATTTCTGTAATATAGGCATCTTCATCGACTGAGTTCTTGATAAGACTTTGGATGGTAGTGTCATCTGCAAATTTGATTATATGAACATTGTCAAGCTCACTTCTGCATTGACTGGTATAAATGGTGAAGAGGACAGGAGATAAAACGCAGCCTTGTGGCGCTCCTGTGTTCGTATAGAGAGTTGATGACGTAAAAATACTCTGTCCAACATTCAAACTTACATACTGGGGTCGATTAGTAAGGAAATCTAGTACCCACGATACAATATGTTTGTTGACATTCATTTCCAACAGTTTTGAAACAAGGAGATGTGGTTGAATGGTATTGAAGGCGCCATGGTGTATATTATGAAGGTCACTGGACATCACTGATTTATAAAAGGCTGTTGTTATAAGTACGTACGTACCCCAAGTGTTTTGCGCTACGCGCTCCCTATGCGTACCTATCCCTCACCCCGTCCTTATCCTCAGCCCTAAATCTTGTCCAATCGCTAACCCTGCTCCCTATCCTTGAACCAAAAAACAGGAGGAAAACAAAAAGAAAATTTGGAAGAATCATTAATTACATACGGCGGTTATTAGGAGTATTTCGGGAGGAGCTCTCTAGCTCTGGAGTCACAAAAGATTTTAAAATACGCACCCTACCGCAAAAAAACTTGGGGGACGTACGTACTTGTAACAATATTTTTTATCAAATGTAGCTCAACAGTGCCAGTCTTTCGGCAGTTCGGCGCCATACACCGGTGCAGTATTAACTAATCGCAGTGCGCAAGATAATACCAATCAAGGCGCCGAGGAAAGCAATATTTCTGTAGCCCTGGGCGGATGCTGGGCAGTTCTGCTTGTACGCTCTAAATAATTATGTAACAAAACGCACCGAAGGATTATCTATTTCCCAAAGCCCCTTGCAACACTGTCGCAGGCGTCCCAAATGGCAAGTTAATTGATTATACAAAATTAAATCACAAAAATTACGAAGAGACTGCTCTAGTAAATAGTCTCCCCGCGGCAAAGAACAGTAATTCTTATCTCTCAATAATAGAGTAATAATAGTTGTTTGCCCTTGATCTAGGTCAACAAATAAATAAATATTTAATGTCCCAAGTTCCGACCTGAATAGGAATAGAGCTGAAACTTAAAAAAAAAAAAAATTATTTGCAAAGTTCAAAGTTCGATAGCAAACAAATGAATAAATAAATAAACAAATATGAATGTTAAATAAATAATATGATATATATAAATAAATATGAAACTGTCTATATTCATGTGACTGATCACCAATCTATCATATATATTATATTATAAAATTATTTAAAAAAAACTCGCTTTTTTTGTAAAAGCCGTGGCTCGGCTATCTGTGCACCAATCGAGCTCAAATTTTGCATACAAATTTCTTTTGGTCTGAAGTTGATTCCTTGCTACACTCATTGCTGAACACTCTCCGTAAGTATTTTTTTTTAACTACGCAAATTTGCCTTTGTTCCAAATAAATACCATCCGGGCGTGAGTTTTTATGTGGCATGACGTCACTGAATTTGCGGTCCACCGTGCGATCTCAACGTCCGGTTCCCCAAATTTGAAACCGTGCTTCCGAGTCCATCCATAACATTCGTGGTTCTTGCTGCACTTTGCTGTGCCAACGGTCAAGTAATGCTCCCTCCATTGCAGCCACCCCCAGACCTACTCACAACACTTTTCATTCCCCCCCCCCCCCCGCGAATTTCGCGGGTTCAATACTTGTATTATATATTATTTTTAAAAAACTCGCTTTTTTTGTAAAAGCCGTAGCTCGGCTATCTGTGCACCAATCGAGCTCAAATTTTGCATACAAATTTCTTTTGGTCTGAAGTTGATTCCTTGCTACACTCATTGCTGAACACTCTCCGTAAGTATTTTTTTGAACTACGCAAATTTGCATTTGTTCCAAATAAATACCATCCGGGCGTGAGTTTTTATGTGGCATGACGTCACCGAATTTGCGGTCCACCGTGCGATCTCAACGTCCGGTTCCCCAAATTTGAAACCGTGCTTCCGAGTCCATTCATAACATTCGTGGTTCTTGCTGCACTTTGCTGTGCCAACGGTCAAGTAATGCTCCCTCCATTGCAGCCACCCCCAGACCTACTCATAACACTTTTCACTTCCCCCCCCCCCCCCGCGAATTTCGCGGGTTCAATACTTGTAATAATAATAATAATAATAAATTTGCTCCTTTTTTCTTTTCGAATGTATCGAATCTAATGTGTTCCCCCTGGTATTTGTAACTAAGACATGGCTTTACAAACGCAAGCCGTTATTTACAAGGCATACCTTGAAACTAATTCCAGCGTTATTTTCAAGGTATACTTACTTGTGTGTACATCGATCGCCAATGGCTACCCCAGCCCCTTTTCGCCTGATTAGTCAAGCAAGCCGTTATTTACAAGGCATACCTTGAAACTAACTCCAGGTTTGAGATTTATATTTTTCCAACTTTGATATAAAATCGGAATAGGATGCATAAAAGTCGCCTACCTTAATACTGAAACAGCTTCTGGTTGGTCAATGAAACATGCCTTGAAAATAACGCTGGCGTTAGTTCCAAGGCATACCTTGAAAACAACCACTTCGTTTACAAACACATGTTTTGCTGTTTTTTTTCTTCCGCATTTCAACCTTGTAGCAAGTTTCACTGCTAGCCATAATAAGAGGTTATGGAGCAAGAAGCGATTAACTCCTTATCTTTTCTGTGACAATGGACATAATAACTTCTTGCACTGACCCGAACTGTTCTGTCCACCGGCTAGGATTATACCGTATTGTTATTGAGTACGATTTTGGGTAAATGGTATTTTTAATTGTCAAAGTTAAAATGTCCCGATTTTTAGCTTTT
The DNA here is from genome assembly GCA_963931925.1 of Onchidella celtica. Taxonomy (NCBI): domain Eukaryota; kingdom Metazoa; phylum Mollusca; class Gastropoda; order Systellommatophora; family Onchidiidae; genus Onchidella; species Onchidella celtica. Next base: position 29,526,609 of record OZ007576.1, on the reverse strand, counting down.
ATTTGTTCTATGTCCATTTTCCTGAAAAACTGAACATCTTTTAGTATGTAGAAGAGATATAACAAATGCACACTTTGATATTTGTTTAACACGTGATGTAACACTTATCAAGCTGTTTCACAGTTCCGATTTTTTTTCAATCCTTAAATCATAATACTAAAGCAGCAAAACGTTTAACGTTGAATTGCTCAGCTGTGCAAAAAGTGGAACTGGAACAAACAAAAGATTAACGTCGAGATGTGGCAAAACAAACAAACAAGCCAAAAAAAAAAAACAACAACAACAAATAAACAAAACTAGTGCATTTCATAAAGCCACTGTGTGGGAAACAATAGACAAGAACACCATACAAAAGTATTAGTATTATTATATTATTATTATTATTATTATATATAGCGCATATCCATTTTTAAAATGCTCTATGTGCTTTACAGAAGAAACCTGACAACCTGACAGAGCAGAATGGAGCACCGGCGGAGTCTCAACACACCACACTGCTTCTTTCTCTCTCCCTGTCTCGCTCACTCTCTCTCTCTCTCTATCTCAGAGCAAATTGTGACGCTGCCTGTTGGGCGCCGTGCACAACTCACAACAGTTCACAACTCACAATACAAATAATAGGAGACATTAATCTGAAATGAAAGTTTGTATACAGCCACAGTATTCTGAAGACAATAAAAACACAAGGAACTCGCTTATCACTTTTTCTGTATAGCTTACTTGTTTCAAATGTTCTTTTCTAACGTTTGGAGCGGGTGGTTGGTGGGCGCTTCTGATAGGCTATAGGATCTCTTTCTGTCTTTGTGTGCCATGAATTTTTCCATAGCTTCCTTGTTTAAAATTTTAGTTTCTAACGTTTGGAGAGGGTGGTTGATGGGCACTTCTGATAGGCTATGGGATCTCTTTCTGTCTTTGTGTGCCATGAATTTTTCCATGTTTGCCGATACAGGAAGAAAATAGTGGGGGAGATGAATGAAGACTAACTACAGTAACATTTATAAAAAGAAAGTCGTCTTTCTTTCTTCCCCAAAACAAAAAAGGTTAGCAATCTTGTGAAGCGATTCATAGTTGATTGGCACACAGAGTTAATACTCTGTCAGTCGATTGTCTTGCTTTTTCCTAGCACAATATGGCCGCTGTCGCTTTCACATGTTTCTCCAAACTCAAAGTCAACCTCCCCACCCCCTGAAATAGTTTTATTTTTTGTTGTTGTTTTTATTTTTTTTGCTATATTTTAACTTCGTATCAAGTCCTGCTGTGATCGGACAGAGTTTCCCTGTGTATAACTATGCGATGGGACAACCCGGCCGGGTCAATAGTGTCTGTGTTGAATGCCAGTCGAGATAATCATGAACGATCTGGCGTACGTAAAATAAAAGCCATTCTGTACTTACACACTGCATTGTTTAACAGCCTTGATATTTCCCCCCCCCCCTCTCTCTCTCTCTCACTCTCTCTCTCTCTCACTCTCTCTCACTCTCTCTCTCTCTCTCTCTCTCTCTCTCTCTCTCTCCCTCTCTCTCACCGTGTGTGACCAGGCTTAGCATGATAGCGTCTCCCCAATTTTATTAGGAAATACAAGAAATTATAGTGTGCAGTTCTTCACCGCCAGCAGCTGAATGTGCCGTTCTGGGCTCAGTATGACTCCCCCCCCCCCCTCCCCCCCCCCCCACCTAAGTAGTTGGCATAACAAAGAATATCATTCTTGCCAAAATCGTGAAGAGAGTAGATTTAAAGGTCTTACAAAATGGTGTTCTAACACCTAACCCTCACAAGCGATTTTCTCCAAAACGCGCTGATATGAAAGAATAAAGCAGTTAATATAACTGGGACGATGTCGGGACATTTTGTTCGTTTGATGAGCACAGACTGACAACGGTTCGTTCAATACTGTGTTAATTATGCAGTCTATGTCACTCCCAAATTCGACTACCACCACAACATTAAATATTCTGAATGACGCTTTTAAGCAGTATTATTGTCCTTGCATTGAGCTTCAAATACGTGCAAATAAAATATTTTAAAAAGTCTCCCATTATACAGGGTGACCCAAAAATTCTGGACACAGGTGCATATTTCCTAGAATTATGGAAACTGAAATGTTTGGTTTTATTTCAGATCCGAGATGGCTTCGAAATTACCAAATCGTCCCCCGGAAATGACAAGGTTCTATCTCCACGTTTTGGCTGAACCACAGACTAATAAATTAACCAGACTGGAAACACGAGCTTCGGGCTGTGTCGTTTTTTTTACGAAATCTGCCGAGCGGCGACTGTATAACCAACATGGCCGCCGCTGGGGAAATTCCGATTCTAGTTCCTTCTGCAGTAGAAATTTCTTTTTATTTGTCAAGATTGGTTGTACATGTATTCATTTCTTGGTGCGGAACCAAACTTCCGCGTTCAGCAGGCGCGTCAATATAGTATCATTCAAAATTGTAGCCATGCTGAAGCGTCGGTCGCTACCGTAAAACCTAGAATGGCGGATGGTTCATGACCTTTCGCTGTTTTGTGACGTCACACAATGGGATCATCCAGTCTGGGTATTTTATTAGTCTGTGGGCTGAACTGAGTTACACATTACACACTAGTTCTGCGGGCCTTCTCTCCACTGTGTGTCAAAGTATCAAGCAGATTCGGTGTGTAATTTGTAAGTATTGCCAACAAGAAAACAGGTCGCAACACTGAAAGCTATGGGCATTATAAAACTTCAATCATCAATTTTTCAAAAGTTAACGAAGGGAGTTAGAACCTCGTGATTCTAAGGGAACGAAATGGAGGATCACAGTCGACTCGTTCTCATATACAAGACAGGCTGCTTCCAATGGACGAGCTGCTCACAAGGCTTGGAACAGGGGAGTTACTGGCGTATTTAAAAAAAACAGAAATCCTGATGATAAGCAACCAACAATATGTCATGCCACTGCTTGAAAAGTGTTTAAAAGTTTTGGAGAATCGAAGGATTCATGATCGACAGTGTAGTATGTACAGCCAAAGATCTGGATACAATAAGATAAGACAGCTAGCGCTTTCAGCGTACATAATTTCGCACCGCCATCTAGCGGCGAATGCGCAGAAGTCATCGAACAACTTCAATCCCTGTGGGAAAACACTGTGATGTTGTTGTTTTTGTTGAATTAGCACCGTAACAAATCCGCATCATTAATTTGACATTATATCAAGTATTCTTTTCATTAATTTATCATTATATCCAGCATTCTCTTCACGCTATGCACCATGGGCCCCGCCACCGATTGGCGAACAAACTGTGCGCACGATTTTTTTAGCAGTCAGTTTGAGCATTAACTTTTCATAATATTTTCTAAAAGGCATTTTTGCCTAGGGATCCAGACTTTTGGGGATACCTTCTAGATCTTTATTTACTGGGCATTGTCCAACAAGTGTTCCATCCACAGCTGCAGTTTCGAAACGGCTGCAGATTCATTCAAAAGTGAAACACACGTCCGTTTCTGCATGATCTTTATTTCCACATAATGCTCCTTGTTTTGTAGGAAAACAAAGGGAAATTAGTCCCAGTGAGCAGAATATAATCATTGGCTGAACTGCCCGCACGCCACGATCCCGTTGACGGTAGGGAAGAGTTAAGTAATTGCATTAATTCCATTGGTCGTCTCCCCGCACGTGCCTGTAGGAAAAAGACAAACAACTCTCTAAACGAACGCCCATTTGAATCCGCGGCCAGAATAGACCAGCCTGTTTGTCTTGTTGCAACGACAGACGTCATACTCGCAGTTTCCCCGCGTACGGCCGACTATTGAAGTGAACGTAACAGACACGGCGCTGTTCAGGAAGTTATTCTTTGGGAGACACACGGTAATTCGAAAGGACGTAACTTTCGTAACACCAATTAAACCCTCCATTTTCACGGGTATGTAACGTGGGTAACAGAGCCCATTCATGGTTTTCTCAAAAAACAACGGCGCGATTAGTTTGTTACTAAATGCAGACTCGCGTATTCAGTGTCGCGTCTCGCATTTACGACAATTATTGACTCCGACCAATGAACGTGAAAGAACTTAAGGTGTATTAATTTAAAACAATGACTGAATAATAAGCCAAGGTTTCAAGAAAACTGGTGGTATCCCAAAATACAGAATAGGGTAAATATATTCCAACCGCAGGGATTAACTTAAATGCAATTCGTTGTTTTGCTTCGACTACCGTAATATTTATCTAGATAAACCATGCCCACACTTCTAGAATTGTAAACTCCAGTTGCCGTGTGGGCACCAGTCTATAGCACCGACTGACCAGCGATGCAGACAAGTCTGAACATGTTTGAACACTATGCGTTTAAGCGATGCCCCCAACTACACACCATTTCAATACTGTATTTGTTTTTAACAACATTATCGATGCCCCAACTTGGTCCTGTCCAGGACCGCAGTATCACTTGTATGTGCCCACGAATACAGAGATAATTTCACTCCAATTCTATTGACAAAACTGAGTTCTGATTTTTTTTCCACCTGTGATTTAAAAAGACAAGAAATAATTAATTTCATTTCGTCTCGAAGCAGTTAGACCTTTCTTCCTGTGAAAGATTGGCAGGTCCTATAGGTAGAACGCGCATATCCGCCATCTTGTCAGACCGGACACACGCATCACCATGGCGATCGTGCCATTGATTTTGATTCGTTAGCTGATTTGCACTGTGAGCACTTCAGGCGTCGCGAACCAATCGGCGGCGAGCTAAAGAAAAGTTCACTACAGTAAACAAAAACACGTGTGTTCACGCACATGGGAGACCTTCAGTCAATTCTTTCACTTCCTTTCCTTTGTTTACACGGATGGTAGGAATCTGACCAGTTTGGATCCATCCTTTCTACCCGTGTCAAAACAGTCAACCGCAATGCAACCGGCAGGCATTTTAACCGCTTAGACATCTCATCGAAGTTACACTCGTCAGCTGATCCAACGGCCATTTTGTCAGTCGGAAGAACAAAACAAAAACACTCTGTGACGTCACACGCGTTCTACCTATAAATGCCCACGAAACAGTTATCTCCCGTTTCCAACCTGAGTAGACCATCCTTTTTCTTCGCTGGCTTGTTTGATCTCATTTGAAACAATACATGTAATTATTTCTAAATCCAAGTACATACAGTTACACAACTACAATTGAGGGGCTTACAATTAGAAGGGATCCAAATTCTAATTGTGACTGCTTTGAAGAAAAGCAGCAAAAAACAACATTTCAGTATAAATCTATCAAATTTTATATTTCAATGATTTTCTCGAAGAGTTCATGTCAATATTGCAAAGGTTTATTAAATTCTGTTAGTTTGCACTGAAGAAATGTTCATTTTGTTGTTGTTGTTGTCGTTTTTTTTTTATCTCAAAAGCAGTCAAATGGCACTTAGACCCTTCTAATTCTAACCTCCTCGATTTTAACAGTTAAATCTAAGTTTGTACATGCACACTTTCATAATTATTATGGCAGCTGACCGACTTCGTCAACCATCCATGATGAGTGTAATGTGGGCGTTGGCAACTTTATTTATCCAAAACGCGAACAAGGACTCAGATCTTTCCACTTTCATTGTCTCAGCCCTCCTGTTATCTCGGAGAAAAGCATACTAATAATAATAATATTCGCCTTTTAGTTTCTTTGCAGATTGTGCGACGTACCGATTCGAAGCATGACCATGTTATTTTTGAAAATAAAACAAATAAATATACACATTAGTAAATAAATAAATAAATTATAGACAGAGTCTATTTCATTTCCTGGCTTAAATGAAAAAATGACAGGGAACGGATTTTTATGCTGTCTCCACAATGAACCATTTGTGTCGTCGTGCTCTCTCTAAACTCAAACTCCCCCATACCCCCCCCCACACACACACACACATCTATCTACCTATCTATCTCTATCTCTCTCCCTCTCCACATTTAAATGGAACAACTGAACAACCTATATCTAGTGAACCGTTGTTTCACTATTAAATGACGAATAAAATAATAATAAAAATAATAATAGTACTAATAACATTCAAATAATAACATAATAATTTCATTTGCACGCACACACACAAAAGGGTAGTGACAACAGGAATGCACTCTATATATATATATATACGTATATATGAAAGGCATGCTGAGACAGTCAAACAGTGGACCTACCACTATGCTCTCCCTGCTACCTGGCGCGCTAGCACGTGTATGTAAATGACTAGCAGTGTGCACGCTCATTAAATCCTTATAGGGTAATCAAATTGACCCCTATAATTAAGTCATTACAGCCAGTCACAAAGTGTCAGCTTAAATTTGTCAACGTCAAGGAGCACGGGCGGCCTCTCTCTCTGTCTCTCTCTCTCTCTCTCTCTCCCTTCCCCCCCCCCCTCTCTCTCTCTTCCCACTCTCTCTCCCCCTCTCTGGCTTTCTCTCCCTCTCTCTGCCCTTTTCTCTCTCTATCACTCTCTCCCTCTTCACTCCCCCTCTCTCCCCTCTCTTTGCGTCTCTTACTCTTTCTCTCTCTCTCTCTCTCTCCCCCCGATCTCCCTCTCTTTCTCTCTCCCTCTCTCTCTCTCTTTCCACTCAGTCTCCCTCTTTCTCCCCCTTTCTCTCCCCTGTCTTTCCGTCTCTTACTCTTTCTCTCTCTCTCTCTGTCTCTTCCCCTCTCTCTTTCTCTCCCTGTCTCCCCCTCCCACCCCTTTCTGTCTCCTCTCTCTCCCTCTCTCCACCCCCCCTCTCTCTTCACACAAACACACACACATTGAACACACAAACAAACAAACTCGTGTCCCCACGGGCGTGGATTTCGACAACCAGATGACCTTGAGCAGTGAAATCAGCAATAAATACCATTGTCTTTCACGACTCATTCTGCCTGTCACTCTTAATACCATACATCCCGGTTAACTGCAAACGAGGACAGAGCTTAATTGATTGCCATTATCCGAACTGTGTTGTTTACCAGGACTTTTAGTCCAAGTTCCATACTTCATGAATAGTTCATAATGAAAGAATTGTGCATGAACCGACAAATCCTGTCTAAGGCTAATGTTTTTTTACACACAGTGTACTTTCATTCTCATGCAATGAACATCCCGTGTTAGTAGAAACACTATAGCATCCGCCCCGCTCCGCTATTTTACGGAAGAAAATGAAAAAGCAAAACACTCTTTGCCTCTATAGCAGTGAGAAACAGAGCGAAACGGACGCCGTGCATAAGTATAGAGAGGCAAAAAGTGTTTTACTTTTTCACACCTCATATTCCGTAAACATAGCGGAGCGGAGCGGATGCTGTGGACAAGAGCAGTTATGTCAACTTTCATCCCAGAGATTAAATCTGTGTGTGCTGATCAGGTTTTCCACAGAAAATCCTTTCGCCGTATAATACTCACATCTAATTTTGCGCTTCTCAGCATTTTTTCTTCGCTTTGCATGATCTCCAGTCGTCCTAGCACCACGTATCTCTTAGCGAACAGTAGCTGTATCATGATCGCCGGGTCTTTTTCTCCCAAACTGCGGTAAATTTTTCAGGCAAAATGTCAACTCTTAACGGCAGCATTTTCTGTTGCTGTTGTTGTTTTATGCCTAGAGAAGGTCTGCTAGCTGCGGGGACTTTGCAACATGCATTTTTTTTTCTTTAGGTCATAATTATTTTGACAACTATCAGCGAATAACGTACAAACTCCAACAAAAACACGTAAACAACATATTGAACTCTGCATAATGTCCACTCTCCAGTTATTCATCAGAATAGATGCACCACTCAAAGAAACTCGGCACTTCACCACACACTAACACACCGTTAAAAACACACACACACACACACAAATGGTGAATTGTGAAATTACCTAAACCTTGCAGTTATCCACTTTACTTGTATCCAGTAAAAGCCACCACAACTCAAGCTATTGTACTTAATCAAGTCAGATGGCACCCACAATTCTTTCACAGGCAAGATTTTATTTCCCTATATCAATTTTCCCCCTTGATTCGTCCAAAATGACTTCTCTACAACTCTGTTCTCTTCTTCCTTTACTCCCTCTTCTTTCTAATTCCACCATCAAAATATTTGTCCAGGACGAAGGAGAACGGCTTAGCCTGTGTGAATTCATTCATTTTATCGTACACGTTTAATGACGGTCTGATTACCTACGTTAGTTCTAATTTTTAACGCAAACATGCGCGCTAAAGTCAACAAATTTGTAAGAATGAAAATGCTTGGGAACTGGGAAACGTTGTGGCCGTGTGGCGGCCGTGCTTTGTTTTGTTTAATTTTCTTCGCTTTCAAAGATAAATGGCTGAAACAATAAAAACATACGCCAGTGTTGACAAAATGATCGTGAGCTCTGAAAGCAATTCATTGACTGTGGGCTGAAAACGAGGGTGTAATGTTGTTGTCTTTCAAATGGTTAGCAGTGCTGAAACGTGGGTGTCACAAGCAGCCTGGTTCAAATTGATCAAGATGATCATTAGACGGACTCGCTGGACTAATCAAGTGCCAAGGACCAAATTTTACAGGCCAGATGCAAAAAGAAAGAAAAAAAATGCAGAACTTGAACTGTTTTATTATTTCTTATCTTGAAAACAGAATAAATTTTGGTTATATGTGACTGGATCTGACAAAACCGGGCTCAAGATGAAGTATATACCTTTTTAAACATCAAAATAAAATATTTCTAAGACGATTTCAAGCAAAATATGTTAACTGAATGCAGAAAAATGTCTGATCTTTCATACCATAAGCAAATCTCAATTCCCTTAAAGGAAATGTCTTTTTCTCGGTTTAGAAGGGTTTTCTCAGAAAATTGACTCTTCACCGTAAGCCCGATTTCGTCAGATCCACTCACATATGTAAATAAACATATGTAATACAGGATGTCTCTAAAAATGTAAATACACTTTGAATATTTATCTTCTATACTATATATATTTGTGGACTTGAGATTTTTCGTTGCAAAAGGCTTCTGGACCACTCAACACTCAGATTTCAAATTTTATATGGTGCATCAGAATGGAGGTAAGGGTGCACAGTTTTTAATAGAAGTCTCAAATCGGTGTAGTTTTTTTTATTGGAAATTTATTGTTTCCCCAATTTTAGATCTATTTCAAGTCATGGTCCGCAATTTTAAGGTTTCATTGAATCTGCGCATGCGCATTATGTTTGTTTCGCTGCTCCGAACTTTCAACTGCCAAAGTATCTTTAATGTGCGCAGCGTGCACACGGACCCTCCGAGTTTTTCGTCCTTATCCGAGAAGACTAGGTACTGGATCCTACCTACCACAGTATTCGGCACAGGAATTCAACCCCCCCCCCCCTCCCCCTTCGGCATGAGAGGCGAGCATCTTGCCGCTAGACCAACGTGTCCCCATAACATTAAGCAGTTCATCCGTGTTCTGGAGACACCCTGTGTTATACTCCTATCTTAATTAATCTTACCTCAATTAAGGGAAAAAATTAAATTCCTTTCAAGGAATATTTTGCAGAAAAGAGTTGTCTTCTGCGGTTGCGCGAATGCACGTGTGCGGTTCTAGTGATGGGGTCAAAATGTGGCAAAAAGAAAAGAGTTATACGTAGCAAGGATGCAAATAAAACGCAGAGGAAAAAGGAAGACAAACCAAGCTATCGATCGATTGATCTTCGAGCCTCCATACATTGACGGACGTGCTGCGCTCCAAAAATCCAAGTCTGTAACTCGCAGCAAAGTAGGCCTACTCGTATTTGTATACCAATATTTTTTTTATTTATTTATATGTTAAATGTTAAATGTTCTATTCTGTTACATTTCTTTTTCCCTTGAAGAAGCTCAACCGATCGAAAGCTGGATTTGTCTTTCCCTCTCCTTGGCGTTTGATTGTATCGTTTCTGTATTATTTACTTACGGGAGGCCTTGCCACATGCAACTGTTTCTTTTTGTCACATTTTTTGTCTTGGTTTTAAGTCTAGCTGTGACCCCATAGATTTTCTGTGTTGTTGTTTTTTAAAAATAACATCTAGTTATAGGGCCAGGGTATATCCCATCTCTTTTGAGACATTCCTAATTCTATGGAAATTCATTCTTTTTTAATTGAACAAGCTGGTCGTGAGGTAAGTGTTGTTCGTCTCTCATGCCGAGGGTACAGGGTTCGATCCCCCGTGGGGGGCAGGCATATTGGATTTTTTTTTTGGGGGGGGGGGGGCATCCTGTCCCTGGTCCTATGATAGGTAGGATCCAGCACCTAGTCTTCTCGGATAAGGATGAGGATGAAAGGATCCAGCACCTAGTCTTCTCGGATAAGGATGAGGATGAAAGGATTCAGCACCCAGTCTTCTCGGATAAGGATGAGGATGAAAGGATCCAGCACCCAGTCTTCTCGGATAAGGATGAGGATGAAAGGATCCAGCACCCAGTCTTCTCGGATAAGGATGAGGATGAAAGGATCCAGCACCCAGTCTTCTCGGATGAGGATGAGGATGAAAGGATCCAGCACCCAGTCTTCTCGGATGAGGATGAGGATGAAAGGATCCAGCACCCAGTCTTCTCGGGTAAGGATGAAAACTCGGAGGGCCCGTGTGCACGTTGCACACATTAATGATACCTTGCCAGTTGAAAGTCGAGAAGAGCAGGCCGAACAAGGCCGCTGCCTGGGCAAATTCTAAAAAAAAAAACAAAAAAACGAATCCCTTCCACAAAAACGCACAGAAACATAAAAAGAAGAAAAGTGAGGTGTAAATGCCAATGGCCGCGAACCCCCTAAAAGACATCATTGCACGCGGAGGCCGAGCCGGGGGGGGGGGGTGGTAGATAGAGAGGGGGGCGGAGGAGGGACAGAGAAAAAGAGAGAAAGATTCTCTTGCAGGTGTTAGCTAGCTCATCTATACTAATATACTGAAAATCTCCCAAGCCAAGACAATTTTTACAATAGTTAAAACAGCACCCAAGAGTTTACCTGTTAAAACAGCATAATCTATAATTAGACCAAACGCGTTGACCTACAAGTGTTCTCAAACTTTACATAGAAAATGGCCCCTAGTGCAGCATTAGTTAAAATTTTTCTTTCTCGTTAACATTTTAAAATTTACTGGTTTTCAACAATTACGCAATGTCTGTGCTTCCCCCCCCCCCCTCCCCTCATTCCACCCCACCCTCACCCTCAACTCCCTAACTTGTCAGGAACAATGCGTGCTCACCTTGTCCAAATGCTTTTAAATGTATTTATTATACCAAATTGAACACAGCGGCTCCTTGTACATACAGTACACACGTACGTGCAAAACTTCCTTTGGCACTGTGTCTCAAGGTGGGGGCGCACGCCCCACCGGTGGGATTTGGCTACATTTTGGTGGGGCATGGGACTTTACAATGGGGCGCATGGATATTTCATAAAAATCGTTTAATTTCACACTGTATATTAACTTTACTATGTAGATATTTACTGTTGTTTGTTTATGTCGTAATGGTCTCAATTAAAACTTCTTTTGAATGTGTCTTAAATAATTAATTTTTTTTTACCGTATATGCTATTCACTAACCCCGATCATGATGGGGCACATGTTGTTTGTTTGTTTGTTCGTTTTTGAAAACTGAAGTGGGGCGTGGGACACAAAAAGGTTGAGAAACAGCGTTCTCTGCCTTGCTTTGAATACAGCTGAGGACACTGCATAGGCCTAGGTAGTTTACCCCCCGAAATCTCCACCCCCTACCCCGGTCCCTCCCCAAATCCCAAGGTGGAAAGTTCTTTCCTCACCACCGGGGGTTAAGAACCACTGGAACAGAAGATGAAAACAAAAAAATGAGTGAATTTTAAAAAACTGACACCGGGACTTTTACGTCATGCTAAATGCCATCCCGTGTCTGTTTCATGTCATAAAATAACCCTTGCGCCCCGTCTACGAACATTCCATGAAAACGGGCAATGTACACTACCTTTTATTTATTTTATTTATTTATTTCATGAGTAAAGCCCAGCATATTATTTATGTCTGGTGCGATCAGCCTTTTCATAGTCTCCAAAAATGACCAAATTATATTGGTAAGACGATTTATGTATTTATTTTACTTATTATTAATTTTATCTACATCTGTTGATCCCGACGTGTTATTTATTTACTTATTCATTTATCATTTTCTGTATAATCTGTTCAGCCTGATGTGCATGTATAGATAAGACCGAGCAGTGGCTTTTAACAGTGTAAAGCCTGCCTCCCCCCCCCCCCCCACACACACTCCACCCCCAGCCCCGCCCAAATATTCATGCCATTTTCCCTTGCAACATTTCAGGTTCGATTCCAAAAGAAGTGGCAAAACTGATAGGAGAACTCAGATTAGTGGAATTAACCATAATCTACGATCGCTCATTCCTATTTCTACTGTGCTATCGAGGGGTCGCCGAACACTGACCCGAGACTTGGAATAAAGCAAAAATAATGAAATTTCCTCAAGTCTGCTATCGTAGGTCGAACAGATGCAGCGCTGCCAAAGCATTACATAACCGCCCTGTGGGTAAGTACAACAGTATCTTTTAAAAATCTTGGTTTTAGTAGCATTAAATTGGCAGCTTTACATGACAATGTACGACACCCAGTATCGTCAAAATCTAAAGCAAGCCAACTCAGAAAAGAGACATTATATAATGAAAATGAATTTCTGCCATGTCGTGAAGCTTCTGATTCTTAGCCAAAGTCCACAAACACGTGCAATTTCATATTATTGCTATTATTATAATCATTATCATTTCTACTAACAACACCGTCATCACAATGGTTCAGAGACATTGAACTGAACGGCGGCAGAAATATCATTATGCACAGTCTGGACTGGACCTAGAAAATAAAGCATTTCTGTAGTTTCACAATACCTGTGTGCATTATTTAGCCACATTGTTACCCCCCGCCCCTCTCTCCCTGGGAATTCCCAAATTTCCACCCATGCACATCCATCAAAAGGAACATTTTTGGGATAGCTGTGGCTGAGAGACAAACACAACCACGACCGTACGCACGGACTGACATTTTACGTACCACAATTGCATCATAGTTTTTGAAGTGTCTCCTGCAAACAAAAATAAACATAATTACCAAACCATAACTCGCGGGTTGAAAAAACACCACAAAACCGAGTGGGGAAGACGACGGTGTCTAAGGAAAATAAACAACAACAACAAATAGAGGTTGGGGGGGGGGGGTGGAGTGTGTTTTGGCTCACACATATAAAACGACATTTACCTGTGTGGAATAGCTTGGGTTCATGTCACGCTAAATTAATTCCCGAGCTTGAGTAATAGAGAGAAATTCCCCGTCAGCAAAATTTTCCACCTTGCGGATCAATAGGGTTGTGTTTTAAGCTTCTTAATGGGGGATAGCATTCATCCATCCATCCATTCATCCGTCCGTCCATCCCTCCATCCATTCGTCCGCCCGCCCGTCCGTCCGTCCATCCATACATACATATATACATCCGTCCGTCCATCCATCCGTCAGTCCATCCATCCATCCACCTATCTTCGTATTCATCCACTATTCCGTTCATTTACTCATCCATCAAGCTATCCATCCATTCCTTCGTCTACTCGTCCATCCAGCTTCATGTTTATCCACTTATCCATCCATCGATCACTGCGCCCGTCTATTCATCTACCCGCCCGTCTGTCCGTCTATCCACCAATCTACTAATTCAGCCTTTCACGCACCCACCCATACTTCTGTCCATCCATCCATCCATTCATCCATTCCTTAATCTCCTTCTGTCTGTTAAACCAAGATCAGCTCAAATAAAAGTACATGCACACTCAGAATTTCGGTCAAACGTTAACACCTCTGGGGTGTCAATTTCAGTACGAGAATGTAACAGAAAATGTTAACACGAACCAGTCACCTTTTGAGCATGCTTTTACCATCTTTTGCCTATGTACAGATCTAATCATTTAGCGTGCACTTTAATGTTCACGAATGAATTCCACCAGCCTGTCTGTCAGATAGATGTCTAGACATCAATACGTATAATCCATCAATACATGTAATCTAAGAGTGTTACGAAAAAAAGACCGTAATAAGCCCCAAACAAAAGTTTACAGAAGAGAGAGAGAGGGGGGGGGAGAGAGTGAAAGAGAGAGAGAGACATTTCGCACTGGGTCACTCTTTATTCTTTCCCCACTTTAGTGCTTGTTTGCTCCAACTTCCATTTTTGTTTTGGCACAACTGAAAAATTCGACGTAAACGTTTGCGGCTTTAGTTATTATGATAAAGAGCCGGAATAAATCAGAACTGTGAAACAACTGATAAATGCCACAACTCATTTTAAACAAGTGTCAAAGAGTGCATTTGTTATGCCTCTTCTACATACTAAAAGATCTCCAATTTTTGTTGTTGTTGTTGTTTCAGAAAATGGGGATTGGACGAACAAGAAATAATTTCACAAAAAATTATTTAATGTCCTTTTTGTGAAGGACAAAAAGAAAATATCAACTGTACAAAATTACAACTCACATAGAGAGACAGAGCTCTCACCTCGTTCTAATACTGTTTAAAAGTGAATTTGTTCCGAGATAGGGATATGCCGTCTTTTTCTGCAACACAGCAGTATAATGGAGGCTGCTCATTACAAGGGTATCAACGTGCTCCTACGGCCCAGCGTCTACAATATAGGCTAATCATTTTACATACACTTAATGTCAAGATCAGAAATCTACCCGTCTGTCTGGCTGGCATTTTTTATTACAACATGTATTTAACTGTTCATTAGGCCGGAAGCACACGAGCAATTCATCGTTCATCATTCGATGATGGAAAAGTAAATTCGAGTCTTAGTAACGGGTTTGAGTTTGAGTTTGCAAGAAGCATATCAACACAACAAGGGGTGAAGCAGACCAAGCCTAGTGCAGGCGCCAGATTGGTGGTTCACCGCCCGTAAGTTATGCATCACACTTACTTATACACTAGGCACCGCCCACACCGTCATCGCTTAACGTCTATCGTTCGCGAAATGGGAAAGCTCCGTTTTTTTGGTCATTCAACATCGAAAACTATGTGGCTAGCTTTTATGAGTGCCACTCATCCGTATACACTAGTAGCGCATTTTTGAACGCTGTAGACGACACCTGGACGAAACTCGATAATTTGTCACTCATACTTTGTCATTCATCGTCCACAGTCCACCGCCTATTTTGTTGTGTTTTTTTTAAGGCAAGGGGGGGGGGGGGGGGGGGAGTAATTCATTTTGGAGCAATTCGGCTTTTTTTTTTTTCAACGCTGCAGCTTCCATGACAGTTTCAAAAATTACAAACTTAATTTTCTGAAATGTTAATCAATCAAATCCAATCGCTTTTATTTCGACATACTGTTTTCACTCAAATTGAAGACATTTTTGATAATTTCAAGATGTAAAATACTTTGATCTCTATTTGTGCTACCGTTGGTAAGTCTGCCGCGCAAAGATGTATTTGACAAGCGCATAGTTAGTGCGTAGTGTCCTGCTACACATGAGCTCTGAAGTAAGGCTGTGGATTATTATGGGAAAGTGTCTAGATCAAAGAATGGGAGAGAGAAGGATGGGAACACCGGTTTATCCCGGGTAATGTCGGGTGCCTCTCTGGGTCTTGAAAAATGCTTCATCGAAATCGCCGCCATACTTCAGTGTGAGCAGTAATCACAAAAATTAATCCAAACCGTCTATTTTTCGACGTTCAATTATAGAACCCTGAAAAAAGTCCTGAAAGATGAACCTAGAGCAATGATGCTAAACGACGAACGAGTGGCCAGAACTCATGCGCACAAGGCACAACTTTTCAAGACCTCTTCCATTGCATGTCAAAGTAACAAGCACATCCGGTGTGCAATTTGTAAGCATTACTGAACAGAAGAAAAAAATCTTTGCTCTAAAAGCTATGATCACATGAAACTTCAATCCTCGATTTCTCAAAAAGTTGTCGGAAGGGAGTTAGAACCTTGCCAGTCTTAGGGGGCGCAATGCTTAGTGGAAAACTGATCTTGATGCACAGATGAACTTCAATGTCTCAGGTAGAGAATGTAACTCAATACCAGCCAAACCGTAGAGATAGAACCTTGTCTTTCTAAGGGGACAAAGTGTGACCTGCTCCGTTGCTTGACATACGGTTTACTTTTCTCATCTGAACGATGCACACTGAACTATGAACCGTGTGCCACCTGCCTTATGGGCCTCCACCAGCCCCCCGCCCGCCCCACCCTCCGATTCCCTCCTCTCCCAGACCAAGCGACATTGTGTCACGACTGGTGTATGCAGTGGTCGAGGTTTTGAGATATTCGACTCACGATGCTAGCAGAACAGACGAATACATCACAGAGATTGCATCGGAACGCCATCAAATTTACATAAAAGCTGCATTGAAATTTTTCTGGCTGAGTCAGAGGATTGATATGTCTGTGGCTGTACAGACAGAAAAATGTTTTAAACACAAAAATGGTTAATGACTTTATTTCCTCGTTTCTTTTCTTCTTGTCTTCATGTAATCTGTGCTTCGATACACAGCATCCCCCACCCCCTTTCTTTCTTTCTTTCCTTCTCTCTCTCTCTCTCCCTCTCTCTCTCTCCCCCATCCCCCTCACCTCTCTCTCGTAAAGTTTTCTCATAACCCATTCAGGTCTATATTCAATCATATTGACGAAGTAAAATTTGTTAATTTACTCTCTCTCTCTCTCTGTTTCTCTTTCCCCTGTTAGGTCTAATTATATTCAATCATATTGCTGAAGTAAAATTTGTTAATATATATTCTCTCTCTCTCTCTCTCTCTCTCTCTCTCTCTCTCTCTCTCTCTCTCTCTCTCTCTCTCTCATTTTTAGTAAAGTTTTCTCACTATTCAATTACATGTCTATTCCTGAAGTATAATTTGTTAATCTATTCCGTCTCTCTCTCTCTCTCTCTCATTTTACTTAAAACGTTTTCCCGTATCCCTTTTACTTCCCTCTAATCTTATAATCCTATTGTTCAAGTCAAATGTGTTCCGTGTCTCTCTAATCCTACCTACACACTCAGTCATACCCCGGCCAATCAACAGGTGGCAAATACATACAGTGCCCGAGGCACAGAAAAACGAACATACACATCATTAAAAAAACAACGATTTCAAATAGGTAGTGACTCACACAGACAGACATGCAGGCAGACGGAGATTGGATATGAAGACATTCCTGGGTTCAGACAATCAATTACACAGACAGACAAACAATCGCAACATGTCACAATGTCACATGTCAAAGAAATGACCAGTCCGTCTAGACATGATGTCCATTTCAATACCACTTCCTCCTCACCCCATCCCTTCTTTTCCCATACCCCCCCCCCTCCCTCCCCTAAATCAGCAAAACCTCCCCGCCCCTGCACCGCTGTTTCCAAGCAGCCTCCTCAGACAGACAGAGAGAGAGGCCAATGACCCCCCCGGGGCGGTACGTGGGTACACCGTGACACACAAACTCGTGACCCGGTAGGCGGACAGACCAAATTTCAGCGCTACATGGAGGCGAGAAAAATGCTCACTGATAGAGCATCATCATTATTGTGTGCGGGTATTGTACGGTGCATCAGTGTCAAACTAGAGACATTGCTGGGAGGGGTGAGGGGGAAACCAGTGACATAGCACATTTTAGAACGAAGGTGTCAAATTTTTTGTAACTGTTGTAAAGTGGAAACGAAATATGCAGATACAGCTCTGCATCAAATCACATAGCACAGGTAGTTTGTGGATGAACACAAATTATTTAAGTTACTGGGATTGTTCTGAAGTTAGACAAATTCTTAGTATTTTTTAATTATTTTGGTTACAAGGACTGCTCTGAAGTTAAATAATTTCTTAGTATTGGGTTGTCCTGAAGTGAATAAACAAATTCATTAATCATAATATTTTAAAATTATTTCTGCTACAGGGATTGCTCTGAAGTTAGACAGTTTCTTAGTATATTTGAATTATTTTCAGTTGCAGGGATATTGCACTGAAGTTATATATACATTTTTAGTATTTTTTAATTATTTCGATTCCAGAGGTTGCTCTGAAGTTAGAATATTCTCAGCAGTTTTTGGTGATTTTGGGTTACAGCGGTTACCCTGAACTTAGATAATTATTTCGGCTACAGGGGTTTGCTCTGAAGTTAGAATATTCTTAGTACCTTTAAATTATATTTGGTTACAGGGATTGCCCTGAAGTTGGACCCATTTTTATTTGTATTTTTTGCTAATTCATTTTAGAAGTGAGACGGTGCTGAATTATTTCTTAATCATTCCTGCTACAGATATTGCTCTGAAGTTAGACACATTTTCAGTTTTCTTAAATTATTTCGGGTAAAGGGATTGTTCCACAGTTAGACACATTCTCAGCACAACCTTTATGGGATTAGAACGGCCACCCGGCAAGAATAACTATATTTAATTCAATATGCTGGTCGTAAAAGAAGAAATGTACAGATTTTCAAGTGATCGGAGTGGATCATTTAAAAAATGGAACTGAAAAAAAAAAAAACCAAGGAACAACAACAACAAACAAAACAACTTGGGGGTGGGGGGTGGGGGTGTGATCAGTAAGTTCTCTTTCAAAATAACGATTGTGTCTGATAGGATTTGTTTGACCACAGTGGCCGGAGTTAGTCATTCAAAATAAAATGGAATCGAAATTGGGGGAAAGGCTTGGGGGGGGGGGGGGAAGGAGGAATATTGACAAGTAAGCTCTCTCACAAACTAAACATTTTATCAGACAGGCCTTTTTGACCGCACAATGCCAAGACTAACATGTACATGTCTGATGCTCCCTTGCTCAAATTAAAGTGTCATAACTGGCATGATAAATCACTTCCTGTTTCCTGGCCGTTCTCTTTGCCCCTCATGCAGGGCGGATCTAACGCCAGTCTGCTCACGAATCGTACTCCCAAAGTATTCAAGAAGATATAACAGTAGTCGGTTCCGTTCTGTCCCCACAGCGATGTAAAAAAAATAAAAAAATTTAGTTGAAACGTCGGGTATCCATTTTATTAAAGAAATCTTTCATTTTAATATGGTAAAAATGTGATATTTCGATACAACAATGCGTAATTTGATTTTAAAATTATTCATTTATTGTGTATTTATTCATTATTTATTTGTATAATATATTCAACACACACATACAATCCTTGAATAAACAATCAAATACAAATATATGATGGACCGTTAAAAAAAAACAAAAAACTGGCACAACACATTTCTAAACATGGTATAATAATACAGTGTATGTACCCGTGTACTATTTTAAATGTCTATGCTGGGTATCGACTTTAACAGAGAGATCCTTCCCTTACCATCGTTTAAAAGGTATCATTTATATCACTCTATTGTGCTATTTTTGTGCTTTTCAAGCCAATAAATTAAATATGCTTTTACAATGTAATTACTACCATGTATAAAATACATGTCATGAAACATTAGTGATAACGTAAATAATCTCTTTTCCCCCAGTGGTTGTTTACCGGAGGGTGCCTGGGCAAAGACCGTATCGCCAGTTTTGTAAATTTTACAGGAGAACCATTTGAAAGTTTGACATGAAGTGTCAAATGTCTATTACGACCTTTAAATCCTCATCAATAATTAGGTCATTTAATTCGATAATGGAATTCGCATCATGCCAAAATCTAGTACTTACCAAGGCCAAACAAAATATGCAAAAACAAACAAACAAACATCGAAAATGTTCGCCTTACACTGGTTATGCAGGCACCCCTAGTTACTATCGTTGCTAAGATAGACGGTTCAAAACGAAACAAAAACAATAAAATAAAATAGAAAGTTTGTGTTTGTGGGCAGCTCCATAAAATAATTATGCAATGAGACTGAAGTCAATGTATTTTTTTTATTTATTTATTTATTTATTCAATAATTGATTTACTTATTGAATTATGTGCCTGCTTCATTTTATTTTATTTCATTTTTGGCTTCAGCAAAGCTACAAAAAAGATACAGACATGTGCTATTTAGGTTATACAGACCCGGCTACAATTCTAAGTTTGTGGTTTGAATTTGAAGAAAGTATGTCGACACTAAAACTTGTCTTAGCGTGAAGGAGAGAGAGAAAGAGAATGAGAGAGAGAGAGAGAGAGACAGAGAGACAGAGACAGAGAGAGCAAGGCGATAGACTGAATATAACAGAACGATGGGACAGAAGGAGACCCTACCCGATGCACCCCCCCCCCCCAACCACCCGCTATACCAATCTACGTATGATTTCGCAAAATAGATCTGACAGCGATCGCATAGCAAACGATTATTTACTGACAATTAACATTGTCTTAACACATTGATAACTTGTGACAAAAACAAACAAACTCAAACAAGATTAGCCAGCTTCCCGTAATCACATACAAGTAAACTGTGTAATCAAAGTGTAGAAAGTGAGACAGATGAGCAAACAAAGACATGCGGGATGTATGAACCCTGCAAAATAATTACGATGATGTGGATGTTCATCCATCGTTCTCGATGATGACCAAAATGATGTAAATATGATAAAAATCCGTTAAATCAACTTGCAGATTTCGGCCTCCTTCCGAAACGATATGATACTCTTTCGTGGATCCGCAGGCATAATCTCTTCTTCGGATGTGCCGAAATCCACAATCATTAGTAAATTTCCTATTATTATTATTATTATTATTACCATAGTAATTTCTTTCCGACCATCGTTCCAATAACAAATAAGAACCCCCGCATAGTATACAACGCCCGTATTTTCCTTTGACTAACCCACTACGGGCCAGAGCGCACTAACCACTTTTAATCGGATGGTGACGTCACGACAAGCACCCCAATGAGATCCCAACTAGTTGGCTGGTGCACGAGGCCTCACTGAAACTCAATCTCTGACGCCAGCATCCAATTAGCCAGGGGATCATAATCCGCTGGTGCGGGCTGTGGTTAAAGATCGTCCATTATGCAACTGACTATCACTGTTAACCTAACATTTTAAGGAAGACATACTTCAAAAAACGAGCTTTGAATTATTAAGATCGGCGTACACCAGCCAAGTCTGATTGGTCGAGTAGTTGGATGGTAACGACGAACTATAGTTTCGATGATATCTACCGAACTAGCCAACTAGTTTTTTGTTGTTTTTTTTTTATCACTGGAACTCAATATCGTGACATCACCAGCCAATTGGTTGGCAGATCAAAATCGGTCTTAAATTATCACCTAACAAAAATGAAAAAAGTGTTTAAAAATGTTCAATACTGACCAGATTCCGTCCTAAGCACTTGGGCTATATCGTACTTGCTACACAGACGAACAGAATCGACACTTTCTGGAACTCGTCGAGGCGTCGATATTTTCATTTTGTAAAAGCAATGAAAAGGGCGGGATATCGATGGGGTAGAGGACATCAACAGATGTAGGGGATCGATAATTTGCCGGAGCACGGTAACCCGCTCACTGCCACTGGGTCAGCGGTTATCACGTCTATGTAATGAAGAGATAGAGAGAGAAGGGGGCAGGGAGGTGATTTCATTAATAGGGGCTGGCTGGCGACTCGGTGAGGGATGGATTGGATGTATGCAGAGGTGTGTTCCCAGGGGGAAGGCAGGGCGGGAGGGAGGGGTATGTGGCTGGAAGGGTACAGATCTTGCATTGTATGGTTGAAACACAGGAGGAGGCGGAAAGGGAAAAACATGAAATGCAGAGGGTGATTTAACCAGCAGGATATTTTATAAAGAAAGCGGTGATGAGGAAATCCTTTATATTATTATTTTTATTGTTGTTGTTCTTGTTGTTGTTGTTGTTATTGCAAGGTGGGAGAGAGCGTTTTAGATGACGGGATGTTTTGGCTCCTTGGAATAAGGCCCCGAATGTGTCGAAGAAAACGACACACGGGGAAGAAAACATTGCGTAACTAACAGCCGGGTACCAGGTAATCATTTCTGTTACAGTTGAACATGGTGCTGACAGGAGTATGGGGGTTTTGGAGAAATAAGATTTGGCTGTAAAACGGTAGATAATTTCCTATAAAGGATAAAAAGAGAAAAACGGAGTTGTCGATCTAAACAAGACAGAGTGTAGAAAAAAAAAAAAGGCTTTCGAGCACCGAGACAAGTATGTTTTGTCCGGGTTTTAGTAGGTGATGATGTGAACTATGGAGATAAACAGGACCTCACGCACTGGCAAGGCCGGAAACAGGTCTGTATCACTAGTTATCAACACTGTCTTGAGTCTGCCGACGAAAAGACAGATCTAGCGCACTAAATCATAACAGACACAAAATGACAGACCGGACTCGATGCAACACCAGCCTGAACCAGACAGATTATGAAATAACCAATGGCACCATGGCTAGACTAGACAGAAAGATCGCCGAGACCGGGGATTCTCAACCTTTTTGTCTATAAACGCCCAAAGAGTGAGATGAAGTCAATGAAAAAGAAACCAACACATCGCAGCCTCTGTTCTTGTTACTTCTATCTCCATTTTCTGAAAAACTGGAGGGAGATCTTTTAGCACGCGGAAGAGGTATAACAAATGCACACCCTGACATTTACTTAAAATGCGCTATGGCACGTACCAAACTGTTTCACATTTCCCATTTGTTCTAACTTCTTATCATAAAACTAAAGCCGCAAAGGTTTGACGCTGGAATTTTCGGCCGTGCAAAAAGTGGAGTTGGAACAAACAAGAACCAAGGTGGCGACATGTCTCTCAAGTCACACACACGCGCACATTCCTGTGTCCCCATGACACAGTTCACAGTTCACAGTACTGCCAAAAGCAGAACGGGGCATGGTCACCTGGATAATGTTGCCTGTTAGCTTGTTTGTCTGTTTGTTTCCGCTGCTTATTTTCGCAAAACATTTGCCCGTATAGGAAAAACACGTTAGGGCCAAAATAAAAGGAAATAATTGTACACCAAAATCCTCACAACATTATGATGTTTATCATTAGCCTTTGGCAAATTTCCGAAAAAGTTCTAGTGGGCAATGTCATTTTTGAAGCCGACTAATTAAACCTAATCCTAACCACAGCCTTTTCAACGCACGAGCATACAGTTGCACAAGAGGCCCGAGGGTTTAGGGGGCTCCATGCATGCACATTTCTGAGTAACTGCGTAGAAAGCGGGCCGTAGCTTATTGTTTTGCCCAGGGGCCCCTCAATGATATTAAGACGGGCCTGATCCTAACCCTAGCTCTAATTCTAAAACTTTCCCATAAATTCATTGTGCAAACAAAAAACACATTTGCCCGCACGTCGCAAACACTCAAATCCATTTCTTTTAAGGGAACGGGTATAAGAAGGTGAAGAAACAACGGACAGCCCAATAGACAGACATAGATTAAGGGATCTAAGGGCGGTCCGCCCAGCCGGGAAGACGCCTGTATGCGCATGGACAAGACCTGACCCAGACAGTGTTCATTTCAAGACAGATTTTCACTGGGCAAACACGGTGTAATAAACACTCTTTTTCCCCCGACAACCCTCTCCACCCTCCCTCCCCAGGCTTCCATTCCATTCCAAATGTCCCGCATTTTTTTTCTTCTTTTCTGTCTCCTCTCTCGGCCTAACCCATTCAATAATCGACCTGCAGCTTCTAAATGTCTGTCTGCGTCGCGTCATTTCCAATCTCTGACTCAGGAACCAGTCTCAAATTTGCCGGGACCGGGAGTTTACCCCTAATTCTGGTAAATTCCAACCATTTCGACTATTAATCAACACAAACGTTATCTCTCTCTCTCTCTCTCTCTCTCTCTCTCTCTCTCTCTCTCTCTCTGATTTCCGTGCATATTCCAGTAATGTAAAGTATTGCAAAATGTTTCCCCTGGATTATGCCAGGGAAATATTCAAAATTGCTGTTTTTCGCTCTCCTCTTTCACACGTGTCATGGAGTCTCTGTTTTGAAATTTTCCTTTCAGCAACAGCCCATTTCATTCAGAAGATTTCAACATTTGCAAAATTTTTGCTTAGCCTCAAAAATTATTCTTAAACAGGTCTTAAATTCTGTTCACCTTCAGAGAGTACAGAGTTTTGAGTTCAAAGAAAGAACGTCAACCCGATAACTGTCACACTGTGCTAGGAAACAGTAAGACAAAAAGACAGAACATAACAGAATGACGGGGCACGAGGAGGCCCCACTAGAAGCGTCCACAAACCACCCGCATACATAGTGTAATATATCATAGACTTCAGCGCGCACGCATACTTCCAAAAGAAACTAGAAATGGAACATCCATACAACGAGAAGGTCACTACAGAAATACAGAACCAGAGGCGATAACAGAAAGGAGGAGATGCATGATAACTTAGTCGCCGACAATACTAATGCTCTTCCCTTATCCGCCCTTCCTACAGACACTAAACAACGGCAAAGTTATCAGAGACAACGGTGTCTTCAATTATTGCTCCGACAGCGTTGACATTTTCCATGGAACTACCCCATTACCTCTGTCAAGCCATAGCAACACATGTGACCTTTTCCCCCACACTGACTGTGACGTTGGTGGTCAAAATAAGGCCAGTTTGAACCAGGAAGCTAAAGTACCAGTACCGGCGTCATCATTATTTGTCACCCCGTATCGACCCAAATTTACATTCGAAACTACAACAACAAGAACTAAAAAGAAAATGACTGATCATGATGAAAGGTGGTGATAGCCTGACCTCAGTCTCAACCCCTAAGTACGGAAAAATCGATTTTGTACCCCGTCCGATAACGAGGGTGTTCAAATACTGATTTATTGACCTAACGAAACTTTACGTCTAAATGACAACGGGGCCATTAAAGTACAAATGTTCCATTGTGTCATATTTTTTGTAACCTCCCCCCCCCCCCCCCGGTACGAGCGCACGACCATTAGACTGGCCAATGTCCACGATAAGTCCTTAATGTTCTAAAAATATTGCGTAACATGCTGCATGGACTAATTTGAGTTCTTTCACTAATTACATAACCCTATATAGTCGTGGCGCTAACCTTTTCGCCTAAGTCAGACTTAGGCCAAAACAGAAAGTACCTGTGACGTCATTGCCCTATCCATGGTGCATCTATTAATGTAAAATCATTCAAAAGTGCCAAGCCATTATCCTGAAAATAAAACTTTCTGTAATTGCCTTTCTTTCATAGACGTAGGCCAGTTTGGTTCTGGGGTTGTTTCAGCCACTTTTACCTAGAGTCATTTTGGCCTAAGTCTGACTGCATTGCAAAAGAATAAATAAGTTGGTTTTTTTTTTTGCGATTTTCTCAGAAGTGCAAAAAATAACAGGCCAAAAGGTCAGCACCATGACGAACTGCATCTTTATGTGACCCTACAACTTGTTTTGAAAAAAAAAAAAAACTAAAAAATAATCATTACCCTAACTGCATAGCATACCGACGCCCCCCAGCATCTCCTTTCCACCTCCCACGTCCCTTTTTCGAACGTTGGGTCAACTCGCTCCCCCCCCCCCCACCCCCTTCCCGGTCCCCTGCGCGTACATACTTAATAATAGATGGTCCGAACGCGAGAATACGTGTCGGGATTTGACAAAACCGGGCGGCAGGTGAAATGTTTATACCTCTTTCAAAAAATCAACATAAAATATTTCTAAGATGATTTCAAACAAACTTTTATTACTGAATGCAAAAAAAAAAATGGCTGATCTTTCATATCATAAGCAAATCTCAATTTCTATGGAACTTGACTTTTCCCCCTCTGAAGGGTTTATCTAAAAAAATTTGGCCTTCCACCTTAAGCCCGATTTCGTAGGCTCCACTCATATTATAAGCCTTATCAGTACAGTAGACATCCTCTCAACCCTGCCCCTCTCCTCATTGTATTGCGAAATCTGCCTGAAAATCTCTTTCAGAAAAAATGATATAAGGCTATACGCACTAAAATAATGCCACTTAAAAATTGCTACCTGGAATGTGTCCCATATCTTAATTAACTTTTACATTAAGATAAAAATTAATATTTGAAATAATGATCGAACCCCCACCTCCACACACCCTTCCTTTTTTTTTGTTTATCAATAGCAAATGAAAAGTACTAAAGTTCCTTCGTGGAGTTTACAGAAAAAAAAATGCGTTCGTTTCATGACAGAACTAGCGACACTCTTTTGAATTTTGTTTCCGTTGATACTTGATGTCTATATTAAATACAAATATCTGCAGCATAATTATAGCAGTTCGTCCCCTTGGAATAGCCCATTTGGCTGAACTGAGTTACCACCCCACTTCTACAGGCCTTCTCCATTGTGTGTCTAAGCATCAAGCAGATTCGGTGTGTAATTTGTAAGTATTACCAAAAAAAAAATCCAAAAAAATTCTGTGCTCTAAAAGCTTGATCACAATCATTATGAAACTTCAAACCTCAATTTCTCAAAAAGTTGATGGAAGGAAGTTAGAACCTTGTCTTCCTAAGGGGACGGGTTGATTTGTAGCCGTTCTTTATGGTAGTGATAGAAAGGAGTAGTCGGTTGATTTTCAGCTATTCTTTTCCGCAATTTCAAATAAAAAGATAGACCATTTCCATTCTCCCATTTTATTAATTCCTTAGCAGGGTATCAAAATGATTAAGCCAGGAACTGCCCAGCTGGCAGACAATTCCCTATAATTTTCTTCGGGAAGACTCTATCATAATAAGCCCGGTCAGACGCAATCAGCTTCTGCCATTATTTCATGGGTGTTTATTTTGCTGGCAGCGACCGTCTGTGACTTTCCGGGTTTAGTATGATACCCCGCTTAGTCATTTTTGTCATCTAACATCGTAGATCTTGCACTTCTCCAATTTGGTAAATTTTGTTTTGCCTTTTGTCAGATGTTCCAAAGTGTTTTGAGCATTCTTAACATGGCGTCAGTTGAACACCATCACAAGTCAGTGTCACAAATTTTGGGTGAATTACGTGGCATGAAGCAACATGCACTGAGAAACGGACAGGCACACAGAGAGTCGGTCAGATAGACAAACAGCCAGCCAGCCAGCCAGCCAGCCAGCCAGCCAGCCAGCCAGACAGACAGACAGACAGACAGACAGACAGACAGACAGACAGACCGACAGACAGACAGACAGATAGATAGATAGATAGATAGATAAACAGACAGATAAAACCCACTTTTAGAATGTATGAACTAGGTTACCAACACGACAAACTCATCCCTAAATAATTCCAAAACGCCAACAAACGGCTGAATTCCTTTCTATATTCCAGACCAGCAAAAAATACGGGAATAAATTGAGTGCAAAGAAGATAGACTATCGATTTTTATAAGTGCATAAAATAATGTGAGCAACATTGCAAATCTGTTATGTATTTTACTTCCTCTACCCTAACAGAGCCTCACTCCATCAGAACGGTGAATCCTTATCAACTGACTTGGTATCTCCGAACTCTTATGTGGAGAAACCAAAAATGATGAGATATCACAATGTTCAATGATGCTTATTTAGAAAGAATTAACAGGTAAATTGTCCTGATATCTTGAGCCCTGATGAGGCGTAAAAATTGCATGTCAAGTTAGTTGGTAAGTATGATTGAGAAAGACGAACAGATAGATAGATAGATAGATAGATAGATAGATAGATAGATAGATAGATAGATAGATAGATAGATAGATAGATAGATAGATAGATAGATAGATAGATAGACGGACTGACAGATAGGTAGACAGACTACAGACAGAAAAGCCAGCGGAAAGAGAAATTGAGTACAAACGACGCAAAGCGAACTTGGGTGCGCCATCCGCCTACAAGTGTCTTGTTCATCGTTCTTAATTCGCATTTTTACCATTCAACGATGAAAAAAGTAAACTCATGTCAAGTAACGGGGCAGGTTACGTTATTCGTACATAGTTCAACGTTAGCCTTCAACGTCCAACGTTCATGAAAATAAAGTTCATCGGGAAGCTCAGTCTTTGGTTGTTGTTTTTTTTTTTTTACTTTGGTCATCCCGTGTCGAAAAATACACGTCCAGGCGTAAGCGCACACCCGCCAAGTTTGACTGACCAACTAATTGGACGGTGACGTCACGGCACTGTGTTTCAATGAGACGTCGCGCACTAGCCAACTTGTTGAGACTCACTGAAACTCAATGTCGTGACGTCACTGCCAAACTAGTCAGCCCCATCAAACTCGGCTAGTGCGTACCTGGGTTCATGGAGATCTCATACTAAGGCCGGCCACACACAGCCAGATGCTGGCAGACAAAAGTACACCAAAGAAATAGTGACCGAAGCTGTGTCGGACCGGGCTTTGTATGATATCTCCCTTAGGCTAGGCTTTCGTGGGTACTGACTGCTCACATAGAAATTTTACGATTCGGCGACGTTCTATCTCCATTTCCTGAAAAACCGAAGATCTTTCAGTATCTAGAAGAGGTGTAACAAATGCACACTTTGACACTTGTTTAAAATGCACTGTCAGTGTCACACTTTCAAGCTGTTTCGCAGTTCCGATGTAAATTCTAACTCCTTATCATCCTACTACCAGAGTCACAAACGTTTAACGTCGAATTTCTCAGTTGTGTAAAAAGTGCAGTGGGAACAAATAAGAACTAAAATCGCGATTTCTGAACGATTTAAGCGATGGACCAGAGACAATGAAAGATAAAACGATGAACGATGAACCACCCGTGTGGAGCCTGCCTATGCTGACAAGAAATGGGTGCACGTGTGCTCAATGCATCGTTCCGCCAAGCATACCTGTGTTGTGCAGTTGGAGAGAACGAGACGACCCACTCTCTCTCTCTCTATCTCTCTCTGTGTCTTTCTCTCCATGCAATCTTGCACTTCCTGAACTGATGAGGTGGTTTAATGTACAGGCAGGCGCATACCATACATGCCTCTTCTCTCCTCTTTCCTCGATAATCTCAGGGTTCTCAAAATAGGGTAAGGGGGAGGGTGCGGCACTACACTCAGGAAGTTTTTGCATGCCATATATCAACATATACATTAAGTAGACTTATCCTTTCCCCCATAGCCAACTACGGTTTTCAATTGTTCCTGTTGATCTTGTCGTACTATATAAACATTTTAATTTTTTTTTTTGTTGTTTCAATTTATCGTATAGAATTGTACATAGTGAATTTACCACTTGTTAAAGACAAAAGGGAACATTCCAGAACAAAATGAACCAGCACAAAAAGTTTGGTTAAATAAAAAAAAGTGTTTGCGGGGGGGGGGGGGAGAGGTAACCATTAACTCTTTATCTCCTCCGTTTCTTGTCTGTGTTCGTGGTTTTTGTGTATACATGTGGATTACAATTATGTCTATGCTCCAACTCGAAAATTTTTTATCTGTTGTGATTCTGAAGTTGCTTTTTCATTGCCGTTTCTATTCTTAATGGCGTAAACAAAGTCGACTGAGGAGGCCTCATCAGAGATGGAACAGCATTGGTGCGTCTGTGTGTGTGTGTGAGGGGAGGGGGGAGGGGGAGAGATAACATTGTTACTAAACTACTTCCCAAGCGATGCCTGTTTAGTAAGCTCCTTGCCACCTCCACCCTCTTTTTTCTATACTTTTTATTCATTCTACACCCAGTGTTTCTCAAGGTGGGGCCTGGCCAATATTTTGGTGGGGTGTGGGACTTCAGAATGGGGCGTAGCCAATTTCGTAAAGAAATCTTAATTTCGTAGTGTTACCTGTCTAGACAGACTTTCTGTGTACTGTATACTAACTTTGTCCGATCGTGGCGCGGTGCACGTTTTGTTGGTTTTTTCTTGAAAACTGAAGTGGGGCCTAGGTCAAAAAGGTTTGAGAAACCCTGCTCTACACGCAACTTATTTTATTTCTTTTATTTCTATGTATGCACTGTATTTTATCCTACATGCGACTGTCATTTTCATTATCTTTTATTCTTTGCAGGCAATTTTTTTTTTGTTTATACCCTGATCCTGTATGGTCATAACAATTTCCTCGTTGCCGTTTTTCTCATGTCAAACAACAAGGGAGAAAGTTCATACCCTGAGATGTTTACAAGTCGTGTAGTGTGAAAGAAAGGGTGCCCTGACTCCGTTCTGTTTGTCTGTCTGTCTGTCTGGGATAGGGTCACCCAGACAATGTTTCCCATCGTCTCAGAATCATGTCTGTCTTTGAGACCCTTTTCATAATTTGGTATTCTGCGACGTTCTGAAAAGAGAACGTGATACAGTGGATGTGGGGGGATCGGAGAGTATTGAGTTATCTTCCTCTTGCTGCAGTCGGTGGCTGGGGAGGGGGGAGGTCTACGAAAACTGGAAGACATGGATATGGGTGGGAGTATGGATGGCAAATAGACAGAAGTACAGTCTGACATGATGGCAGACGGACAGAGAAGCAGACACGCAGACGCATGGACGGACAGAAGGACAAGCAAGCGGTCAGGCAGAATGATAAGAGGACACGCGTCCAGGCAGGCAGTCGGGTGGACGGACAGAAAAACAGAGAGACAGACACATACATAGATAGATAGGTAAGTAGATAGACAGACAGACAGACAGACAGACAGACAGATAGATAGATAGATAGATAGATAGATAGATAGATAGATAGATAGATAGATAGACGGGCAGGCAGAAAGAAAGACAGACGGACAGACAGACGGATGGGCGGACGGACAGACAGACAGACAGATAGATAATATAAAAGTACAGTGGTAAAATCATCAACATATTTTTATTTCACATCAAACCTTGACATGGCGACAACTCACGCACCCGCCGCCGTAAAAGTGCACCATAAATAGGAAATTGTACCCTCTCCACAGAAGGTCGGCGTGCACCATTAGGGTCCATGTACTTTAAGCGAATGAATGAATGAACAGCTTCGCCCACAGGATATTTATACATTTCTAAGTCATCTATCAATTCATTGTCAAAAATGAGACAAGCATAAATGTCATGATATCTGAGGCAATTCTCAGCTTCAGCCAGACAGCATATACGTTTCACGTTCTAATTATGACATAGAGCTATACAATGGGCTGTTTATAAGTAGAGCTCTATGAATTATGACAACCAGTGCCTATCCTGGGGCATACAAGAGGGGTCATGAAACCCAAGCTGAATGTGCTTGATGGAAACCTAAGTATTTCTGGACGTAGGAAATACGTCATGTACTTAACTTATTTCCAGCGGGGAAGCTGGGGGGGGGGGGAGCACTGAAACAATATCAGAGACAAGACTTGGTCCGTTCCTCCATCCGCCCATCCATAATAATAATAATAATAATGTATAGCAGTTATATAGCGCATATCCATTTAAAATGCTCTACGCGCTTTACAGAAACAACATGTCAACCACAGAGCAGAATGGAGCTGCCTGCGAAGCGCTCAACACACTGCACTGCTTCTTTCTCTCTCCCTGTCTCGCTCACTCTCTCTCTCTATCTCAGAGCAAATTGTAACGCAGCCTGTTAGGCGCAGTTCACAACTCACAACAGTTCACACTCACAGCAGTTCACAACTCACATCAGTTCACAACACACAACTCAAATAATATTTGAATATTTATTCATAACAATATATATTTAATGATGAATAATAAATTTTTTTTGCTGCTGGTGGGGGGGGGGGGGGATGATATGGATAAATTTCAATCTATTAATTTCAATTTTTAATTTTGCCCGGGCAGCGGCCTTTCGGCCTGCTCTTTGCGATTTCCAACTGCCAAGGTATCTTTAACGTGCGCAACGTGCACACGGGCCCTCCGAATTTTATCGTCCTTATCCGAGAAGACTAGGTACTCGATCCTACCCCCCAATAGGACCAGGGACTTGAAAATATGAGAAAAATCCAATTTCCAACATGCCTGCACTGCCCGGGTTTAGAACCCGGGACCCTTGGCATGAGAGGCGAGCACCTTGCCTCTAGACCACCTTGTCTATCTATCCATCCATCCACCCGTCCGTCCTTCTTTATGTCCATCCATCTATCCATCCATTTATTCATCCATACGACCGTCCGTCCATCCATAAATCCATCCATCCATTCACCCATCCACCCATCCGCCCGTCCCTCCACCCGCCCATCCATAAGTCCATACATCCTTTCGTCCATCCAACCACCCGTCCCTATATCCGTCCATCCATAACTCCATCCATCCATCCATCCGCCAGTCCCTCGGTCCGTCTGTCAGCCCGTCCATCCATCCATCCATCCATCCATCTGACTGTCAGGCACCCAGATTCACTGTTTAACCAACTGGTTGTGACCAACATTAGCTAAACCTAAGCACAGCCTCCAAAACTTAAAAAAAAACTTCACAATGCAAACAAATTCCGGCACGGCTACATAGTGCACACAGGCAGTCCAAAAACCCAAACAAAATTCACATGCCAATGATGCAAACCATCTCCAACACGCCAAAATGCTGTTAACCAAACAACGGAAAGACAATAATATATAAGAGGAGAATGTCAGGCATGTGTTACACATATATACAAGTTATTTGCGGAGCTCAACTTTTTCTCTCTAAGCTTAAGCCTCTTTAAATGTTTGCACTTTGCGGTTTCACCATGGCTGTAATGTTTTCACCACACAATGGAACGCAAATCTACTAATCAGTTTTCCATTATCTTTTGATGAACACTGCCAATGGTAGACATTTTGTTGTTTGTTTTTTTTGTTCGATGTGGAAGAGAGCAGATTTCCTAAAGACAATGACCAATTTGGACTATGATTGTGTTTGTCTCTCAGTATAAATATCTCCATCAAACTTAACCAATCCCACTCAAGAATTACTGCCTGTACTATCTCTATACTGTACGAATTTCTTCCCCATCCACTTATCCTTCTATCACCCCCACACATATACCCAACCCTTTCATCCGTCCGTCCATCCAAATTTCTATCTATCTATCTATCTATCTATCTATCTATCTATCTATCTATCTGTCTGTCTGTCTGTCTGTCTGTCCATCCAAATTTCTATGTCTGTCTGTCTGTTCGTCCGTTTTCTATCTATCTATCTATCTATCTATCTATCTATCTATCTATCTATCTATCTACCTGTCTCTCTCTTTGTCTGTCGGTCGGTCGGTCCGTCCGTCCTTCTATCTATCTATCTACCTATCTATCTATCTGTAATGTATTTTATCAAACATCTCTTTACAGCCCTACCTCCCAGCCATTCTTGTGTGTTGTGCATGTTACCAATAAATCACCGCACCCACTTCTTCAAAACCACGCCTTCATTCGGCCGTGCATATCTTTATGCGCAGCAGTAAGGCTGAGGGTAGGGAGGGTGGGGAGCGTGGGCCCGAGGGGGAGAGGGTGATTTGGACTGGGAGACGGCGCGACCGACAAGAAAGAGGATTGTTATTGTTTAAATCACATGAAAAAAAAAAACAACACAAAAAACATGGAAAGGTTGGGCAGTGGCGACTCCGCTTGGTTTCAAAACCACATGAATCACGGTGTGGGATGGGTAAGGTTGGCTAGACACTCAGGCAGTTTACCTGCCGTGGATTCATCACTGGTTTTGAAGTGGGGAAGGGGGAGGGGGTCACTGGTTCTCAGAATAGACAACAATGAGGGATACTAACTGGAAGCAAGTTCTGTACTCTGATGATCCGACACCCGAATTCAGTATTGTCAAGTCTGTCTCCCTGTCTATTCTTGAACTCAAAAGATCCGCTCCAGTTCAAGTTTAGACATATCAGTTGTACATGATGAAAGCAAACTCTAACTTACTACAGTGAACCTAGAGGGCGAACATGCATGTACGTAAGCACCTTAAACTTCGTGACTACAGGATCAAAACTTATGAAATTTGGTGTACTGTTTCAATTTTTGGATGATGAATTACGTGGAGACTCTCACTCTGGACAAAATTCAGTCTTAACCCTTCGGAGGCGGAGCCTAATTGGGGTTTTCGGTGCCAAGAAGACGGAACTAATGGCGAGGGCTGTATTGAGCGGCCGATGGATCGGCTTCGACGTGTCTTTCGTACTTCGACTCCTTGGCCGATAGATGGGCCCTATCGTCTCCAATGAGTCAAATGTTATGTCTTTAGCATTTTTTGAACCGCAAAATAAGCGGTAGGCGCGAGAAATGTGACCGGACGTTGTGTTCTGCACCTCTCTGTACACACTGCCGACCGAATGTCAACTTTATCACATCTGTGGTATTCGGCAAAGGAATATTTATTGCGGTATGCAAAAACGATCCATTAGTCTTTGCCTCGAATCCAAGTGACGACGTTATTAATGAGAAGTAGATCTAGATATATGCAGCTAGTTGGGCTTGGGACAAGAAAAAAGTTGCAAGACTTACCTTGCCCGAAGGGTCAATAATCGCCAAAATCGAGGGTAGGTACTTTACAGAATGATGACCTCATTCTGTTAATTTGTCCTGATTTTAATTTGCAGGGTCATCTGAATGCTGCGCCATGCACCCCGGACACTCCCCTTGCGTCTGTCTAGGAAATTTCCCAGTCACCAGTCACACACAGGTCGGGTGGATGGGAGGAAGGGAAACGGAGGGGGGGGGGGGGATATGGATTGTGATTACTTCTGTCTTTTTTTCAATTGGGAGTGAGATGAGGGACTTTTTGGTTGCGTTTTCTTTTTCTTTTCTCCACCCCCTCTCTCTCTCTCTCTCTCTCTCTCTCTCTCTCTTTCTCTCTCTCTCTCTCTCTCTCTCTCTCTCTCTCTCTCTCTCTCTCTCTCTCTCCCTCTTTCTCTCACTGCGCAAAATCCACGCCAAGAATGTCGGAGAAATCAGCTCCAAAAATGCTTTGGAATTTTCTGGTAACTTCCTGATGGCTTCAGAACTCAGCACTGAGTCATTATTTGAAGAACTGCAGTGAGGAATCCGGGCTGAGATTCAGCCCTAGGCTATGTAAGATTGATAGGGAGAATTTTTCCCAATCCTGTTTTTGTTTTTCGGGGTTGTATTGGGGAGTGGACGTCATCAGAGAGAGGAGTGTACAACGCTGGGTCGGGTATGAAATATTGTGCATACCCTGTGAGATAGCCCAGGTAGGCTAGGGTAAAATAATGTGAAAATATGAATGTCACAATGAAAAAAATGTAAGATACTGGGGGGAGGGGGGGGGGGGTAGTTGTACCGTGAAAGGGATGGTGGCAGATATTGTTTACAGGGTCGACAGACAGATTTAATCAGCATATTTTACTATTAGTATGTTCTAATTAAATTTGTAACACTGTTCAGTCTCACTATTTGTATAGGGTCCAAGAGGTTCTTATTCTTGAAAGAGACAGACCAATCGAAGGCCAAAGAGAGAGAGAGACAGACAGACAGATAGACAGACAGACAAACAGTCAGACAGACACACAGTGATAATGTAAGATCGTGCCAAACTTACAAACAATCGAATGAACAAAACACAACGGATTTAGACCTAGACCAACACACAGACAGACAAACAGCCAAAACACTCAGACGAAAATTCGACCAATAGAATTGCCGACAGAAAGACAGACACAGACACAAATAAGAGATACCCACAGACAGACATAACAAAGACAAGTCGCACAATGCAAGCCTGTGTTCCCTTCAATATCGAGCAACAAAAGGATTTCTATACAGGGTTATCACGGCTAGTTGGCCGCTGTCTAGACACACTATTACGGCCAGGAAGAGGTGCCATCATCCTCTAGGATAGTCGGATTTCCCTGTACGTGAGTCTGTTTGTCGATGGGAGCTGGAGCTTTGCAGTTTTGAGTTTGAGTTTAACGACGCGTCGGCACTACAACGGCCACTTGGCGCTTTTCTTTCTTTTTTTTTTTGGTTATCTTACTTTGGGCTAGTTTTCAGCTTTCTGATTCTTAAGATCCTTTTTATACGGATGTGAATGTTGGACAATGAACAAAGAAATAGAGAGAAAACTAGTAACAGCAGAGATGCGGTTTTTTTAGAAGAATACTGAGAATATCACGGTTGGAGAAAAAATCAAATGAGTCAGTATTGAGAGACTCTAATCTGAAAAGATCATTAATTAAAACAATAAGACAGAGGGGAACTGAAATTTCCACGACACATCTGTCGCCTCAGGAGCCTCGAACATCTACCAGTCACAGGGAAGATCGAAGGCAGGAAAAGCAGGGACAGACAGCGAAAAACTTTCACTGAAACTCTTATTTCATGGACAACTAATAAACGTCACAACAACTGCTCCTTCTTGAGGTTGGCTGATGACAGATCCGAGTGGAGAGCCATGATCGCCTATGCCTGTTCCAGACAGGGCAACTGATGATGATTCTTAAGTGAAGATAAAATGTAATGTGAGCAAAGCAATCTTGCAAAATGATCAGAACACAAAATATGGAAATAAAGCTGGATTTTCATGTGTACTGAAACGGAAACGGCAAAAATCCATCAAATAGTTAACAGAAAGAATATTTCCATGCGTGCGGAAACGGTGCTACCGTACATATGAAATACTCTATTTCACTACTTCAAGGTATTTGACGTTTCCGTTTCCGTACACATGAAAGTCAGCTTTATACGACGACCGAAAGGCTATCAATGAACTGCATAAGCTCGTAAAGGGGATGGGGTGGGACGAGAGAGAGAAAAAGAGAGGGAAACACATACATACATGGGAGAAGGAGAAAGGGAGTGGCGGAGATTTTTGGCTATGTACGTTATTATACTTTTCAATATTACTCTAACGAATTACACACGTTGTTGTTATTTTGTTTTTGTTTTGTTTTTCTTCAACATGAAAGTTGTACGAAACTAGGCCACGTATCTAATGAAACAGTCAATCAATAGTCCCTGCAAAAAGGCTACTCAAACGTTGAAACCCATCAAGCCCTTATCGTGAACAATCACCATTCTAATGGCCCTAGGCTGATGGTAAGGGAGGCTTTGAGTTTCAGTTTGGGTCTGAGCTTTGAGTTGAGAAAGCATGTCGACATGATTATACCAGCGAGTATAGATGTATAGAGAGGTTTCACTACTGGTCAATTTGCACTGCGACACACGGGAGGCTCCGCGAAACCACTGTTAGCATGGAGCGCAAAGTAGGTCGCTGCGGTAAACAATACCCGTTTGTGCATTTCCACGGGGCGTAGAAGCTTACAAACGGTTGTAAATAGTTTCAATCAGCCCAAAAATATGAACAAACCGCAAAAAACATATATACACACTATCTTTGGTGAAGGCGGTCTCTTTCAATTCTTCATTTTCTTGTTTACCGCAGTGACCTAGTTTCGCGATTTGGCGGGAGTGAACCCTCTCTATACATCTATATTCTCTGGTTATACCTGTAGACGTATTGTGCTAGGAAGAAGCAAGACGAACTCCTATTTGATTTAAAGTCCTCTGTATAGGGAACGGGATTGAATGACACAATTACTATATTTAAATTTACCGATGACGTCATGGGACATTCCAACTGTTCAACGCGGCGATTAAGCACAGTTGTCATGGACTTTGTAAGGGCGATTCGAGGCACAAAGATCAACTGCACATCAAAAGTGTGTACAAAGTCCATAACTGTGCTTAACCGGGGCGTTGAACAGTGCGAACGTCCCATGACGTAAATCTAAATATAGTAACTGTGTTATTCGGTCCCGTTCCCTATAGAGTACACTACTATTTCCCAGTTTGGAGATACTTCTCTCTGACTGAAATTCCTTCTCACTTCCTCCGCTTTTAGAATTGAAATTCTTCCCCGGGGAGCCACAAGCCTCCCGTTTGAGACTCACCGCTCCAACTCATCCACATGAGTACAGCTTAAGAAACCTGGTTGTAAAATATATCGATAGGGAAGCTGAATCTCTTTCTCTCTAACCATTGCAGTATTAATTTATGGGCTAATACATCTTTCACACGCGTAACCTTCGATAAATGCTTGTATTTTTTTTTTCTTCTCTAATTTAATAATTGTTTGGGAAGAAACTGGCAACAAATGGCCTCAGAGAACTTATTGTGTCTATTTAGGCTGTCTAGTTTCCCCATATATAAGTGCACCCCTAAATATTTACATAATGTAAAAATATCAATATTTAAAACATACCCCCCAAAAAAAAATGTTTTTGATGATAAAAAAAACCTTCAAAAATGTAGAACATTACGTGTCAGCTCCAGTATTTCAAAAGTTGAACTCCGGGCACCAGTGGCTCAAAGTCCTCTGTCGTCAGAGACCAGTTATCGATCACAGTGTGAAGATCACAGTATTGTAGTCACGATTACATTAGTCAAGCACAACCCAAAATTAGACTCTGTCACACACTTTTTTCCTCCTGTCTAGCCTTTCTTTTTCATCTTTTCACTTTTAATCGACTTCGGGGGCCAAATCTGGATCCGACATAATCCCACATGATATTTATAGCAACCCCGTCAACAAAAACAAGTCAGTCTAGGGTTATAACAATCAGCCAACTTCTTGATTCAACCTTTTTTTTTTTCTTTCCGGAGTTGATAATAATTATTGTCAAAACAACCAAATAAATTCTCTTCTATTTCAAATTCCGTCTGAAGACGTAGTTTTGCAAAATTTGTCTAGACAAGGTATCAAAATTGTAACATAATGCTATAAAAGTAACCAAAGAGTCAATCAGTTGTTCTGCGAATCTAAATCTGAAGTCACATGCCAAGTTCAGGTCTCCAGCCACATTTCAGACTATGATAGGCTATTAGACGAAAACCCTCGTTTCTAAATTAGGTTCCGTGACGCACCCTACAGGGAAGTCGGGTATTTTCCATATGGCTGTATGTGCATTATTGCCTTTTCAGGAAAATAAGGACTGAACGTTTGAAGAGTTCTGTAAAATCAGCCTTTAGTTCAATGCGCTTCAAAATCGAAACTTGCATAAAACTGCCTACGAAAAATACACTCACGTGACAATTATATAATGACAAAATCAGGAGCGGGAGTACCACATTCACGACAAAACCTCAAAATTGGTAAAATGTCGCGTACAACAATGTGGCAAATACTCCTCCACATCTAAATTTGGTGTAGACGTGTTACTTTTATTTAACAAAATATAAATTGCTTTAGTTTGTAATTGTGCACATTCGTTGTAAAATACTGCTTTTCACATCTCATATGTGCTTGAAGCACACGACTCTTCCATGTTTCATTCGCCAAATAAATTCAAATCTTCAGTTTGAGTACATTTTAATTTGCCAACAAAATTTGTCTTTTTCGTTATGTGGACACACAAAAAATCAGCCCCTTCACCATTCACTGTCACTTTCACATACCGGTACAGTTAAAAAGGAATTTACACAAATATAGTAATTCAAGATTTCAAATGATAACTTTAGTTATTTGTGAATAATATCTATTATCAGAACTTGCATACAGAAAGGAAAATAATTCCTTGGGGTGCATAACAGAATGATAATCTACAGCTTCAGTCTCATGTTCTGTGCAGGAAGAAAGCCTACAAACGCCGATTTTCCCTGCTGGCTACACGCAAGTAACGCTTCACTAAGGCTGGTAGCACACTGCGTCAGGTCTACTTCATCCCGGTTTTAGTCTGGGATGTAAACCACGGAGTTGGTTTGAAGTCTTCGTTTTAGGAGGATCACGAACACAGGCTTTTGTATCTATCAACTATGGAGTTAAGCGGGGCCTCCCGCACTGGTGAAATTGAATACAAGTCTGTCTCTCACTAGTTCCGGCCCGTCAAAACTGTCGTTGGACAGCTGGCGGAAACAGACACAAAACTGACTTGACTCAGTGTGACTCCAGCCTAAAGGAAGAAAGTACAATCGACATTTTCCCGCTGACCAGACGCAATTAATATTTCAATAACAGCTTCACAAAAACCGGTGAATTTTAACACTGATTTAGAGTCTTTCTGTCACAAAAACACTGTCTCGTGGGACTGGATTTTTCTCTTCGATGTGACTTGCATACAGGCAATTGGGTGCAACAGAATAAACTTGAAGATGTTAAATGTTTCGTAATCCGGTTGCGTCAATGACAAACGCTAACCTTCAGATGATCAAACTAGAGCACAACACCGCCTTGCATTTTTATTTCATAGGGAAACCATCGTTATATATATATTATCTCAGTATAAGTAAGAAAAACAATGCTGGATATTTTTGTTTTTTCCACAAACCCGCCCGTAGAAATAGATTTTAGTACATTACAGTACCACCGCGCACCTATACATTTCAGAATTCTTTTTCGAAAAACTAAACTATCAGTGTGTAGCTTTTTTTTCTTTTCTTTTTCTTTTCATTTCTCTTCCAAACTGAGAGTTCTAACGTAATTATTTCAGGTTATTTTCTTTTAAAAAGTCGACGACAAAAAAAAGCCAATCTGTTGTTGATTATTTCCCCTGAAAATTATCAGTTCTAATAGATTTGTTTCTTTTTAAAAATGACCAAAAAAAAAAAAAAAAAGTACCACTGTCTATGAATTGTTGATTTCTTCTAAAAGCTGTCAATTCTAATTTATTTCAGACAATTATTTTAAAAGGCCAATATATATATACTGGCAATATATGTCACGAGTGGAGTGAGTGCAATTAAGGGGATTGCTACAGAGCGGGTGTAGAGTAAGAAAGGCTCACAGTAGACAGCAAGTTAAGCGTGCTGTTGTGAGTAGTAGTGGGGGCGGGGTCTGAAGGAGGCGAAAGCGCGGTAATACTATCACTGCAAGTTAGAAGGTCCTAGGGATCGGACCTGTGAATAAAAGCCCATCGGGCGGACATAAAGGGGAAGCAGTCGAGAAGACTAGTGAGAGTCTTTCCAGTTATGACTGGTATGT
Organism: Onchidella celtica; assembly: GCA_963931925.1. Lineage (NCBI taxonomy): Eukaryota > Metazoa > Mollusca > Gastropoda > Systellommatophora > Onchidiidae > Onchidella > Onchidella celtica. The sequence goes on along the minus strand of OZ007576.1, from coordinate 29,486,030 downwards.
AGAACGTTGATTGATTATTATGATTGATGTATTATATTATATTCGTCTATTACCATGATGTAAATAAGTATATGTGAGGAATGTGGAAGTCCTTGATATTGGATATAGCAATGTGCGCCACGAGCGATAGATGAAAGTGAGTTCATGGATTTGTAGCGCGAGTGAGTAGTGTGTACTCCGATGGAGGTGTGTTACCGTAAGATGTGTGGTGAGTGGAAGGTGAACTAGTGTGTGTGCGTTTCATGGGTTGTAAGGAGAGGTGGAGTGAATAGAAATGGTAGGATATTATACCAATGTAATGTTATTCTTGTAGGTGTCGGGGACGGGCCGCAGAGCCACCTCGATGAGCACAGGGGATAGGCCAGCATAGGGCCGGAGGCCACACATAGGCCAGAAGTGAGGCTGTCAGTGCAGGACAGTAGAGGCACATAAAGTCGTGGCAGTCAGGTCACGGACAGGGACGTAGATATGAGAGTGAATGAGATACTATATTGTTGCCAGGTTGATAGGCTAGTGAACTGATATTATGTTGTTGCCACGTTGATGGCTATGGAAATAATAATGTGTTATTGCCCTGCTGAGGTGCTAGGGGAGTGCTAAGGTGTATGACAATAGGAAGGTGATATTGAGAGACTGCGGTGCCAGTGAATCATTAATGTACTATTAAGACCCTGAGGGGAGAGGCTGAGGCCGAAGTGCCTTTAGGAGTAACTCCCGGATTGGGGATCCGAGGGAGCGTGTGTGTGAGAATAAGGCCGTTGTACGGCAGTCATTTCAATAATATAATATATGTAATTGCGCTATTATATGTATAATTATGTTTAATAAATGTGTGAGTCTGATGGGTTGTTTTGTTAAGTGTTAAACTTGTTTGTTCGTGATTGTCGTCCTGTCATAAACTATTACATTTCCCAGTCTGGGATTTGTGACAATATATACCAACTATTATTATTCACTGTCACGGTATTGTTGATTTCTCCTGAAAACTGTCAGCTATTATACATGTATTTCAGTTCATCTTTTAAAAAGACAACAACAAAAGCAAGTATCACTGTTCATCTATTGTTCATTTCTCCTGAAAACCGTCTGTGCCAAATGCAAACATCGTACATCTTTCTGATTTCTCCTCAAAGCACATTTGTTTCATTGGAACAAAAGCAAACAAACAAACAAATGAATAAAACTAGCAATGTAAACTTTTCACACCCCCCCCCCTACATCGTCAATACAACAAAACACATTACAACGCGCGCCCTCACACACAAACACACACACAGGCTAGAGAGAGAGAGAGAGATTTTAATTTCCCTTTCACACCAGCACAACAGTTTACACTACAGTACAGAACAAGTTACACGAGTGCCTTTCTTTGTTTCATTTGTCTCCCTGCCAACGCCAAATTAGCTGTCTGAATTTCTACTAGGAGTACAGAAAAGCCATTAGAACTTTACTCGCACAATATGGATTCTCGTGTAAAAAAAACTTGGGTCAGTGCAAATCTAGTGTAAACTTTCCAGTGTGCAAACTGCAAGAGTGCAAGTGACATTAACGCGCTGATAAAGTGGACAAAATTGATTTCATAAGCTCTACACTACATATTTATTGGCCTGTTATATTTGGGGTGTCGTAAAACTGGGTAAAATAACGAGTGATTTTCTAAAAATATTGATAGTCGTGTATGAAAAGGTTTCAGGGTGGTGTAAATTAGGCAACAACTACCACATATATATTTTACGGACTTTCTGCTATATTGTAGGCGTTGTATATCTCTAAATATAGAAAGATGGACGAGTCGCGGGCAGAGCCAGCGTAGATAGATAGATAGATAGATAGATAGATAGATAGATAGATAGATAGATAGATAGATAGATAGATAGACAGATTGACAGAGAGATGGGTGGAAGGAGGGATGGATGGATGGACAGATAGATAGCCAGACAGATAGAAAGACAGACAGAAAGATAGATACATAAATACGGTACATAGACAGAAAGACAGATAGATAGATATGCAAGCCGGCTGACTGACAGTCAGGCAGGTAGATCGATAAATGCATGAACAGACGGACAGCTTGAAGAACGAACAAGCAGACAGACTGACAAATTCACCCACAGGGACAGGTACAACCACTGACCCTAAACTTTATAACCTTATGACTAACCTCAGTTTTTAGTGACTAATTTTCCGTATGAAACAGAGACCAAAATGATTTTTCACTGTGTCACGCGTTATCTCTGCCAAGTTGCCCTTTGACTTTGACCACATCATGCAATGGTCAAAGTGAAACTCAAGTCTGTGAAACTCATTCTCATCAGCCAATGACTCAGGTAGTGTTCGACACACAAAAGATTGCTATTTAACAACATTTCTCTGTCTGTCTTTCTGTCTGTCTTCCTAACTTTCCTTCCAGTGTCACCCCGCGCTTCTATGTCTGACATCCTATTTTATCCAGTCTTCTTTTCTTTCCTGTCTATCTATCTGTCTGTCTGTCTGTCTGTCTTTCTGTCTGTCTGTCTGTCTTTCTAAATTTCTCTCAAACATCATCTCGTGCTTGTAATATGTCTGATGTCCTATTTTTTTTATCGCTTTCTTATCTTTCCTGTATGTTTGTTTGTCTTTCTATCTACTCTCTGGTTTTCTAATCTTTCATGCCTGTCTGCCTACCTTTTTTTTTTTGCCGGTTGGAGTGTGTCTGCCTACCTTTTTTTTTTTGCCGGTTGGAGTGTGTCTGCCTACCTTTTTTTTTTTGCCTCAGTTTTCTTTCCTTTTATCTTTTTTTCCACGTCTGCCTTGTTGGACTTTTTTTTTTACCTTTTAATTTTCTTCCTTGTCTGACTTCTTTCTTTCTTTTCTTTTCCCTGCTTTTCTCTCTCTCTTTCTCTCTCTCTCTCATCTCTCCTTCTCTCTCTCCTCTCTCTCTCTCTCTCTCTCTCTCTCTTTCTCTCTCTCCTAGCTGCAATCTTTGTTTCTTTCTTCATGACTTCATGGTACCTTATTTGATTTTCTTTTTTCTTAATTCTTTTAAATTATCTTCTCGCACTAAAAAAAAAACCACATAAAAACACACACAAGCGTTCATCCCCTACATTATATTTTTCCACACATCCATAAGCTGGTCTGTCTGTGCATTGTTTTCCACTCCTAGCACTACTTATGTTGCTAGGGGACCGTGGACCATTTACAAAGCCAAAGAGGGAAAATACTGAATTGTGGTCACTGGTCATCTATAGTTTATTGTATAAAACACTACGGTCCCCTAACTACAACATTCTGACAAGTTCCGTCTCACACAATCGTACATACAAGCATACATACATACAAACACACATACACAGCACTAAAAACACACAAAAACGCATAGCAGAAACAACCCACGCACGTAAACGAACACACAAGTACGTACACACACGCACAGCACGAATGCAGACAGAAACGTGCACACGCATTATATACACACAGCACTAAACCAAACCCCAAACACTAACGCACATACAACTCACACATAAACCAACACACGAGCCATACACATTCACACACAGCACTAGCTAACCCAGACACTAACGCTCAACACAAATACACAAACACACTAGCGCACACAAAATACTAACCCAGATACAAAAAAAAAACCACAAACAAACAAAAACACTAGCGCACACATATACACATACAAACACACGCACAAACAAACACTCATACACGTACACACACACTCACACCAAACCGATATTGTCACGCGCCCCTTTTGACGTCAACAAAGTGGCTCAAGTTTGTCTCAAGTCCAAATCCACTCAAGAATTCAGTATGCGGACAGCCTGTTTACACAGGTCCATATGTCAATGTGTTCCTCCTCCTACTTTCTCTCACTCACTCAATCATCCCATTCTTAGTTCAAATCTGCCCTGTAACGCATACGTTCCCAACGCTGTGTCCTACATCCTTCTGTGCATTCGTCTCTCTCTCTCTTTCTTTCTCACCCTCCCTTCCCTCTCTCTCTCACTCTTTCTCAATCCCCCCCTCTCTCTCTCACACACACACTCTTCCTCACCCCGTCTATCTCTCTCTTCTCCCCCTCTCCCCTCTCTCTCTCTTTATATATATCCCTCTCTCATGTTGTGATTTTTTTCCCTAGACCTCTTTCCCTCACTCCTTCCTTTGCCCCTTTGACTCTACGGTACATTCCACTTTTGTCTTTTTTTCTTCTCCCCTTCTCCTCCTCTCCCCGTTCATTCCTCACTTTCCTATTTGATCATACTCTCGTTGTGTTTTTTTGTTGTTGTTTTTTATAGTTGACGATGGTCCTTACTGACCGAAAGTTTTCTTTTGCTTTCATTCGGATATATACTGTGCTGCATTGTGTATTTTCCTGTTGTTCGACTCCGACGCGGATCCGTGCAAATATTTTCCTCCCAATTCTAGCTTATTCCTATCCACTATATCGTACTATTTCACCATTTAAATGACACGTCGGAGTTATTTCAACCACCTTCTGTTTTCCCCTCTAGGCGAATGTACCGCCGTGTTCCGGGGGGAAAAAAAACCCGAATCTACGCCAGTCTAGTTCGAATTCACTTTTTAACATTATTTCATAAAATAAAATTTTAAACTATTCTATGATTCCGTCTGGGGTTATGATTTCGTACGACTAACATTAACAAGTTTCCTCTGGTCATCACTTTTCACAAAACAAAAGAGCAAAGAATAAAAAGGGGCCACAACGCCAAACCTTTTTTTTTTCAGCCTTACAGTGTTTTGCCAGACCACCACAGAACTGCCAAGCCAAGACGTCTGGCTGCCACAGACTCTCTGTCTAAACACGTCTCGAGAAAGGAAACTTGCAACTCTGTCTAGACACGGTATTTCCATACAGCATCAAATTTTGGGGCCGGCAAATCTCATTAGAATAATAGTATTTTCCTGGAAACTTTCCTGATGGTTGCTATCACTGATGCCTATAGTTTCCTCTCACTTTTTCATCTATAATAATATAATAATAATAATAATAATGTCTGTCTATGTAGACCGAGATTACAAGACAGATAGGACGACAGGAAGACTTTAATGATATAAGACGGACAGACAAGTTTGTCTAAAGCTGGGTTTTCATGTGTACGGAAACGGAGACCGCAACGGAAAAGTTAAAAAAACCATCAGGAAGTGAAATAGAAATAATGTTTTCATGTGTAAGGAATGCCGTTTTACTACTTGATGGATATTTGACGTTTCCGACTGTGTAGATGTGAAAACGCAGCGAAATTTGGGCTTGCAGTCATGAGGAAAATGCGTCAACCCCAAGACGAGATACTATTACCCACCCACTCCCTTGCTCACTGATTCACTGACTAACTCGACTGATCTGTTCACCCATCCATCGACTGAATATTCACTCACTCACTTATTGAATTATTTACTTATCTATTTTCCACCCTTTATATACACACACACACATATATATTTTCGGATTCTTATAAATTACATCAAATAAACGTGAAATTAGACCTCCAGCAAGAACAGGTTCGTTCTGTAAAGTAATATGTTTGTCTGTGGTCTAAGGCAAGCGCTTGAGTTTGTGTTAGTCGTCTTGTCCACGGCATCGACTCCGCTCCTCTTTTTTACGGACCACAGAATTTCACATACCGCGGATGAATGTGCGGCGAAAACCCCTTAGCATTTTCTCTATTCGGCTTTGCAATCGGACTGCGGTCCCGGTAACAACTACTCTTACGCTACAGTGTCTGGTCAACCCCAAGAAGAACATGACAGGATCAATGCAACTTTGCCCGAAATCTGACTTACGCCATTGTAGCAGCACAGCGACGGCATGCTCAGCTTCCCCAACAAAGCATGCGGGATCACGGGTACAAAATAAGAAATTTGACCTATGGCCCGCCCCGAGTGACCGACCACTCAGAGGCTATGAAATAATAATGACCCGCCTCTGGTTTCCGGCAAACAGATCCCTCGCGTAGACAAGCGATCTATTCTGCTCATGTTGACGGTACAGATGGATGATTGAGAATTTACATGTAAATCATACAGTGACCGACGGCTCTGGGAGCTGGACACAACAGCAGTCTCAGACTTATGGAGCAACGGAACCTAATTTCAGCAGGGTCAATTTGGACAGGAAAAAGAAGTCTTGGACAGTGTTTCTAAAGGGCATGACAATAGTTTGGTGCGGCGTAGGGATATAAAACTTGGTCCCGTCATGGTGGGGCGCACGTTGGTCTAGAGGCAAGGGGACACGGTGGTCTAGAAGCAAGGTGCTCGCCTCTCATGCCGAAGGTACCGGGTTCGATTCTCGGTCGCTGCGGGCACGTTGGAAATTTTTTTGGGGGGGGGGGGAGTTCCTGTCCCTGATCCCATGGTAGGTAGGATCCAGCACCTAGTCTACTCGGAGCAGAACGAAAAAATTCGGGGGGCCCTTGTGCACGTTGCGCACGTTATAGATACCTTGGCAGTTAAAAGTCGAGAAAAGCAGGCCCAACAACGCCGCTGCCCGGGCAAAATTCTAAAAAAATTAAAAAAAACTAATCCCTACCGCAAAAACACACAGAAACAAAAATAAGAAAAATAAACACAAGAAAAGTGAGGTGTAAGTGCCAATGGCAGCGAAACCTGCTAAAATGAAGACCTACATACTCGGGGCGCACGTTTTGTGGGAAATTGAAGTGGAACGTAGACCAAGTAGGTTGAGAAACACTGGTCTATGAACTGTGTACATGCGAGTAAACTCGCCAGAAACAGCACACTGCTTATCATTTTCAATTTAAACTCTAGTTGTAAGAAACTCCTACGTTAGAGCAAGACAGATGACGATTTTAGAGGAAGAGTGGATTCTTTCATAGATGTTTCGGCCTTTTAACTAATCTTTAATCTAATACTAAGAGAAATATAGAAAATATTCTGTGATTCACAGGTTTGGTGTCTGCTATGACCATTGGTCAAATTGATGACCACTGTGGAAAGTTGACTTCAAAGAGGGTCGGCAGGTTAATTCTTCTCTCTTTGATCTCGGTGTTGTTTTTTTTCTGGAGTTCCTATCGAGGCACAGCGTACGTGTCTATGCCACGGGGGAGGGGGGTGGGGTGTTAGATGAAGTTTTTCTTTATCGTTAATGCGGTGTCGGGTGGAAAGGCAATTACTGCATCATTACAGAACGAGCCTCCGATGTACATTTCTACAAAGCGAGTCGAAAGCGAATCGTAAGGGACCGTTCACATATTATGTCATCACATAAGGGGGGGAGGGTGAGGGGGTCTCGAATGATGACAAGTGATGATATGGGGGAGGGGGGTGTTGAGTCCAAAGATGATGTCATCAATGTGGTTTTAAGTTTTGCATAATTTTGGTTCTATTTTGCATAATTTCCCTTGGTTTGCAGAGTTTGCATAATTTTGACATATATGTTACATGTATGATGCTCATGACACACATGCATAAAAATTGCATTATTTCTAAAAAATATTGAAATAAATTTGCCCTGTGTTGCAGTTTAGTATAATTTTGGTTCTATTTTTGCATAATTTCAGATAGATCAATGTTATCTTATAGTTGGGGGACAGCGTAGCGCAGTGGTTAGCACGTCGGATTTGTAATCCGGTGGTTGCGAGTTCGAACCTGTCCGCTGTAGTTGCTATGGGAAAACAATTTACCTTTAACTTCCTCAGTCAAACTGGTACCTGACATATATGAAAGATCTTGTCAGTTTGCTAACAGGCAGCTTCTCTGTATGCTCTTTGTGAGTTGAGATGGTAATAAATGGTTGAATCAGCCTGTCAGGGACACCTTGTAAAGCGCTTAGAGCATTAGTGGATATTAAGCGCTATATAAAAGCTCTTATTGATTTGATTTATTTACAATCTGTTAGTATGAATTAAAATAAATAGCAAACAGCACTATACAGGTATTTTTAGTCGTTATTTGTCAAGTTTTGATTACGTCATCAATCAAACAGGGGGGGGGGGATAGCCATTTGATGACATGTGATGATAATTAGTCAATTTTTGATGACATAATATGTGAACGGTCCCTAAACAGGGCGCAGGCAGGACATCTACCTGTATCCGGATAACTGGACTGATCCGTTTAACTGGATATCCAAATTTAAATCGGGACTCTCGGCCAGCACAGTCTAGTTCGCGGAACTCGCAGAACTCCCGGAACCGACTTTGGAAACCGAGCGGATAGAGCGGGACACGTCATTCAGCTGTGTACATAGCAGCACAGTACAAACATGACCGAGTGCGGAAAGGCTATACCCATCCACCAAAACGATAACGGATAAAAAATCTCATTACAATGGAAAACCTGGTAAACACAGGGGCGAGGCAGTGTGACAACCTTGTTCCATGTACGGCATGACCTAGCAGTCGGAAAGAATGTTGTTACAAGTACGTACGGTCCCCAAGTGCTTTGCGCTAGGAGTACGTATTTTAAAGCCTTTTGTGACTCCGGAGCGGCAAAGCCCCATCCACCCCCGGCATACTCCTAATTAATTATTCTTTCAGATTTTCTTTTTGTTTTCTTCCTGTTTTTGGTTTGTTTTTTTGTTTTTTTTTTTGCTTGAAAGGGTAAGGGGCAAGATTAGGGATTCGATCAGATTTAGGGTGTTGAGGATAAAGACCGGGTTAGGGACAGGTACATATACGTAAGCGCCTCTAGCGCAAAGCGCATGGAGGGCATACGTACTTGTAACAACAGCTTATTCGGAAACATAACTACGTCAATAACTGGCGACGTTTGGGCTAGTTTAGGTGTTTGAGTTTGAGTTTAGGTTTAACGGCGCTTCCGCACAACAGCGGCCACTTTGCACCTTTCACGGCTTTTTTTTCCTTAAACGTCTTCTTAGTTTTCAGCTTTCGCATTAAAAACCCCTATAAATCAGATCAAATAGAAGTGAAATTAGAAACCTAGCGGGGAAAGGTTCGTTCTGTAAAGTATGTCTGTCTGTAGTTTAGAGCAAGGGCTAGAGTTAATGTTAGTGATCTTGTCCACAGTCTCCACTCCGCTCCGCTCTTTTTCTCTTTTTTTTTTACGGAAAATGACGTATGAAAAAGTAAAACATTCTCTCCCTCTATAGTGGTGAGGCGCGCAGCGGAACGGACGCTGTGGACAAGTACATGGAGACAAAGAACGATTTACTTTGGATACGTCATTTTCCCGTAAACATAGCGGGAGTAGAGCGGATGCTGTGGACGACAACACTTAGAGTTTGGGTTTGGGATAATGTTTAATTACAACGTTTAATCAAAGATCACTATCATTTTCCAGCGGTGATCCCAAACTTTTCAAAATGGCTGTAGTGTTATTACGGGACCGTATTCCACTTCCAGTTACAAAACCAAGTGGAGAAAATACTACAGCGTAATAGCCCATTCCCAATGACGTCACAGAGTGCTTTTGTTTTGTTCTTCCAGCACCCAAGATGGCCGGTGGATCAGCTGATGGGTGTAACTTCCAGATATGTCTAAGCGGTTAAAATGCCAGCTGGTTGCATTGTAGTTGATTTTTATGGCAGGGATGGAAAGGATGGATGCAAGCTGGTCAAATTCCTTACCATCCGTGAAAAGAAGGGAAAGGAAGTGAAAGAATTGACTGAGCGTCTCCCAGGTGCATGTACACACGTGTCATTGTTTACTGTAGTGAACTACATTTAGCTCGCCACCGGTTGGTTTCGCGACGCCTCCCCGCGCTCCCAGTGCAAATCAGCTAAGGAATCAAAATCAATGCCACAATCGCCATGATGATACGTCGGTCCCTACATCAAAGATGGCCGATATGCGCAATTTGACTATGATGTAAAATAGCTCACGGTCCCCAAACAATGACGATCGTCAACATGGGGCAACTGGTCACTCTGGATCGATAAGGTCAATGATTGACCTCTATCTCTCTCCCCACCCCATACACGCAATACTTTACCTTGGGCGTACGTTCTCCACATAGGTGGTAAAATCTACAAGGACAATGACGATTTTCGATTTGAGAAATTTAACAAAACTCTGACTTCACCCAAATTGTGCGAGGCAAAGACTTTTAACACGGAAGGATAAATAGCCCACAGCTACAAAATATTTAGTGGATAGATAGATGGACAGTCCAACAGACAAACATGCAAACAGAAAAGAAGAAAAAAGACAGACAGACAGACAGATAGATAGATGGGTCGATAGATAGATAGATATCCTGAAGGACAGAAAGATATAAACAGACAGACAGACAGATAGATAGATAGATAGATAGATAGATAGATAGATAGATAGATAGATAGATAGATAGATAGATAAATAGATAGACAGATAGATAGATAGATAGATAGATAGATAGATAGATAGATAGATATCCCTGAAAGCACAAAACACCAAGAAATTAGTCGACAGAGAGACAAAGCACAAGGGAACAAAACGAAAAGTAGGAGAGAGAGAGAGAGAGAGAGGGAGAGAAAGAGGGAGAGAGGGGAGAAAGGGAGAGAGAGAGAGGGTGAGAGAGGGAGAGAGAATAACACGATAAGACAGTCATCAGGATAAGAGGGCTTGCCCGCTTTCAACCAGTCTAGACTGAAGCCCCACTCGGCGACAGTTTTAGACGCGCTGATCTTGAGTGATTCAAGGGCCAATAGCTTTGGTATTTGGTCTGGAACATTGCGTCACTCTGCTGGAAAAAATGGCCTATCTCGTTTTTCATGCCTTTTGAGGAAAGCAAATAAAATTTGTTAATCAAGGTGTTTTTCGATATCTCTGGGTGTCAGCTGTTTAAGTTTTTCCTATTATTACCGAAAAGGTTTGATGCAGTTGGATATGTTGGGCTTTATCTCAAGAAGAACATGAACAATCAATGCAATTTCGGCGTAAGTCAGACTTAGGCCATTGTGTTAGCACTGTGACAGCCGGTGGTTTCACGCGGTTCAGCATCTCCAGCACTCTGGAGTGCAACCAGGGCAGGTCTCAAGTAACGAGTCTGGTCTCAGTGACCCATTCTGTCCGGTGCGGGTCAAACCAGTCTATCCGTGTTACCAACTTAAAGTACACTCTTAAGTCAAACCAGCGTACCTGTTACCAGCGTTACGTAAGAGTTGAGTCAAACCAGCGCATCTGTTACCAGCGTTATGTAAGGGTTGAGTCAAACCAGCGCATCAGTTCTGTTACCAGCGCTATGTAAGGGTTGAGTCAACAGCGTATCTGTTTCCAACTTCATGTAAGGGTTCGGCCAAACCAGAGTATATCTTCCTACCGTATGTCCGCGCCCAATCAAAAAAGCGGACCTGCTCTCCATGTTATGTCAAGTTACGGTTAAATCAGTGTATCTATTCCAACCTGATATATGCTCTGGGTCCAACCGACGGTATTTTTTTCCAACGTCATTTCTTTTTGGGGCATATTCTGATCTCTCGGTTATTTACAATAAATCAGACGCCAGGTAGACATTTCAAAAGTTAATGATTATATTCCTTCAAAAGTCGTATTTTCAATGAAATAAAAAAGAACGTTATTATCCCGTTGTCAGGAAATTATTTTGTTGTCACAGCATCAGTAACAGTATTAGAGTAAAATACAATATCTAAGGCATACAGGTCTTTAGAGCATACCGCGCACATTGCTCACACAACATTACCAGCATATGATAAAATTGCTCACACATACACACACTGTCAGAACAGTCGATCTGGAAAACGCACAACAATTATATACCACTTCAAGAAACACCACTACTTCGAATGGCAGGTGGCAAAAAAGAGCGTCTATAACGCTCTCTGTTTGTTTTTAAATACAGTACTCGGCCACTTCTTTCGGATCGGACAATCTGATGGGACAAAACGTCTGGAATACGACTTTCTTCACCTGAGACGCCAAATCATATCTGATGCTTCTGGGCGCTTTGTGCTTACAAGTAAAAATACAAAATTCAGTGGGAACACCCAGAGCAAGATGCAATCCTTGGCGGTGTACGGGGTCTAGCATTAAGAAGTATGAAGATTTAGCTGACCCATAGAATATGCTTCCTTGGGGGGTGTCATACTAAGCCCGGAACGGCACAGACGGTTGCTGGCAGACAGGAGGTGCACACCATAATTTCCTATATTTTTTTAATAAATCCGGGAAGACTAAGCCCGGTCAGACACAGTCAGCTTCTGCCATATTTTCTTGGGTGTGAATTTTGCTGGCAGCAACTGGCTGTGACGTTCCGGGCTCCCCCCCCCCCCCCTTTAGTTGACGCATAGACTATGCCTTCGTAATCTAGTTTGGGTCTGATCTTAGAGCGGCAGTGCTGTGTCTTGGAGCCTCGGTCCACACCCAGAAGACAGGAAAGATCCAGTGTTCCAGCACTCGTGCCAGACCCACAGGCAAAACCTATCAAAATAAACAAAATCGTGGCGTCGTGCACACCTTACTCGCACCGCAACGTCGTGCACACCTTACTCGCACCGCAACGTCGTGCACACCTTACTCTCACCGCGTACATACACGCTTACAAACATACACATAAACCCAAACAGCGGGTGCAGACCCCCACTGAGAGGTCTTGTCCACAGCATCCGCTCCGTTATTCTTACGGTAAATGACGTATGAAATACTCTCTTTGCCTCTATGCCTCTATAGCGCTGACGAGCGGAGCGGAACGGATGCTGTGGACTGGACAAGTATACAGAGGCAAAGAATGTTTTACTTTTTCATACGTCAAAAACAAAAAATTAAAAAAAAAGGCGGAGCGGATGCTGTGGACAACAGCAGTAACAAACAGACACATACACACTTACAGACATACATATAAACGCAAATCCAGAATTTTGAGCCTCTCAAACGAAGAGAGACGCACGCACGTATAAACACAAGAATAAACATACGCCGTTGTCTGCAATTCCCTACGAAAGGTCACCAGTCTCTGTGTAGGACAGGGGACAGACATCGCCTTCAGCGACAGACCTGGGAGCCCAGCATCCAGCAACTTCTCAGCTAGGGGAAACTGGCATTTCTTCTGTTTCCTAATTCACGTGACAGTCTGGGCCAGAATGATACAGGATGGTGTGGGGGGGGGGGGAGGGGGGCACAGAGGGAGGTGGGAGGGGATCAGCAAAGGAGGTGAAGATGAAAGAGACATACCAAAATGCCATATGGAAAAAGAAAGAAAAAAAAGAAAAATGACAGTGACGACATACTTTGGGGAGGAGGGAAGGGGGAGGATAGGCGAGAGGAGGCTTAGAGATCAGAAGGAAAGAAGGAGGGAGGGTATCAGCAAATGAGGTACAGGATAAAACAAGACGAACAAAAAATGCCAGGTGGAGAGGCAGAACAAGACAAGATTACGATGAAGAAGAATGAAGATGACCACAGACTTCGGGGTGTGGAGGGGAGAGTGGGGGTACAAAAGACGAGAAGAGGCAGGGAGGCAAGAATGGAGGAAGAAAGGGAGCCAGCTAAGGAGGAAAAGAAGAAAACAAGAAAGGCTGAAATCCGACCATGTGACGTGGCAGATGAGCCATTTCCTGCCACCTTACCATGGCTTGCATGCAAACCAAAAGTTATATTAGATCTCGCAGTTTGCCCAAAAAGACAATACCATGCGAGAAACTTACCCCTAAAAAACGTTCAAGGAAGTGATCAACGAACATCCTGATCACTATTTACACACAGGCGGCTCCAAAGACCACGAGACAGTAGCCTTAATCCCGAAGCCTTCATGTTTACTGCAAAAAATTCATGCAGTCAATCTGGCTCAATTATGTCCAAATCCAGAAACCGTCGTTTTATTTTCTTCTCTGACTCAATGTCAGGTTTTGAAAACGCCAAACATGAATTATCCGAACTGTTACAGCGCATTCACGCCCTGTCCGGCAAGGGGTACAAAACTGCACTCTGTTGGATCCCTGGCCACGTCGGCATCAAGGCAAACGAGATGGCGGATGCCGTTGTGAAGGAAGCGTTGAAGCGGCCACCAGAACTGCTGAGGATTTCAAATCAAAACGAGGTGGCAGGGAACATGGGTTCAACAAGCAACGGGCAAACTACACTCTCTCCAAGACCCAGCGAGGACAAAGGACTCACGCCTCTTCAGCAAAATCGGAAAGATAAAATTGTCTGTAGCAGACTCCGCCCAGGTCATACCCAAATCACACATAGCTTTTTTACTCTGTAGGGAATATCCCCCCGAATGGATGCTAGCTAACCGCCAGCCACCTTTTAAGAGAATGTGAGGATTTCGCTCATATCCGAAGAAGGCATAATGCCTACGGATCCATGACATGATGGAATTATTTTCTGAAGTGGAGCCGCAGCGGATCTTGCCGTTTCTGAAGGAGGCCCATATCTACAAGTTCGTCCAACAGATTTTTATCATATTTACAAAATTCACATTACAGACAGATATACTTATTTTTCCGCTAGATTTTTAATTTTAGTTTTATATTTTGATCTCATTTATAAGAATCTGAAAGCTGAAAACCAAACCAAAGTAAGGTAACGAAAAAATAACTCTACACTGTACACACTTCTATCCATCCGCCAGACTTTGCAGCATCAAAAACTGAAACTCCGCAAACAATTTTCTTTGAGAAATTAATGGGGACGTACCCAGTACCTACTTTTTTTTTCTTTCTATCTTTCTTTCTTTCTTTCTGTTTTCTTCGCCGTTTTAGCCATAGAAATTTTGTTTCGGTGTCTACGTTGATAACCAGGAGATGAGTGGACACGGGTGTCCCAGGTAAACACCCATCCGTCCGTACGTGCGTGAAACGATAGGCGGACACGGATCTCTGGTGTGAACAGCCGATAAGGACATCGCTGACGGGTGTTTCTAACCGAACCAGCTAGAGCCCGCCACTTTGGGCCGGACGGCGAGTCAAAAATCATATTAAAGCCCAGGGTCATTTTGCCCCTCGTTTGGTTTTCGGCGTTTCGTCCCAAAGCTCGGGCGTCGTCCGTATATAGACATGAACTCCGGTGTCTGAGAGGGTAATTGTCTTCTAAGCTATGTCTGGCATTTTCAGGCAACAGTTCCAGACAGGCAGAAGTGCAGAGAAGAAGGTAGAGTTCTCCCCCCAATCCCCACCCTATTTTCCACCAACGGGTCCGGGGACCAGGACGAGATGACAGCTTAACTCGATTGTGACTTGGCCTCCCCCCCACCAACACACACACAAATTTTTGCTGCACTTCAAACTGGGCCCTAGGACAGTCAGAGCTGATTAGTTTATGAGTTGCTGCCCTCCTGTCTTGAAAATATGGAGTGGGGTGGGGGGAGGGGGGGGGGTACAAAAAAATGGCGGTGGTGGTGGCGACACTGCTGTCTGTGTGCGGGGCCGGGGGGGGGGGGCTGGTTATTTAGACGTAAGCGACAATGGGTGCTGAGACAGAAAACGGCGGTTAATAGTGTCCGTATGGGAGGGGGGAGGGGGGACATTTGAAGTATTGTGTATGTGGGGGGGGGGGTGTGAAGTTATGGGGGAGCGGGGAGGAAGGAAAAGAGAGAGGGGGTATGGGGGCGGGACCTAAAGTTGTGAGGGAGGGGGCGAAAACAAACGGGTGTAAAGTTGGTGGTGGAAAGGGGGGAAGGGGGGGTGCAAGGCACAGGAGGTCAAATTGTAAAAGGTGGGTCGGGGGAGGGAGGGAGATACTGATTTAATAAGCCCCCCCCCCCCCCGCCCATGAAGATTCCTACAAATGACAGTCTAGAATAAACAGAACCACCCCGGCCTCCCTCTGTTTTTTTTCTTAAAGAGCTGCCCGCCTGGACCTTTTGTCTATCTCCTTATTTCAGTGCGCATTAGAACAGTTCAGAGAAAGCTCAGGTTCTTGGGCAACCCAGCCATGTGTACGTCACAAGCGCATTATCACCGGCAATTGACTCTCTGCTACATGCGTCATGACAATGGACGTCACTAAAAGACCTATCGACTAACCTTTGCAGGGAACGTAAATTCAACTGTCTTTAATTTGTTGTTGTTGTTGTTGTTGTTGTCTTTCACTTTGCATGCTATTTTGACCATATCGCTGGCTCTGTCTTGAAATGGCACAAGTGTATTCACACAACTGCAGATGAAACTTTTCTTGTGTTAAATTAAATAATTATTCTCTGAACTCCTTGAAAGAATGTTACATCTTCTAACTGCTGAAGGGGAGTACCGTAACTAAAAATTTAAAAGAGTTTTTTTTTTTTTTCGCTCTCATGTAACTTTAAGCTTATCGCACTTGCGCGGCTTCATGTCAAAGCCAGGGATATACCTTTCTTAACATCACAAAGGCTGTAACATTAATAACAGTATCTTTAGAATTTTTTGGTTTGTTTGTTTGTTTAACCTAATTTCAAATTAATCTTGTCTTGTAAAAGTTGACAAAAATATGTGTGGCAGTGCATTTCCTAATCGACTTCTAACCATTTGGTATGTTGAATTTTTTTATTTTTTTTTGCAATTCTTGTCGAACTAATTGGTTTCCTAGTAAAGGAAGAACGAACTTTTTTTTTTTTCCCCATTATATTGACAGGATTCTCTGCCGTGTTTCAACGGCTCTCTTTTGATGGTTTGTTGTTGTTTTTGTGTTTTTTTTCTTTTCTTTCGGGGAAAATGTTCGACTGGAGCTGTTTCGTAAAAACATGAAAATGCGCCTGTGTTGTTTTTTTATTTTGAATTTCACCAAGGCAGTACCTTCCCTCACCCATACACCCATGCCCCCTCAAGCGCCCGCCTCATTAGTGTATCAATTTTAAAAACCTGAAAATAGATTTTTTATTTTTTTTCTGTTTAAATTATTCTCGGCTCAAAAATTCGCAGACTGATTTACGGATAGAGAAGGATTAGGGTTTGAGTTTGGAGAAAGAAAGCACGTGGACATGATTACGGCCACTTTGTGGTAGACAAAAGCAAGGGCGATGGACAGAATGTAGCAGAATGACAGGACAGAAAAGGACCATACCAGATGCGCCCACGAACCACCCCGTCGGACAGAAAGGGGGAAAAATAAAAAACTCCCAACTCCACAATCAACTGTAGAAAATGTCACGGCACGGACTCTGTGGGTGACAACCCCCACATGTTTACGTACTATTCAATGCTGACTAGACAATTACGTGACTCGTTGGATCACCCTCTAAGAAACCAGATCTTGGTCACTATGTTTTCTTGCCTCGGCTCCAACGTTCATCCAAACAGCAAAGACAGCCTCATCTGCAGCGTTGCCGTGGAAGATTTTCAAAAATCCCAAGACTTAACGAAAAACAACATTTAAATACCATTTCTAGTGAATTTATACTAAGCAACGTCACCGATTAGCTCGCAGGTAACGCAGAGGATCCTCTCACAAAGGGAATCTCAAACTGCCCATTAACCCATCTCCCTTTACTCAGCTTTTATTAGTTGCAGATGGTGAGCCAAAGGGCAATTTTGTGTTGTTTTTTTTCTTTACAAAAAATATAATAATAATAATAATAATCGCAAAAACACGAAAGCCAGAAAAATCCCGAACTTCTTCAAAAAATGCCAGGATCCCAAAGGAACCTCCAAAATTCCAAGATCTCAGGAAATATTCAAAGGACAGACAACATTGCTCGTCTGTGTTCCACCATTGAAATTATTAATTCGACTTAACTTCAAGCAAAATGTTTTAACTGAATGCAAATCTCAATTTCCAATGACAACCTTTCCCGCTTTGGGGGGTGGGGGATCTCAGGAGTTTGGTTCTTTGACCTCAAGCCCGATTTCGACAGATCCGCTCACAAATACGGAAATCATTAGGTAAAATCTCAAGCTCTTCTTCTATCTCACTATTGTTTTCTTGGCATTGCCTACGTCAGCACTAGATCTAATTCTAATCTTTCTAATTAATTTACTTCCTTTCTTGCCACTATAAACCACCACAGAAACTGCTAAATAAAACCAAATAAAGATGCTTAAAAAAAAAAAAGCGTCAGTTGAGGGACAGACAGACAGACAGGAGAAGGGTAGAGAGATCGAGAGAGAGAGAGAGAAAAAGATAGAGACGGCAGAACGAGAAAGACGTCATTGACGTCATCTGCACACCATGGGGTTCTTGGATCTTAAGCCGTTTTTAGCAATTTTACTTTTTTTTTCTTTTTAATATGTATTTACTTTTTCCTTTACTTCTTTTCCAACTCTTCCTATTGGCTTGGAGAGTGAGAGAAATAGATGGAGAGACAGAGGGACGGCGAGAGAGAGAGGGAGAGAGAGAGAGACGAGAGAACGATGCCCAGACACTCAGACCACGTGGTTTCCATTTTGGGCCTGCCAAGAGAATCCACACTTCCAACTCCCCTCCCCCCATCTCCTTAAACTTGTCAGGGGTAGGCCGTGCCCTTTGGCTACCCACGAGGGGGGGAGGGGGGGGAGAGAGAGAGAGAGGCAAAGTGACTGTCTAGACGCTCTCAAGTGCGAACACTTTCAGCTCACTGCCAACTTTGGTGCCATTCTTGCCTTACTGTCATTATCATCGCCCTGATCCTTATCGCCATCGAATCTCCATGAAATAGCATTATCGTCAACTTTGTCGTTACCATATCAGATCTACGATTTTTGTTTCTATCGAGATCTATCAAAGTAAACGAAACACAATTAAATGAAATTAAATGTTTGAAAATATAGTAATGAACTATTGAACGCACTCATATGAACATTATAAAAATATAACTCACCCAATTTTTAACAAGACTCACGGTTCGGATCTCAGTGAAATTATTAAGACTTGTAGAAGGTTCTTAGTTTAGATTTAGGGTCTCGAAATCATCCCCTTAGTAGAATGACAAAGTTCTACCTCCCTTTCATCAACTTTTGAGAAACTGATGATTCTTTTCAGTAATGCTTACAAATTACACAAACGAATCCGCTTGATACTTCGACACACAATGGAGAAAAGACCTGTTGAAATAGTTTGTAGTGTGTAACTCGGTTCAGCGAAAAAAGTGAAGATAGAACAGTGTCATTGTAAGGGGCCGAAATGGTGGACAGGATATAACAGAACGATAGGACAGAATGAGACCCTACCAGGAGCGTCCACCAAACACCCGTCGGCCATACGTTGGATGGCGGTGGCATGGCACTGAATTTCAAGGAGAACCAACTAGTTTGGCTGGTGTGCCAGTTTCTAGATATAGAAACTTAATGTCGCCACGTCATTCTCAAACTAGTCGCCCGATCGAATTCGGCTTCGGCTAGTGCGCACCGGGCGTTACTACTCTACCAATTTTTGTTAATTTCTTAAGGAAAAGGAAGAAAGAAACGACAAGAGATTGACAATTGAAGAGTGTTTTTCCCAAACTGGGTGAGTCAAATTTTGCATGAGTTGCGGTCTCTTTCAGATAGTCATTCAAAATTAGTGTAAGACACGGTGTAGGCCTTCAATTAAAACTTATAAGTGTTCAGTTAGAACTTCGAATGAAGACAGAACATAGCAAGTTTTAACTGAATACTTACATCACGTCCTACACTAATTTTGAATGACTACCTGAAAGGGGCCATAACTCATGCAAAATTTGACTTCTCCAGTTTGGGAAATACGCTCTTCTATTATAGCTTGCTTAGTTTGGTCACGTGGCCATGCACGAGTTTATAAAATCTTTTACTCTCAGCACTCCCCCCCCCCCCCTCCCCCCCTTTATTTTTTTCATGTGCTCCTCCCAAAAAACCAACCCTTCCAGTCACGATCAAACTGCAGAAGTTCTCAGAAAGTCTAGACAGAACTCACTTTTCCGACTTCTGATTGGCACAAGTAACAATATTCCCCCACTGGTGGAAAGCTAAACAAACATTAATTACGTTTCAACTTGAACATGTCTAACGCCCTCAGTGGCAGAATTCACGAGGAAACAAGTTATTCTGGGCCTACTGCAAGGAGTAATTCCGACCACATGATGGGGATAGACAAGTACATGGACAGACGACGGACGTAGACAGATGGATGCATCTGGCGGGTGGGCAGGCAGACACAAGGATAGACAGACAGACAGACAGACAGACAGACAGACAGACAGACAGACAGACAGACAGATAGATAGATAAATAGATAGATAGATAGATAGATAGATGGATGGATGGATGGATGGATGGATGGATGGATGGATGGATGGACGGACGGACGGACAGACAGACAGATGGACAGACGGACAGACAGACAGATAGATAGATAGATAGATAGATAGATAGATAGATAGATAGATAGATAGATAGATAGATACACCTTGCGGGCGGGCAGGCAGCATAGACTGACAGTCAGACAGACAGATAGACAGATAGATAGATAGATAGATAGATAGATAGATAGATAGATAGATAGATAGATAGATAGATAGATAGATAGATAGATAGATAGATAGATAGATAGATAGATAAATAGATGGATGAGAAACTGGATGTGTGGGTGGGTGTTTAAATAGTTTCCAATCTACTTGTCAATCAGCACTAAATACCCTGCATTCTCCCACAGATACTGCCAATCAACTTGTACGCGCCTCCAAACAAGCTGAAGTGTTTCTCCGCTTTTGTGGAGGAATATCCTCGACACATCCAATCGTTGTTTAGTCTAGCACATAATAACACCAATTTCCCTGTCATCCTCACGCCAACACAAAAACAAACAATCAAATCTGACTGATGAGCCGACAAGAGGCGTTACGAATGCGCCAGTCGGTGGCACCTTTTTTTTATGCTTTTTTTTTTTTTTCGGTAGTGTCAATTTTTAGCTAAACAAAGCCAAAGTATACACACATTTCCTCCCCTTTGAACGACGAGGTTCCAACTCCCTAAGGGCAGCCACACAAAGGCCACCGAATTCGGTCACCGAGCCACTAGGCGCTTTAGGTGAGAAGAATTGTACTTTATAATTTCAATAACTGCATACAGAGCCCACCAAGATTCGGTCCGTTTATATAGTGCAATTCTTCTCACCTAAAGCGCCTAGTGGCTCGGTGACCGAATTCGGTGGCCTTTGTGTGGCTACCCTAACATTACCTTTGGAGAAATATTGATGATTGCAGTTCCGTGTGCTCGCAGCTTTAGAGATACTTCTTTTTTTCTTTTTAGTAATACTTATATATTAGTGATTATTACATACCCAATCCGCATGATACTTTGACATGATACAAGGGAGAAGGCCTGTAGAAGTCGTGTATAGTGTGTAACTCAGTTAAAAAGTGGAGATAGAACCTTGTCATTTTAAAGGGACAATTTGTTTTTCTTTTCGTTCTTTGCAATCCACCTAATGTAAATTTTCGAGAACCAGGAAATTTACAATGAAAATTTTGCAAAGACGAACCAGCTAACTACAAACTTTGTACCAATAGTGACCTTAACGCAAACTTTGTCTGTGCAGACAAAACCTAAATTGGCTACGCGGCCCTTTTTGCATATTTTTAATGAGATAAGATAAAATAAAAATCACTTTATTATCCCATGTGAGAAATTCTCTTTCACAGAGTGTTTAAAACCACATACATGGTACGCACATTTTAAGCATCATTTCATAAACGTAAACTCAATAACAGGCATACATAACGCGACATGCTAAGGAATCTTAGTAAAATATGGCACACATCTAGCTAATATGTCTTGCTGACGCGAAATGCAGAGGGCAAAAACGATTTTCTATACCTTTCTCTGCTTGATTCCGTGTTCATTTTTCTGTTGCCCCAGGGTGATCCAGAAATTTTGATGAAATGTAAATTATTATTTTGGCCAACTGGCCATAACGCTTTCTGTTTGCATTGTGAATTTTTTGGAAAATGCAAGGGTCAGGATTACGTTCGGCTCACCCGCCACAGTAACTTTTTTTGGTTGGTGAAAGGGCCTAAATTACGTATATTGTGCTTGGTAGCTGGCCAGCGACATGTTTACATAAAAAGGTTGTTGTTCGGGGAATGCATCTAATTACAAAGCCAAATAGAGAAAATACTGAGCTGTATTGACAGTTCAGCAATGGTTTACTATGTAAAGCACCACGGTCCCCTAACAAAAGCTACTTAAAAAAAAAAAAAAAACCTTTGGTGGATATAACGGCTTCTTGGGCAAAACACTCACAATACATTTGGAGGGAACGGTACACGTGAAATTCCATTAAATGCACATTTCCTTTGTAATGCACGTCTTCGCTTTGATCCGGATTTGGACCTGTTGCTTCCAAATACATTGATGACGCCAGTGAAAATGCCGGGAGCATGACTTCCCTGCTGTTTAGTCTGAGCTCTGCTGGAACTATTTCTGTAGGTTATCATCCTATTCTCTTCTCAAAAGGTCAGTCCTGGGGATTTCTTCCTTTATTGTTTGCTTTGAATACAGACAAAATCAAAACACTGTCGAGATTGGCACAGCTGATTACAGCGTTAGGAACACAGTAGTGAATTGCTGATTTATAGAACTATGACTGGGTGTAATGCAATGTTCCCTCTAAGCTGCCCGGGTGCGCGGTTGCGCAGTCGCTGAATAGGTAGAATGCCCATGACGTCACAAGGTGTTTTTGTTTGGATCAGCTGATCAGTGTAACTTTGAGATATGACTAAACAGTTGAAATGACTGCTAGTTGCATTGTAGTTGATTGTTATTACACGGGTGGAAAGGGTGGATTCAAGCTGGTCAGATTCCCTACCATCCGTGTAAACTGTTATGTGGTGATAACAAACAAAGAGAAGTCAGTTGTAGCCGGGAAGATAAGCAACTTTATTCTGGTAATATTTACAGGTCATTAGTTATATACAGTATCGCAGTAGATGTACATAATAATGCATAGAGTAATGAGGGTCACCAAATATCAATAAAGATAAAGTCATTCACACACTTTCATACTTTAGAATAGGTGACCTAATGTATTACCAACTCACTGAGAGTAATGCAACATGAAAAGTAATGTAAGTAAAGTGGTGGTGTTAATTAATCACACAACGCATAAGAGGTAAATTATTTCCCTTACTACGTAATTAAGTGTAGGTCTAACCAAGGGCAGTAACTAAGTAAATTACATGTATGCATAATTTCCCTTGATTATATATGGATATATAACACCTCCCTTCTAGCCTGAAGTACATATGGTGAAGGCTAAAACAAAAATTCATGCTACATAAACATGGTAAAGTCGCGTCTTGTCGAGATCGGTCCTTGCCACCCCATGTCAGAATGGTGTGGTAGGTCTCGGTCTCGTCCGCTCCTATCCACCCTATGCCAGGATAGTGTGGTAGGTTTACGGACACGTCAGTCCTGGAGTGCGGTCCTTGCCACCCCATGCCAGGATGGTGTGGTAGGTTTCCGTACTCTGTCATAGGTTCAGTCCTTGCCACCCCATGTCAGAATGGTGCGGTAGGTTTCTGAACCTTTACAAACAAATCAGTCTCTATGTCTCTGTCGTCGAGGACGTAGCTGATCTGTATGCCGGCGGCAAATTGGTCCATCTGGTAGAATCTTGACTTCAAACAGGCTGTGGCCAATGGTTGCCGTCACCTGTGCAGATTTCCATTTGTCCTTACGCCCCCCTTTGAAAGACAAAGCGAAGCAGGGATCACCAACGTTGAACTTCGGTTGACGGTCGGCAGATTTGACTATAGCTTTCTGTCGTCTGCGTTGTCTTCGACGGGCTGGTGGAACATCTGGAGTCTGGTCGACGGCATCGGGCGGACTGGCATGTCGTTCTCTCGCGGGAAGGATGACATCAAGCTTGGTCCTGATTTGACGGCCATTCAGTTGTTGACTGGGACTGGATCCACATGGTAGAGGTGTACGTCTGTACAGCATCAGGAATTCCGCACACCAGTTTCGACAGGATGTCTGCAGGACTGCACCCGGTTTCAAATCGTCGATAACTTTGTGTAGGAGATTGTCCACTGAGATTCCCAATCGCTTTGTGGTTGCTCTTCCAAGCAGGTTAAAGTCCATCTGTGTCACGACGAATTTCTGTATACAAGTTGTCTTGGCATACGATGTATGTAGAAATATTTCGCCCGTCACTGGTAGTTTCTGACCTGAGGCACACTTGTACTGGCATTTCACAGTGGTGAGTTTAGGGGACTTCAAACTGCGCCATGTCTTGGTTGAAATGAAGTTGTCCCTAGAACCAGTGTCGATTTCAAACTGGACAGGCTGGTTGTTGACGCAGCAAGTCTCGGTGATTGGTCCCGCTGTATTCCAACGGACAGTTTGTATCCTCTTGATCGGACGTTGTTGACTTTTCTTCTTCCGACAAGCTGACTCTATGTGCCCTTTTATGTTACAGAAATGGCACACGGCGTTAGCGAACCTGCACTCATTTCGGCTGTGCTGTCCTTCGCATCTGCTGCAAACAGTCTTCTTCGTTGTCGGTTTGCTTGACTTTTTAAACATTGATGGATAGCCCTGGACTTGAGTTTGCTGTTGAGGGTTTTGCTTGCATTTTCTTCTCTGATTGAGCTTGAAGACTTCGCCGTCACTGGTACCGGATGTTTCTTTGGCCACCTTTGACGCCTCCTCGCCCTCTGCCGCCACCTCTACTGCCTTGCTGAAGGTCAGTTCGTCATCTTTAATCTTGAACAGTGCCTTTATGACCGCTTCATTTTTAATGGAGCAGACAAATCGTGTACGCATGGCCTCGTCAAGTGGGTCTTGGATTGATGCGAAGTCGCAAGTCGCTGCCTCTTGACGAATGCGAGCAGCCAGTTGGTGCACACTTTCTGCAGTCTTTCTGTCAGTGTAGGTCCAAAATTTAAATCTTTCCCGCACAACGAAACGTTTGGGGTCGAAATGTTCCCCCATCCAGGTCTTGATAGTTTCAATGGTTATTTCGTTGACGTCTATCGGCGGGGTCTGTTGAGAAGCTTGGTTTTTTAGCATCTTGTAGACCTCACTGTTCTGGTTGGTCAGAAAAATGTCAACCTTTTTTGCTTCTGGTATGGAGTTTGCCTTTGTGAAGGTGGTAAACCTTGCCCAGTAATCTGACCACAGTTCCATTGTTGAATCAAATGCTTCGAACTTGGTGTTGGTGACTGGCTTGTTCATAGCCAAAGACATCAGTGCTTCCATCTGCTGTCGCTGCAGTTCCATCTGTTCTCGTTGCTGTTCCATCTGATTACGCAGCAAAGTGATGAGGTCTTCTTGTGACGTTTCTGCAGCTGGAGTCTTCGGCATCTTGAGGCACGGCTGGGCTACTTGGCACAGCTGACTGGCGGTTTACAATTCGAGATAGCTAAGAGCGAGCTACTCGGTGTTTTAGAGCTAGCCGAGACGTTGCTTGGCTCTATGTACAGCTTCAGGTCCGCTACTTGGATCCGGGTGGTTGGTCCGTGAGCTGGCTTGGGTACTGAAGCTGCTTGGCTTGCTGCTGGTCTGATTCCGCAGGCTTGTATTGGCTTCCTTCCGCTTGTAAGGCTTGGCTGGCTTGGGTTCTTGTAGTACTAGTAGGCTTCAGAACTTGAGTGACATCAGAACTTGTGAAGATCCCATCCTCGTCGCCAATTTGTTATGTGGTGATAACAAACAAAGAGAAGTCAGTTGTAGCCGGGAAGATAAGCAACTTTATTCTGGTAATATTTACAGGTCATTAGTTATATACAGTATCGCAGTAGATGTACATAATAATGCATAGAGTAATGAGGGTCACCAAATATCAATAAAGATAAAGTCATTCACACACTTTCATACTTTAGAATAGGTGACCTAATGTATTACCAACTCACTGAGAGTAATGCAACATGAAAAGTAATGTAAGTAAAGTGGTGGTGTTAATTAATCACACAACGCATAAGAGGTAAATTATTTCCCTTACTACGTAATTAAGTGTAGGTCTAACCAAGGGCAGTAACTAAGTAAATTACATGTATGCATAATTTCCCTTGATTATATATGGATATATAACATAAACAATGGGGAAAAAGTGAACGAATTGACCGAATGTCTCCCACTGAACATGTACACACATGCCATTGTTTACTGTAGCGACCTACTTTTAGCTCACCGCCGGTTGGTTTGTGGCTCGCAATGCAAATCAGCCAACGAATCAATAATGCCACAATCGCCATGGTGATGCGTGGGTCTGAACACTGAAGATGGCGGATATGCACATTCTACCTATTGGTGCCGTGCACACCAAATATTACACAAACGTTTGAATGTCGCGCACTAGTTTAGAGTTTGAAATCTTTTTGCTCAAAGCATCAGGGTTCCTCTCAGTGATTTGGAAAAATTAGAGGTGTTGGTGTAGAGAAAATGTTTCCTTTTCAATCAATGTACAAAAAAAAAATTAGATGGAAAAAATTGTCTTCTTGTCTAAAACTAACATGTACATGGATCAATTAGATTTCGTTTCCGCTTCATGTCTTATCTTCATAGCCACAATAGCTTTTACTTATTCCAATGTGAGAGGGGCTGGGAAGAGAGAGAGAAAGGGCCAAGGGAGAAAGAAAGAGAAAAAGTGAGAGACGGAGAGAGAGAGAGAGGTACAGGCAGAGAGAGAGAAAGAGAAAGAGACATGTTCAAGTTCGAGTACCTTTCGGGGGAAAATGGGGAGAAGGTGTACTACCCTAATTTGTGTTTATTTGTTTGTTTCTCCAGCCTCTCACTCAATGGCGGCTGGGCGTGAGTTCAAAACTTCGCATCTGACACAGCTTGACTGTGCTAAAGAATGGCTTGAACCACCAACAAAATGAATAAAACGCCCCAAATTTGCCCTAGGTATGAGTGATACCTGGCGTGTTTTTTTTGGCTCATCTCCGGACTCATTAGTATAATTATTATTACTATTTGCATTGCAAGATGTGGTATTGTTTGCATAAACTGTGCTCCCACCAGTCGCTCTCTCTCTCTCTCTCTCGCAATCTACAGCCTCGCTTCAGATCGCATGTACGCTAGGGCACCACGCACTCGTTTCTAGGCAGGGAAATGGCAACAAACTGAACGAGTGCCAAATGCTCAGGGCTTATGAAAGGAAGCAAAAACGGACCACTGTATAATGTAATCATAACATAATTATAATACATAAGCTTTCTTTTTTTTAGAGACTACT
This sequence comes from Onchidella celtica, assembly GCA_963931925.1. Classification (NCBI taxonomy): domain Eukaryota; kingdom Metazoa; phylum Mollusca; class Gastropoda; order Systellommatophora; family Onchidiidae; genus Onchidella; species Onchidella celtica. Next base: position 29,459,079 of record OZ007576.1, on the reverse strand, counting down.
GCAAACTTCAGTGAGCACAACAAGTTGATACAGCGTAGACTGTACAGAGCTGAATTAGTTGAAACTTAGGAAAATTCATTTCATAACATTTTGGAGGTTGTTGTTCGGGGACCGCAGTCTAACAACAAAGCCGAATAGAGAAAATATTGGATTGTGTTCTTTGTTCTGCTGTAGCTTACAATGTAAAGTAGTACGCCCCCCTAACAGCAATCATATATGAAGTGTCAAAATTGCACCACAATAACATTCCCCCGCCACTAATTTTTGTTTATAAGAAGAATGTCATTTAATCATTTATTGTCATTATCACCATTATTATTATTGTAACTGATCACAACCACGATGGAATTGTGTTGATAGACAATTTTCTTGTATTTAACAGTTCAATCTGTCTTTTCCTTTTACAGTGGGTGAGAACAAGAGACGAAAGTATTGAACTCAAAGAAGGGGGGGGGGGGGGAAGGAGAAGAGAAAAAAAAATACCACGGAAATTACCAGAAAGACACAACAATGGCAGTAACATCGCCAACACCACGCCAACAACACTCACCTCGCGGTCCTCGGCTCAATACTTGTTTCGGAGTTTGCCAATCAGGCAATCTCGCCAGATCTACGCCACGTTTTTCCGTGATCGCAAGCCAATGAATATTAACGTCTGCTTTGGCTGCTAACCAGCAACTTCTTGGCATACCGGAGCCTGTCGCCCGGCGCGATTTGCATTAAATTATTTTGGGTTCCTGGTCTTTTTTTTTCATTTTGTAGTGGCTAATAATTCTATTCTTTTATCTGCATCCCCTTCCGTCTGCCGTTTCCACTTGTTGCTTACGTTGCGTCTTTTGCATAGGCTACCGACCCCGCACTGTGGCGGGCAGCACTGGCTTGAGTTGAAAACGCCAGTCAAGTCCAGTTGTAAGTTTCACTTGCCAAGCAACAAAAAAAATTCGTCTGGCAGTGACAATGAGATGCGGCACGCGCCTTTGTTTGGCTCCACCACCATCCCAGACAGTCTTGTGCCACCCCCCCCCCCACCCCCCACCCCCCCCCCCCCACCAGCCGGAGCCCAGCCCGCTCATCTGATGTTGTACTTTTAAAGAAAATTAGACTTTACTGCAAGATTTGGATATTGACAACTGTTTCACTCTGTCTCACGTTTATCACTGTAAAGAACTTTATTTCCTTTCCCACTAAAGGCGTTTTTCTAGAAATATTTACTGTTGCCCTGGGCCCTATGATAATTAATTTACAATTTGGTCGAGGCTATGCAGGCCATAAGAGCTAAAGTACCCACCATAATGGTCAATTTCGGAAAAATGCTACACTGGCTATGTCACCAAAGAAAAGGATGCCGTGGCCAATTAGCTACACGTAATCCTGATCCTAAACCTTAAAACAATTCATCTGTGAAACAAAAACTCATGTGGCCATAGTAGCTCCTCCGTTAGAATTTGGTGGTTATAGTACTGATGTTACTGGTGGTCGTAGTTGTGGAGCAAGATAATGGCTGTTGCTGCTGTTCTGTTTTTCTGGCACATTACGATGTTGTTGCTGCTGTTGACGTTGTTAAAGTGCAGTTGGATGTTGTTTCGTTGTAAATGATGCCTTGACAATGTTCTGGTTGTCGCTGACTGAACCTTCTCTTTTTTCGACTCTTCTTACTGCCGCTGGCATCACCATTACATCTTTACAGCTGTAAATTTCACATAATAACAAATTAATGCCAAAGTTTTTCCCAAGAAAAAAAAATTCTTCAGCAATAATTTCTTTTTCGTCTATCTTTCCCAAATCCTACAACACCGTGTCAGCAAAGTTTCGAAATTCTTCCATTGCAATTTCCCAACAGTCCCAAGTTAACAAACATCGATAGAGCAGAAAAAAAACGGTAGCGCTGAAACTTCTCCCGTACCGGAATTTGAAAAACAAAGACAAAAACAAACAAAGAAAAACCAAAACCAAATAGCTGTCTTTATTCACATTTCGACATGCTGACGAAATTCTGCAAAGGCTTTATTCAGCCTCCACGCAGAAATTCCAGTCCCAGGCAATGTGCTGTTATTAGAATATTTTTAACGCGGGACCAAGTCGTGCCGCAAAATAATGAACATTTTCATCATCATCATGATCGTACAACTGCACCGTTGTTACATCTTCACGGCAATACTAGTCTCTTTGTTTCTAATTCTACAACTTAAAGAGCAACACCTACTAATCTTATTCTTATCCCCCTCCCCCTTTTTTTTTAACACACTTATTTTGTTCTAGTTTTTGTCTTCACAAAATACTGCCACGTAACTGAACTCAAAATCAGACGCTATTGCAAGGCCGCCTAGTAGTTATCAGTAGACGTGATCTTCCCAGCATTCATAATCAAGAATCTTGTATAGTAGTGCTAGACAGATCAGAGGAAATCTACCACCAAATCGGCCGCCCAAAAAGGCCGAATTCGACCAAGGACACGTTTCAAGTTAAAGTTTATTGCAGGCCTAACGGCCAATTCAAAATGTACGCAAGAATCATGCAAACAAGATTTGAAAAGACACAAAAAAAAACAACAACCAAATCCTCTAGATCTATTCCCTTCACCAACAATGAGAAAAGATGCAGTAAATGCCCGCAGATGTATGCTCACAATGTAAGCCCATATTGGCGCGGGAAATCAAGTAATCCGTGGCCACTGTGATGTAGATATAATCTAATGAAATCAATGTCTTTATTAATTTCATATCTACTAAAAGTTGAATGTTCTTCATTATCGTTCCAGCTTACTCGATGACCTGGAATAAATTCAAAAAATCCTTCCACAAGAAAAAGGCCAAAAATGTGCAAACAGCCAAAGACTCAATTTGTCGGCCAGGCGGTTTCAAAATAAGCCAAAGATTGGAACGTTCATGCCAGTATACTGATGAAAAGAAGGAAAAAACCTTAGCTGTGCGGAAGGTTATGCTATTGGGAGAGAAAGGAGTAAACTGCTGCCTGTCATTTATAAGAAACGTACTGAATTTCTTTTTCTCGAGGAACTGAAAGAAAATTCCTGAATTTTCAAATATGTTCTTTAAAATACCACGTGAAACTGCAAAGACTGTTTGGCCTGGGAATATCTCTTTATCTGCCTACTACAGATACTTATGACGTCTCTAAAACATCTTGAATACACGTTTAAAATCGGTCCTTTATTGAAGGATAATGGCACTCTATTGAGTAAGTGTCATGTAACCCAGACAAATGTATTAGACTTGTAACTTGCAGGGTAAAAAAAAAAAAGTAAAAAAAGAAAACAAAAAACGGCGTGTGTCATTCACAAGAAAAAGAGTGAATCTGCTCCCTGAACTCAGTGCAGAAAAAAAGAAAAATCTTGCTAGTTTTAGGCTAAACTTCCATCGATGCACAAAATGACACTTGTTCAGGTTATAATTTGCCGATGCATCACAGCACACAGACGGGCGCTAATCACAGACAACCCCTGTCGATTTCTTGTCAGTGTCTGGCATCAAGTAAACGACCTACCATGACACTTCAAGCCTAAATGCAACTTGCAGAAACAACAAGTAACCGGCGCTAGAGAAGGGCTTAAGTCCATTTTCGAAAATTTAAATAAAACTGGGTTACATTTTTTTTTTCTCTTTAATATGTCGGGTGAGATCTAAAAATAATTCAGCAAATATCTTTTCCTCCTGCCTCCAGCCTCTTTCTTTGACAAATTTCACCTTGCTTTTCTCCTTTTTTCAATGTTCAATATACAAATACAAGCAATTCTCTAGCGCCCAGGGGACCATACTTGGAAAACCTAACATAACCTGTATCCAATTCTCATACATAATAATATTTAGATATACAATTTCTAATTACCAACAAAGTTTTCGAGATTAATATTAATATTTTCACATTTACTTCACCAGTTCAAAACAGTTTTTCATGTTTCAGAGGGTGCAAAGAGATAAGACAATCTTTGGGCTTAAGGAGTGTACTGGTAGAGTAAATTCAAACCTTTTCCAAATTATTTTTTAATACCTTTAGCTTTTGTTTCAAAGTTGGATATAAAAATATACATTTTCAAAAGCATCTCGACTTTCCAGCCTGCACGCAGAGACACAATAATTACATTTCTACCCCGCCAACGACAAGACAAGACCTAGTCTCGCCGACCTTCCAGGCCAAAACCACGACAAAATGGTCTAATCTACATTTCCACATGGACTTCTGCATTCTGAATTCATCGACCGGGTTAAAAACAAAAGTATTTTTGGCATGGGCTGAAAATGCCGTTTTCACTCCACTTTCGGCTGCAACGACTGACGTGAAGGCGGTAACCTTAAAAAGGATCCTGACAAAAGTGCCGATCTTAGCATATTCCAATATAGTCGACAAAAGAAAACGACTTTCCAAATAGAAAAGCTTCGATGGTTATCATTCTTTGAAGTAAACTAGAGTTGTTGTTTTTTTTTCTAGATCTATTTAAAACAAAATAATATAGAGCACAAAAGCTGGCTCAGCTATGAAAGTAATCCTTGGCATGGGGAACTGATTAAGGAAATTATAAAAGAATACGAAAAAGGTATGGGGAAATGTTTGAAACAAAGAGCTGAAACCTCTGTCCTAATTAATCACGTCCTTTGCCACAGCATTCCCCTCTCACACACCCCCCCCCCCCCTCTCAAAAAACAATTGTGAAGATAATTATGTTCTTATAAATATAAATGAAGGAATGGGAGAATGAAAGAAATATCTTAATTTTTGTCCTTGTTAATCTCTCTCTCTCTCTCTTTCTCCTTCTCTCTTTCTCTCTCTCAACCCTCTGTACTCCTTTTTTCCCCCCACCCGCCCTCAATTCCGAAAAATAATAAGTTTCGTGTCAAGGACACAGCATTTTTATTTAGCTCTTAGAGACAGCCACGGGAGAGCAGAAAACCTATTTCAAATCAGACTTTAAATTGTTCTAAGTAATGAAAACTGTCCAGATGGTTTTCCATAGAATTCTCATGTCTAGGTCAGATCTGCCCCTAAAGATTTCGGTTAACCGTGTGGGCGTTGGCGAGTAATGGTTCTTTGCGTGTCTGAATTACCTCCCTTACCCTCCTTTTTTAAAACTCTGTAGATTTGCACTTGCCTGGCTGTATCTGCATATTTTATAATCTACCGACTGTTCCTTTAGCAAGACAGCATTCTATTTTTTTAAATTTTTTTTGTGATATATATGTAATCAGGAGAAAACATACTATATACAAATGTACACACATGCTCACACAATAGGTAAACACATACTCACAGAAATACACTCAGAAACAGATGTATGTATTCAGGGAAGAGCGCGCGCATACACTCACAGAAGTGCAGGCAGCCAATCATTTATTTATTCAGGGAGGGGAAGGACACACACTCACACACATACACGCTAACACACACGCGAACCACGCACAGTCATTTATAATTACATCCAGAACCAGTCTCCGATCGAAAAAAAAAAAAAGGAAACAAACTGTTCTTTAGGTGTAAATTAAAATAACTGTGTCAAATAGAATTGACATGACTATATCGAGGGTTGGCAACCAGAATGTTTTATGTCCAAAATATCCATTGTGAGAAAAACCAGTTTGAAATTTTAATTTGTAACCTTAATGAAAATTCAATAATGACTGCCATAACTTCGACACGGCTATACGAATAGTTTTATTAGGTTATGAAATGAAGTCACACTCCTTGTGTCTTGGTTACCTACAGGCATTTAAAAGCAATAAATAAAATTGGACACAATACATCCTCGATAAGAGAAATGCTACAATGCTGCAGTACGTTTTCCCCAACTAATACATGTACTACTTACTTATATTTTACTACTGATCAGCCAGGTGATCGGCGATCCATAAACGAGTGCAATGGGACCACAGGTAAATTTATCGTTGACTTAGAAAGTGATTTCGCTGGCCCTATCATGAGTTCGAGTTTTGAGTTTGGGTTTTACGGCGCGTCGGCACATTAACGGCAAACTTGTGCCTTACATGGTTTTTTCGTTATCTTGTTTTAGTTGCCCACACAGTCACTGTGGGGAGTGCTGAGGTGGTCCTGTGGCTGCCATAGACCGGGAATCACTTGGCGTTAAATGGAAGGACGAAAGAGAAGCTGGATGGAAGACAAAACGCAAGGAAGGACAACGGCTGTCACCCATGGGCCGTCGAGAAGTGGCAGTCTCTGAGCGACAGCCTACCTTTGACGGGGTTTCACCACATTCATGCAGGTGTGGGCAGTGGCTCCATGATTGTATTTCCCTCGGACCTACGCGGGGGGTGAATGTCACGCAGGGACTGCCGAGACGTGACAGTCTATGAGCGACGGTCCACCTTTGGTGGGGTTACACCACCTCTTTGGTGGGGTTACACCACCTGCAGTTGGGGGCAGTGGGCATATCTATATCCTCCGGATCCACGCCGGGTGGGTACTATCATGAAACCGCATAAGTGTATTCCCTGAACTATAGACACCTCTTTTACTGCCAAAAATTCTCCCAACTCCTAAAAAGGAACTTTTCTGTTGTTGTTTCTATTGATTAAAAGAGAGTACAATGTCTGAAATATTTAGAACTAACGATGCATGTAAGATAAAGAATACATCACAGGTAAAACAGTTCTTCCCAATTTTGTAAAATTGAATTCTTCGCACTTGCGCTGTTTCATGATAGGGCCAGCGATTTTCGCCCATATGTCTTCCTATGTATAAGCTCGATTCATCAGCTTCGTCTCTGCGAAACCAGGGTTAAAAAAAAAAAAAAGCTCCAGTCACAAAATATTATTACAAAGCACCCTATCAGCTGCATGAAGGAAATTGTTCAAACTTTGAAAATCGATTTTCTTAGTTCCACATTTTTGTGACGGTGCCGCCGCCCAAAGAAAAAACGTCGTAACTGTCAGCATGAACTTTTTTGTACTTGACTGTCTCCATGACCTTGTCTCACACATAATTCTTTTCTGTCAAAGGCAGTTGGAGACGTACCCGCAGCCCAAATAGTTGTTTCTAGTGTGGCAAACCAAGGTTTGTAAAGAGAGCCATAAACTAGAAAAAGGCAATTCTATCAATTACGTCGTTTTTCCTCCGGTGGGTCTTCACTTTCGTAATAAAATTATTAGAATCTGTGACTGTTTAGTGGGTGGGCCTACTGAAACAGAGTTTCGGATATTTTCGATAAAAAAGAAAATGGCCGCCCAATTGATGATTATGATCATGTACTTTTGGTCTTCCATTCCAACACACACACTCATCTAGACTAGTGAATTTATGTCACCTCAAATCCATAATACGCTGCAACTTTATTCGAGTTCTGCTAAATCAATTTAAAAGAGACTCTGGGTGAAAATATATCACTCTTAAGTCGCTAGGGATAAAACAAAATTTTAAAAAATGCAACATCAACAACAAAATTGGCCACTTTCGAGACAAACTTTAAAATCCTCTTTTGTCTGTCGAGTAAAAACAATAATCTGAAACCCGAGCAATTTCTATCATTTTCTATAAGGGTGAAACCATACCATGTGCTGGAGACGTTCCAATCTACGATGGGCGGGGTACAGTAATGAGAGAGGGGTTTAAAATATTGAATAATAATCTTTTTTTTTTTTTTGCGTGCCTGCAGTAAGTGTGACACCAGGCTGGAGAGTGTGGGTGGATGTGGGAGGTACTGGAGAGAAAGAAGGAAATGAGAGTGGGTGGGTAAGTGTGGGTGGGCGGTGATTTCTTTAAGTTAATCAAGGAGTCTCAAACAGCTGTGGGTCTATGGGGAATTCTTTCCCGAACAAAAGGAAATGTTTCATTATGTTCTTAAGTATTCTGTTCAGCGATCTTTGCTGCATGTTTGTTTGTAATCCAAGGTATGTTTGTGTGAGGACAGAAAAGATGGGGGCGAGGAGAGAGAGAGAGAGAGAAAAAGAAAGAAACTGACAGAGAGAGGAGAGGCAGAAAGATATGTATACAGAACGAGAGGGGAAGAGCGAAAGAGAGAGAGAAAGAGAACAGGCAGAGGGAGGAAAGGCAAAGACAGACATATTCATAGAGAAGGGAAGGGGGGGGGAAGAGAGAGGGAGAAAAAAGAGAGAGAGTAAGAGGGCGAGAAAGAGAGATGGAAGAAGACGTTTAAAAGATAGCGGGGTGTGTGGGGGGGGGGGGGGGAAGGGAGGAAGACAGTCTTGAGTTTGGAGTAAGCACGTCGACATGCTAACAGCCATATTGTGCCAGGAAGAAGCAAGAGGATAGACAGAATATAGCAGAATGAGGGGACAGAAGGAAAGGAAAACCCTACCAGAAGCCCCCACCAATCACCCGCGGATAGGGGCGGAGGATGAGGGAGTGATGGTACGGCTGGAATGCAGCGGAAGAGTAGGCAAAACATGAGTAAAGAGCGCCCTCCCACCTCCCTTCCTTTTCTCCCTTCTGTGTTCATTCAGTCATTGTCTGTCTGGTCCGCAGCACCAAGAATAAGAAAAAACCAAAAAAAACTTGCAAAGGTGAATATGTTTGCAAGATCACTTGGCTTCATCATCTTATTACATGTAGATCTATGTTGTTTGTTTGTTGTTGTTGTTTTCCTAGGCCATCGGCAAAACGTATTGCACATGTCTGCGGCATCAACAAAAATGTTCAAAATTCAGATCAATCCAAATCATTCAACAGTTTATGCGTCTTTGTCCAAGTCCTTTAAAAAATGGGACCTGGGGTGGGGTGAGTCCGAGGGAGGGAGAATGAGAGCGAGAGAGGAAGGAGAGGGGGAGAGAATGAAGTGACGGGCAGAAAACAGGCAGAGACAAACAGAGAGAGAGAGAGAGATAGACAGATACAGATAGACAGATCGACAGAGACAGACAGAGGGAGACAGACAGAGAGAGACAGACAGGGAGAGACAGAGACAGACAGAGAGAGACAGACAGACAGAGAGACAGACAGAGACGGGCAGACAGACCAACCGACAGAGACAGACAGAAAACAGACAGAAGACAGACAAGGACAGGCAGACAGAAACAGATTGACAGAAGACAGTCACACAGATTTAGACACACATGTATTGAGAGAGAAAGAAAACAGACTGCTGTTATCAAAAAAGGCCATCAAAAAATGGAAAATAAAAATTTCTTTTCTCTTAGATGGTTGGACGGCGGGAAAATTTTGCTGACATAAGACTTTAGTGTGATCGATCGTTGAAAGGGCATGGTTCCTTTACCGAAATCCCAGACACAGTGTTAGAAAACAAGAATAGCAGAGATAGAGAGACAAAGAGAAAGACAGACTGTGTGTATATGTGTGTTTGTGCTTGCAAGGATGCGTGTGTATGTGTGTGCCAGGATGTATGTGTGCAAGTGTGTGTGTGTGTGTGTGTGTGTGTGTGCAAGTATGTGTGTGCAAGTATGTGTGCGTGTGTGCAAGGTTGTGTATGTGTGTGTGTGTGTTAGAGAGGTGCTGGAAGGACGGGGGTGGATTTATCGTAAGGGTGGGGAAGATGGGGGAGGGGAGAGTACAGAATGGGGAGATGTAGGCTTTTTTCAACATAATTATAGCCAGCTGAAATCTGAACTTTTGATGGGCTTGTACCATGTTGTCCCCTAGAACGTCCAAGTCCTAACTCCTTTCCATCAACTTTTGAGAAACTCGTGATTTTGAAGTTTCATGTTTTAGAGATCCTTTTTCTTTTCCTTTTTTTTTTTTACAAATTACACACAGAATCTGCTTGATACTTTGACACGCAATGGAAAAGGTCAATAGAACTAGTGTGCAGTATGTAGCTCAGTTCAGCCCAAAGTGGAGATAGAACCTGTCCTGAATGGACGGTGTGACAAAAATGTAATGTAAAATATAACATCAACAACAAAACACAAACTACATTTTGACTTTGCTTCAAGCCTTGCCGCGATCCCAAAGATTTTATGAGGGTATTTTCTATTTTTTTTTAATCTAATGTTTAGTCGATCATCGGGGCTATGGAAACATTACGTTCATGACAGAGGAAGAAAAGAACTCAGAATGAATTCAAAGTAATACCACGAGAACTCTCATTATGGAACCGGATATGAAAAGTACTGACGGAAATCAAAAAGTCTACCCGAGACAGTGAGAATGAAGAAATACTGCAAAAGTCACACAAAAACTATGGGGTCGCAGCAAAGTAAAAAAAATTGGCAAAAAGAAAATTATGTAGCAATGTATTCTACAAATATTTGATATTCTGCCTTTTTTTATTGTTCGATTGTTTTATCTGTTCAATTTTTCATTTTTTTTTCCTACAGAAATATTGACTCTTTTGTCTTCCCATTTTCTTTGAGCTCTATTGTATCGTTTGGGTATTACTTCTCATCCACGGCTTTGCTACATACAGCTTTTTCTTTTTGCCAATCTTTGACGAGACAGTGAGAGCTGGCTGGACTTTCCCGCCACACTCACAGAAAGTTGGAGATTATCTGTCTGATGAGACAGACCAGCCTGTCCTTGACCTCTCTGTCAGTTTATCACGAGGGGTAATTATGCAGATCTAAACTGATCATCTCTTGAACGTCACGAAACTGGTTTTCATTTCGTTCATGCGGGCATACACCCATTTTACTAGATGGCCATTCAGCAGCGTTTTGCAGTATTGTCGTGGAGTAGGGTCAGCTATAAAGTACGTATTCTCGATTCAGACCCCACTCCACCCCACCCTCTTTTTTTTTTTTTACGAATGTGCGACTATTAGAATGCTGGATATCCTTGATAAAGCTCGATTATTTGGAACTTGAAATGGCATTTTGCGTAGACTATTTGGCTTTTTTTACTAGACACGAGTTCCCCTACGATCTCACACCTGTTTTTAAAAGATTAAAAAGAAAGGGTAAATAAATCCAATGTTTCAAATTCCTGACTATAATTCAAAAGTCTACTACACATTTTTGTCAAGCAGAATCGAAAGTATGACCGGAAATTTCGTTCTTCGTCTCCTGGTACAAATTGCTGGTCGAAAAGCGACTTTATGACATCTGTGCTTTCTGCTGAGAATTATGTTGTAACAGCAAGTTCTATGAGTCCTTGCGTCGAATCTAAGTGCCGTTCTTAGCGTGATTTAGAGCTACATCTACAGTTCGCGGGTATTATAGAGCAAAATTGTTGTATCTCCAGTGATATGAATTGGGGTTCATAATGGCAATATTGCAATAATGACAAAGTACCTTGCAATTTTTTTCGTTATTCCGCTGTCTTTAACCAGTTCCAAGTTACAGAGAAACAGCATTGTTGTATCTCCCTTAAAAATGCCATCATTGAGACCAATATCGTGGTATTTCCGAGTAAGCTCCCATTATTCATATCACTGCAGATACAACAATTTTGCTCTATACCCGCGAGCTGCGCCTTGTACCAAAACAAACCATAACAAAAAAGAACATTGCAAGATTTACCTAGTTCGGGTGGGATAGTATTTATGGTAGTAATAACCCACTTATGGAACGTCTGTCTGTCACCGAAACAATGCCAAAAAGACTGTACAGTATTGACTGGGAACACTTGCATGCAGTAACTTGGATTCCGGTAGTGCCCGGGCATTGTGGGGGTAGGGATAGTCGCAGCGTCGTCGTCGTCGATGTCATTTGGCCAGAGACAGACGGAATCGATAAGGTAAACGCGCTTTAATTGGTGGGGTCGATACCTGGTGGTTTTCAGTTCCGTTTGAGTTTGGGGAGTGCTCGCCTGGGGGGAAGTTTTAAATGAGACGGTACTCGGGGTGGGTTAGGAGACAAAAGGACAGGGGGGGTGCTAGGGTGGTGGAGGGTGGAGGATAAGGGAGGTGGTGGCGGACTAGGAGAGGGGAGGGGGCTGAGGTATCGGATAGAGAACAGAAGATTCTGAAGAAGGACAGTACAGGGTTGGGTTGTGGTATAAGGATTTCGGAGAAGGATAGTAGTAGGACGAAGTGGTATGGAGAAGAGGTGCGGACAAGAATTTGAGAGGCCAGAGAGAGAGAGAGAGAGAGAGAGAGAGAAAGTGGGAGAGAGAGAGAAAGAGAAAGAGCCACAGAGAGAGAAATAAAGCCAGACAAAGACAGCGAGCGAGAAAGCTGAGATGGAAGAGACAGAGAGAGAGAGTGAGAGACAGAGAGATACATTTCACACACACGCACACACACACAAAGACACAAAAAGAAAGAGGGGGGTCGAGAAAGTCCAAGGGGGTAGGGAGGGGGGGGGGAGAGAGAGAGAGAGAGAGAGAGAGAGAGAGAGAGAGAGATTTTGCTGAGAACATTTTGAAGAAAGTCAGTCCAGGGATTGGGGGAGGGGAAGGGTGTGAGGATTTCGTGGGGAGGGGGGGGGAGAAGGGAGTATCGAATTCCTGATTGAAAGTTTAAATTCCGTGGGTCTAGTCTGGCAATTTCGTGAGATAAAAATTCTGTTAATAATTTCCAAATAGTCTCAACAAGATGTTTGCACGAGTCTGTGTTAACTTTGGCTCCTGTCACCCAAACAGTGATAAAACTCTTCAAACTGAGTCTGTCCCCCCTAATAACTTGTGTACTGCGGCCTGCGCAAACATTGTTACTGAAATTACATCGGTACTATAATTTTGTTTCTGGCGTCAGATGTTTATCACTGTCTGTTTATGTTACTGCTAAGCTGTGTTTTCATGTGGATTGTTGTTACTTGTACGTACGTACGCCACCTGTTTTGCGCTGTGGGTACGTATTTTAAAGCCTTTTGTGACTCCAGAGCGAGAAATATTCCTAACAGCAGCCTTAATTAATTATTCCTTCAGATTTCTTTTTTTTTATTGAAACGGTAGGGGCCAGGGTTAGGGATTCGAAAAGATTTAGTGTTGAGGATAAGTGCAAGGTTAGGGATAGGTACACATACGTAAGCGCCAGTAACGCAAAACGCTTTGGGTATGTACGTACGAGTTACAGCCTTTCATGTGTAAAGAAACGGAAACGGCCAATATCCACCAAGTGGTAAAAGAGAGAGAGCGGTTCCATAGGTAGGGAAACGGCGTTTTCATGTACATGAAAATATTCTTTACATTTCACTAGTCCAAGGATTTTTGGCGTTTCCGTTTGCCGTTTCCGTACATATGGAAACACAGCTTTACAGTATAGTACTGACACAGTAACTTACCTAGATCTGCCATGCTACTGAAAAAGAACGTACGCACCAAATTATACTAAATTCACTTTCTTAACCATTCAGTGTATTCTTGAACACAATCATGTTTACATTTCTCAATCACTAAATAAGAAGCATTTTATATCTAACCATTGTTCTTTGACCGACCATTCTCAATCTCCATTATCCCTTCACTCACCCACCCCCCCCCACCCCCCTCATTTTCCTTTCTGGTCCCCGTCCACCATCCCGGCTCTCACGCGAACCAACGGGCCCTTGAGGGTCGAGAGACGAAAGAGCTTAACTATTACCTTTTTTTTATATATATTTTTAGTCTGTCTATGATCGAAGGCAGACGCTGCTGGCAGTTCCCGGCTGGTAAATTGCAGGCTCAGCAGAATCTCTCTCTCTCTCTCCCTCTCTCTCTCTGTCTCTCTCTCTCTTTCTCCGTCTCTCTCTCTCTCTCTCTCTCTCTCTCTCTCTGTCGCTCGCTCGCTCGCTCGCTCTATCTATCTATCTATCTATCTATCTATCTACATATCTATCTACCTATCTATATATCTATCTACCTATCTATCTACATATATATCTACCTATCTATCTACATATCTATCTACATATCTATCTACCTATCTATCTATCTATCTATCTATCTATCTATCTATCTGTCAATCTATCTATATAACTATCTATCTGACACACTTTCTTCCTATTTTTATCTGTCTGTTTCTGTCTCTCTCTCCGTCTGTCAATCACTCTATCTATCTCTCTCTCCACCACTCTCTGCCTGTCTGTCTCTGCCTTTCTGTGTGTGTGTGTGTGTCTGTGTGTGTGTTCCTGTGTGATTGCCTCTCTTTTTTTCTCTCTCCCTCCCTCTCTTTCTTTTTCCCTGTGAGAGCATGTATGTCTGTCTCGCTCTCTTTATTTTTTTGCTCTCTGTCTCACTCTCTGTGAGTGTGCGTGTCTCCCTCTCTCGTATCTCTTTCTCCACCTCCTCTCTCACTCTCTCTCTCCCTTCTCTCTCTGTGGTCTCTCTTCCTCTCTCTCTCTCTCCCTCTTTTTCTGTCTCTGTCTCTCTCTCTCTCTCTCTTTCTTGCCCGCCCCTTCTCTCCCTATGTGTGTCTCTCCATCTATGTGTGTCTCCATCTATGCAGCCGCTTTCATTTGTTGTTTTTTTTCTGGGCTCCTACTGGCGAGGTGCTAATAATTAGAACCAGTCTCCCCCCAATCTTTACAATTATCACTGTAGCTAGGAAATGAACACCTTTAAATCATTAATTATTCAGAAATTCTACAGGGCTGCACTTGAGACTGTTATTATTCAGAATATGCAAAATACAACGGATTTTTTGAAATATATTTTATCGCAAATTTTTCAGTCATGTCTCAATATCACTATGAGCAATTCTTATAAGTAAGGAATACATGTAATAATTTCAGAGTCAGAAGAATCATCATTAAATTCAGCAATGAGCATTATCCAGACATATCCACCACCAGAGTAAGCAAGAGGCATGTGGAATGATATTTTTTCAAGAGAAAAGAACTTTTCTTTGGTGCCTAGGAAAGGACAAGCCGGGGGGTGGGTGGGTGGGGAGGGAGGGGGGGGGAGGAGGGGTGACAGACGCCATAGAGCGATCAAACTGATACCACCGTCCTCACAATGTGATATCCGACCCCACCCCTCACACCCAAACACACATTTCCAATGTTCGGCAACACTACTGTCATTACAATGGGTGTGTTTCAGTGCAGTTTCTGGCAGTATGAATGAATTTCTTTAATGCCTCTACAAGTTTCTACGCCTCTGTAGGTTGAAATATTGTACATGCGTTTTGCACGCAAATACGTCCGACTTCTATTGACAAATAATACTACAAAGAATTTGTATTTCAGCCATAACACGGACCTTTTTATAGGTTTAGTGGCCTGAATTTAAAAGATGGCAAAAAAAAAGTAACGAAAAAAAAAAATCAAATTTAGAAAAGTGGCGCAATTTAACACTTTCAGGCCCTCGCAACCACAGTGTGATTTCATCAAGTTCGTCTTTTCTTTTTCACTGGTACTTTTATGATTTTAATTGTCTTTAATCTGTATTAATTTCATATTAGCTGTTATAAAACAGAATTAAATCAGTACACTCTCATCTTTCATAGCAGTAAAAAAAAAAAAATCAGTGTGCGCAACATGTGTAAATATGCATGGGCCCTAAAGAGGAATTGGGCTGTGTTTTCATGTGTACGGGAACGGAAACGTCAAAAACCCCTGAAGTAGCGAAATAGACGGTATGTTCTACTGTGTAAAGAAACGCCGCTTCCGCACATATGGAAACACTCTTTCTTTTTACCACTTGACGGATTTTTGACGTTTCCATGGCCGTTTCCGTTTCCGTAAACACACAAAAGAAGAAAAAATTACATAAGCAATGAAAAAAACCTTTAACATTTACTTGGAATCTTTTTTCATTCTCTTATAATTTAATGCAGAGTTTCATTGTTCTTTGTATTCAATTAACATGGAAATCCACCTGTTCCCCCCCCCCCCTCCCCAAAATCCAGCATTATGCCACTGCATTGGGGGTTGTTGTTGGTTTTTTTAACCAGCGGGGGTACCCAACATTATCCGGGATAAACCTGTGAACCCACTGTTCTATCTCTCTCTCCTTTTGGTCTAGAAAGCGTCCCATAATCTATAGTCTTACTACAGAGTTCGTGCATACCACAGCACCACGTGCTCATTTCTGGCAGGGAAATTGCGCGCTCTTAATTACTGAACAGGTATTAATATCGTTTCCGGTGCGGTGGACTTACTACAGGGCGCCCAAACAAAGATCACTGTGTTTTACAGGTTTTACAAGTTTTTTCTTTAAAAATACCTGAAATTTGAATCAACACAATCGGTCGATACAAAAGCGATTGGACTGGATTAGTTGACACTTAATAAAATTAATTTTAGAATTTTTGAAACTGTCATTTAGGCTGTAGCGTTGAGCAAAAAATAAAAAAAGGGACCAAAACTGCCTTAAGCAGTGCTTTTTCCATATCATACTTTTTCTTTGTTTTGAGTTCGGACACCTCGTAACATTTTCTGTTATTAGGAAGTACGAGTTTTCCTGGAATGTTCCAGATACTGCAGATAAGCGCATTACATAGCATGAATCTTCGTCTTAACGATAATCCTTCATTGCATGCAGTTTGCCGTTTGATCTGATGCCAATCCATGGCCCACACGGGGGTACCACCCACCTCCTCCTCCCCCCCCCCCTCTGGCGCGTGCACTCCTTCCGCCCGTGGGGGTGGTCGTCCTGAACAAGGCACGTGATCAACACATGCTGTCTCGCGCCCTGACCAGCGAATAAATTGTCGGGGAATCGCTTGTACAGTCTATTCTTTCATTTTATTTATGTTTTTATTCTTTTTTAAGTCTTCACACACACACAATACATACACATGAATGCGCACACAGCCTCTCTCTTCTTGCGCATTTCGTGCTGTTACGACAACTTTTACATTATCATTTGTGTGGCTTTTTATGTGTTTGCGCCTATGTGGGTGGGGAGAGAGGGGAGATAGGGGAGGAATTGAAGAGAGGGCTGGGAGGGCGGGGCGGGGCGGGAGGGAAAGAGAGAGAGAGCTGGGGAGGGAAGGAGGGATGGGGGGTGGGAGAGGGGAGGAGGACGAAGACAGGGGAGTGGAAGACAGAGGGCCGGAGGGATGGGAGAGAAGAGGGGGGGGGAAACAGAGGGAGGGAGTGAGAGAGGGGGGAATGAAGGGAGCGGACGGATAGAGGGAGGGTGGGGTAGAGCGGAGGGAGAGGGCGGCGGAGGGGAGAGGAGGAGCAAGCACTGGAGGGACGGGAGAAAGGGATGAGGACGCGGGGAGGGGGGGGGGAGAGAGAAAGAAATAGCAGCAGAGGAGTAGAGACAGAGGTAGGGGAGTGGCGAGACGAAGATAAGGAGAAGAGAGAAGGACGGCCAAAATCCGGCCGACAGCACAAATTGATCAGGATAACATGCTTTAGAAACCTCAGACATCAGTCTGCTCCCCCAAAATCGCACATTTAGGAAGTTGCATGCGGCACCGGGGGGGGGGGGGGAGAAGGGACGATTGCACACACAGACAGACAGTCCGATGTCAATCAATGTCACGTGATGTCATCGCGACACCGGCACGAGCAGGAGCATCCAGACATGGCGGCTAGGGAAACCTGTGACACTGTGGCCTGCGGTTTTTGCCTCAATGCTCAACAGTTGGTTTGGGTTTACATTCATTCTCTCTGTCTGTCTGCATGTCTGTATGTCTATCTGTTTCTCTCTCTCTCTCTCTCTCTCTCTCTCTCTCTCGTTCTTTCTCTCTCCTTCTCTTAGTTTTATCTACCTATCCGTCTGTCCATCCGTCTGTCCGTCCATCCATTCATCCATCTACCCATTCATCCTTCTATCCATCCATCCATCTATCAATCCATCCGCCCACCCATCAATCCATCACTCTATCCATCCACCCATCCATCCACCCTGCATTCATCCATCCATCCATCCATCCACCCACCCATCAATCCGTCCATCCACCCATCCATCCAGCGTACATTCATCCATCCATCCATCCATCCACCCACCCCATCAATCCATCCATCCACCGCCCATTCATCCATCCGTCCATCCATCCATCCACCCACCCATCAACCCATCCATCCATCCACCCAGCCATCCATCCGTCCATCCATCCATCCACCCAGCCCATCAATCCATCCATCCACCGCCCATTCACCCATCCGTCCACCCACCCACCCATCAACCCCATCCATCCACCCAGCCATCTATCGTCCAATCATCCATCCGTCCATCCACCCATCTACCTAACACTCCGACCCACCTCCCCCACCCCGTACCCAGCTCACTATTCTATTTGACTCAGCATCAGCTAGCCCCAACCCAAAAACCAGGAACAAAAATACAACAGCCGCTGGTCTACTTTGGCCCATTTTCCACACCTCTGAAAAAAGTAAAATCCCTGCCTCACTCGGCAGGCAAGAAATGTGTAAAAACATCCACACGCAGAAAGACAAGTTCAGTGCAAGTTAGGGACACGCACTTTCTTCACATTTACCATGTTTGAACCGGTGAAATAAACGGCGCCAAGTTATTTATGTTTTGTCTAAAGACACTTTCAGTTTGACATTCTGTCTAAAGACATTTTCAGTTTGACATTCTGTTGTGCCAGGACACAATAATGTTCTAACTTCCCTGATTCCACTTTTGAGAAATTTGGCTTCAAAATCTAAGCTCCTCTGAAGAAGAAATAATGAAATATAGGAGCGTTTAGTATTATCAGAGAGTATATATAGAGAGAGGGTTCACTATTGGTCGATTTGCACTGCAAGACACGGGAGGCTCTGCGAAACCACTGTTAGCATGAAGCGGAAAGTAGGTCGCTGCGGTAAACAATACCCGTTTGTGCATTTCCACGGGGCGTAGGAGCTTACAAACGGTTTCAAATAGTTTCAATCAGCCCAAAAATATGAACAAACCGCAAAAAACATATATGCACACTATCTTTGGTGAAGAAGGTCTATTTCAATTCTTCAATTTCTTGTTTACCTCAGCGACCCAGTTTCGCGATTTGGCGGAAGTGAACCCTCTCTATACATCTATACTCTCTGGTATTATCAGGGACTTAGAGACATCATAATAGATTTGAAATCAATTCGAGATAATATATACCAACTGAAGTCAGCTGAAGTCCATTGATGGCATGAACTCTGCTATTATGAAAAGTGGACATGGAACACTAAAGTTTGTAAACTGAAGTCAGGATCTGCAACAGGCTGTTCTGAGATAGGTGCCAGCGGTCACTTATAGTGGCACTGTAATGCTGCATTAAGATAAGACAACTAAGATAAGAATTATTTTATTATCTCATAAGCGAAATTCTCTTTCACAGAGAACGCATAAGTGGTATGCGTACGCAAATCTTACCCATCATTACCTAAACGTACATCATAAGAAAGAAAAACTCAATAACAGGCAATTTATGAAGTAACACGGTAAGGCACCTTAGGCCCGGCGCGCACTATCCTGTTTCGCCTGCTGCACGGCTTGCAAACGCAGATTTTTGCTTGCTTGGCAAAGAGTTTACCGTGCTCCACGCCACGTGAAAGATTGCTTGCATTGAACGGGTGGTTAATTTTAACATAGTGCGCGCCGGGCCTTAGCAAAATATGGCACACATTTAGCTGAAGTGTCTTGCTGGGGCGACTTGCGGTGGGCAAAGACGGTCTTCTCTATCTTATGGGCTAGAGTGAGGTAGATACGATACAAAATGGGGTGAGAATGACAGTGACGGGTCAGTAGGAGCAAAGACTGCAAGACACTCTATGACAGGTTTTGGCTACTACATCCGACGTAATTATATATATATTTTTTTTTAAAAGGCTGTTGCTATAAGTACGTACACATCCCAAGCGGTTTGTGCTAGGGACGCGTACGTATACGCTCTTACCCCTAAACCCGTCCTTATCCTCAACCTTAAATCTTATCGAATCCCTAACCCTGCCCCCTACACTTTCAACAACAACAACAACAACAACAAAACAGGAGGAAAATAAAAAGAAAATCGGCCAGAAAAATCAATTAAGGCTGATGTTAGGACTATTTTCGGGAGGAGCTCACTAGCTTTGGAGTCATAAAAGGCTTTAAAATGTGTACCCCTAGCGCAAAAAAAAGTTGAGGGACGTATAAGCACTTGTAACAATATTCATTTTTAAAAAAATAGGAACATTACGACACTGGAGGGAGGAGCTGAAGTGGGATACATGTTGATGTAGTTACGGTGCAGCATGGGATGACACAGGTGGGCACTGGAAAATGCCCCTAAGCTGAAAATGGATTAGGAAACCACTGGACAGGCCTGAACACAGCATATCTGGTAGTTTTATGAACACATGATAATACAGTATGAATATACACAGGCTGCGGGGGCACCAACATCACTGCGGGCCTACGGCCAGCTCTGACTCTAAGGAAGAAATTCCCCATCTTCTTACTTCTTGTTATGACAAAGGAAAATACGCACTATCATACCCTGTGTCCAAAAGAACCATATGTCGTAGTTGGCGGTATGAGTCATTCACAGATTCTGTGACGACACAGGACTGTGTGTTTATCGTTGGGCTAGTAGGCCATTTTTTTTAATTTTTTTTTAAACTGGAGATCTTTCAGTATGTGGAAGAGCTATAACAAATGCAGGCTTCTACACTTGTTTAAAATGCTTTGTGGCACTTATCAAGCTGTTTCACAGTTCCGATATATTCTAAATCCTAATCATAATATTAAGGCAGCAAACGCTTAACGTAGAATTTCTCAGATGTGCAAAACGTGGAGTTTGAAGAAACAAGAGCTTAGGTCGCCAGTTCTCACCCACAGATGACGTTGGTAGACTGACCGATTCAGCTGGCTCAAAGACCACATGATATTATAATATTCTTGCGAGAATTGTCTGGTTGCCATTCTGATCTAGCCATTATCCTAGTACAGTAATAGCATCAGTATCAATAACATCACCATCGACGGTTTAGCTGATGAGAGTATTTATCCTCTAGAACCGGTGCAAGGCCGACCTGTTCAAAACTACTAAAGTTTGCCAAACTGAATTTAAATGATTACATAAGTGCAAGAATGTCAGTATTTCTTACACACAAAAAACCAAACTCTGTTGATAAAATAGAAAGTGTATGAAATGGAGCATTAGACACCAGATGGCATATATTTCAACAATAGCACCCCAAGCGCTCGAGGGTTAATATAATAATAAGCTCCGCTGAAAAATTCCTCAAGGATTAGTCAAAAGGTGGCGCATGTTGTTGATTATGGCACATCGGCCGGTGTTCTATGATGGATACATTAGCAAACCTATTAAATATCACGCCCGCATTTTTAATGGCCACTCAAGTCAGTTTTATTTCTCTTCCATACATCTCGTCTTTCATGCTTGCTTTATTCAAACATGCAAGTCATACGGTGTAACCTGGAAATGTCGTGGTGAGCTTTATATGCAAACACTGTGAAGAGCCCTCTAAAACTGTTGTGAGGAAAACATGATTATAATTGATACTAATTGATAGAGTTTTAATACTATTTAAAAACGTTTGACACGCCGCGACCTAAGTTTTTGTTTGATCTGTCTCGATTTCCTGAAAAACTGGAGATCTTTTAGCGTGGAGAAGAGGGGTAACAAATGCACACTTTGACACTTGCTTAAAATGCGTTGTGGCACTTATCAATATCAAGCTATTTCACAGTTCCGACTTATTCGAACTCCTTACCATGGTACTAAAGCCGCGAACGTTTAACGTCGAATTTCTCAATTGTTCAAATGGTGGATTTGGAACAAGTAAAATCTAAGGTCGCCAAATGCTGCCTACAAAAGTTTATGAATAATTGCCTACAAAATCTAATGATAACTGCCTCATATGACTTTGATAACAGAGAGAAACGTTTGATATTAGCTATCTTCAAAAAGTGGTATTAATTGTCGGCAAAAGCTTGTGTCCTCAAGAAAATAAATATATGCAGAGAAGCATTTCGTTGAAAGTTATCTCCCCCCCCCCCCCCCCCAGCCCCAAACCCCTTACAACTGGACACAACCACCCCCTCCTCTTCCCATGACAAGTATAATAATATCTAACATTCGCACAGGGTGGGAGACTTGGGGGTGGGTGCATTTTGTCCTCTTGTGGCCCCCCGTCCTCCCTATCGGTATTTATTGACAATTTATTTTCCTTGTCAGTCAAAGTGAAAGTGAATATTCTAGCTGCTAAGACCGTCTGTAAAGACGCTAAAGGCCATATATTATACATATTTTCCTTCTACAATTCAACGTTTAATTTTTCTTGTCATTCCTTGAAGAATTGGGGGGGGGGGGGCAAACACAAGAATTTGGTTACTGCTGTTGCTGTTGTTGTTGTTGTTGTTTTATTTAATACGAAAGCTGCATGGTAAACTGTCGTAACTTGACTTTTTGTGTTTAAAAATTGTGAGATATTTGGCATGCTAAGCCTGAAGGTTGTGTTATAAGTTGGGGGTCAAATTCTGAAAACTTAAGGCTTAAAATTAATGCTTCTGTTGTTTTAAATATCACAGCTATTAAGTCCAATGAAGAAAGTTATTCAGTTGTTTGCTTCTCCTGATTAAATTTGTATATTAATTTTCCAATTTACCTTTGTGCCAATTGTCAAGCCCCTTTTATCGGGCCCTTCAGTTAAGTGATTTTGTTTGCTGGTTTATTTGTTTTGTTTTTGTTTTAAAATGTATCCCTTGCTGCCACAGACAGGCCAACTACCTATTGTTCCAGTCGACACGACCTGCGCCTGGAAAACTGAACCACCTGTTCACCAGCTGTGACTTGAGATTTGACGATACAGCTATATCTATACAGGCAACAGGCAGCAGGCTGACATTACGGTACATTCCTGAGTCACATGACAAACTTCCATGTTTTACTGGACTGGTTCTCAGAGTTCCGGACCAGGTTCCTCCCCGGGCCATCCAAGGATTCCCCAATCCCCCCCCCCCCCGCCCCTTTCCACCTTCTCCCACTGGTTCTCAGAGTCCCAGGCCACACGGACGCAATCAATTTCCGGAAACAAAATACACTGTGCATGTATGATCAGTTTGTGGGATCGGGTTAAGCTGGGTTTTCGTGTGTACGGAAACGGAAACGGCAACGGAAGTATCAAAAACCCGTCAAGTAGTGAAACTGACAGAATTATTTCATTTGCACGAAAACGCCGTTTCCGTACTTATCGAACCACTTTCTTTTTTACTATGTGGTGGATTTTTGAGGTTTCTATTGTGGTTTCCATGCATATGAAAACACACCTTAAAGCATTCAATTTGCGGAACTAATTTTATAATCGAATATAACACAACTGAATTAGAACCGAGTTGATGCATGACTCGATCTTATGACTTGCATTTGGATCTCTTCCGATCGCCAGATAAAATGTTTCTGAATGATGTAGAAAGGGCACAGCAAAAGTAAGCTTGAGGAACTGTCCTAGTTGGAGTCTTTGCAGAGTTGCGAGAGACCCAGCGCTTGGATTCCGTGTCACCTGTTCTGATGTCCTTGTTTTCGGAGGATTTCTGCCCTCGGCGCCAGTGTCATGTGCCACCTGCACAGACATCCGGTGATGGTCATTGGGGCCAACAGCCTTCGGGCTGAGGTCCCGGAGAAACCAAAGAACTTTCCAATTAGGGGATGGCCATGCCTGGTGGAGCGTGCTATTGCGGGGGCTGAGGTCCCGGAGAAACCAAAGAACTTTCCAATCCGGGGATGGTCATGCCTGGTGGAGCGTGCTTTTGCGGGGGCTGAGGTCCCGGAGAAACCAAAGAACTTTCCAATCCGGGGATGGTCATGCCTGGTGGAGCGTGCTTTTGCGGGGGCTGAGGTCCCGGAGAAACCAAAGAACTTTCCAATCCGGGGATGGTCATGCCTGGTGGAGCGTGCTTTTGCGGCATCGTGGGCTGAGTGTTCGACGCCCAGGCGCAGGACTTTTCCCTCTATTGTTACGGTTCTCAGTTCCAAGTCACATTCCGCCCCGCCCCCTCCCATTGCCACCCAAGGGTTTCCTCAGTTCCGTCCCCCACCTAAAACGTTTTGCACCATTATAATTTAATTAACGTAATTATTGAAACAATTTAATTATTTATGAAACTGAAATTTCTTTACGAACTATAATTAAATGAAAAAAGGAAATCCTTTTCTCCACTGCCCAGTACAAACAGTGCATTCTTTCCCAGTTTGGGGTGTCTCCTTTAACTGAAATTCCTCCCCAAGTCCTCCTCTGGCTACGGACCAAGACTGGTGTAGGCATCGGACTGGTGGCCCGCGGCCTAATTATTACGCATCACACTAATACGTTAGACACTGTCCATACCGTCCATTTAATACCTTCCTTCCTTCCATCCATCCACCCATCCATCTCTCCATTCATCCATTCATCCATCCATCTATCCATCCATTCATCCATCGATCCATCTTTCTATCCCTCCCTCCCTCTCTCCACCCATCCATCCATCCATCCATTCATGCATCCATCTATCGATCTATTTATCTACCTATCTATCTATTGTTCCATTCATCCAAGCTGGACATCGTGCCCGGCATGGGCAGTGCCTGGTTAATTAGTGCGTTGCATAATAATTAGGCGGCGACCCACCAATCTACAACGGCCATGCTGTTTCACCCCTTAGACCTAACTGCCTGCCCCGGGTACCAAAAAGCCTCCCGGTTGAGAATCCCCGTTTTCAATGCCTTGTCGACAAACCTGAACTTTTTAAGTTTCGGGGTTGATTCCAAGCATGAATCACATTCATACCTGCGTTTTGTATCATGCTCTCTCTGGCCCAGTGGTTCTCAATTCGGGGGAAGAAATGGCGGGAAAGGGGAGAACTACCCCTCTCCACCTCAGTCCCTCACCCCCGAGGAAAATTCTGATATTTCTGGGGAAGGTTAGAGCCAGTGGTGCACATTCAAACTTTAAACATCCATTTTCACAGTTTCATATTTCTGTGAATAAGCTTGTTTTTTCCCCGATGTGGTAGCCAGGATTTCAAAGGCTGAGGACCCCTAATTTAACCTCTGTTGTCATTCCATGTTCATGACACTTGATCTCGTTACAGTTAAAACATGTCGGTCTCAACGACCACCAGATCATAATTATTATTCACGTAGACTGTAGAAGAATCTATTCAGCCTCTGTCCTACTCATTCATCTATCCATTCGTCCACCCACCCACTCATCCTTCCATTCAAATGCCGTCTCCATAGTTACCATTCAACAGTGCTTCTAAGTATCAATTCATCCATCAATCCATCCAACCAGCCGTCCATTCGTACACCCATCTATCCGGCCATCCATCCATTCGTCCACCCATCCATTCATCCGCTCATTCGCATATCCATTTATCCATCTCTTCGCACATGCCGCCCATCCATCCACCAATTTGCACATTCATCTATTGCTCCATCCATCCATTCAGCTATCTATTCGAACACTCATCAGTCCATTAAACCATCAATCCATTCTTCCATCCATCCATCCATCCTCAAATAATCATATATTTAGCTTAAACACCTAGTACCTTCATGTTTCCCAGTGTGTACGCCTGTCCGCCCGAACAGCATTCCATGTGTTCAATTTCCCAATACAAATGCAGAGGATACCCCCGGGTACATGAACGGGCTTTTATTCCCCCGTCTCCTGACTGAACGCTCAACACTGAACGTTGTGACCCCCACCCCGCTCCCCACTCCACCTCACCCACACACATACACTTCCCATCCACCTGACCCCTATCCATCTAGCTTCATTCATCCTGCCAGTCAGACATTCACCCACATTCATCAATCAATCCATCCATCGACCCACCTATCTACCTACTCAGCATTCAACCACTTATCTACACTTGCATCCATCCATCCATCCATCCATCTCTCCATCCATCCATCCATCCATTCATCCATCCCTCATCCATCCCTCATCCACCATTCCATCCAACTATTCATGCATCCACCCTTCCATCCATCCATCAATGTATCTATTCATCCATCTGTCCATCCATCCATCCCTTCTTCCATCCATCCACCCTTCAGTTCCATCCATCCATCTATGCATCCATTGATCCATTAATCAATCCATCCATCCACCCTTCCATCCATCTATGCATCCATTCGTCTATTTATCCATCTGTTCATTCATTTTTCCACTAATCCAAGCTGGTCACCGTGGCCCATACCTCCCCCACTTCACATCTCTCCATCCACCCATCCATCCATCCATCCATCCGTCCATCCACCCACCCATCCACCCAACCAAGCTGAACGTTGTACCACCTTCTCCAACCCTAACGCCAACCCCCTATCCACACCCCCACCCCCTGTCCATCCTGCCTCAGCCATCGATGTTCCCCTTATTACATCACTAATGCTTGGTCAGCTCACACGGGGGTCACCTAACAGCGTGACCTTGCTCTGGGCGAACTCACGGCTCCTGTCACAACGCATTCCCTACCGCCCTACACTCAGTCTGAGCAGACCAGATCTCATATTACCCGCTCGAACGTTGACCAGCCATCCCCTTTAACAAGGTTCTATCTCCACCTTGTGGCTGAACTGAGTTACACACTACACACTACTTCTAAGGGCCTTCTCTGTTGTATGTCATAGTCTCAAGCAGATTCGTTGAGTAATTTGTATGTATTTCTAAAGAGAAAAAAATGACGTACCAATAAAAGTTCTGAGCACATGGAACTTCAAACATCAATTTCTCAAAAGTTGACGGCAGAGAGTTAGAGCCGTGTCGTTGTAAGGGGAAGCTGTTGCAGTTGAGACATTACAGTTATCTTTCCATTACCACAACACTCTCGGTATGTTGACAACACAAGGAGGATAATTTCTAAAAAGGGAGGCGGGAAGGGTGGGAGTTCCTTTGTAGCATAACGAATGTGAAGTGCCGCTGTTGTTGTTGTGGTTGAAGTTCTAAGGTAAGACTACATTTTGATTAGGGCTGCTGGGCAGTTGTCTACTTACAAAACCGGATAGAGAAAATGCCGAGCTGCATTCACTGGTCATTCCTAGCTTACCATGGAAACTACCACATTCCCCTAACAACGACATTTCACAATAATTATGTTATCGTCTCTACGATAATGGCATATATCAGACTCATGTCAAAAGGCAACTGACGGTCCATTGTATTCCTGAGCATGAAGGCTATCAGATAATGTTATAGAAAAAGAAATGCGCCAATAGGAGTTTGAGTTTAAGTTCGGGTTTTTTGGTGGCGTCGGCATGATAACGGCCACTTTGCGCCCTTCACGATCTATTTGGGTACACTTTCTTTATTTATGTTTCGTATTCAGAACTGTCAAGTTTAACATAGAATTAAATACATTCATATAATTTTATCTCTTCAGTAAAATTCAAAAAAAATTATTATTTTGTATAGATCTGGAATTTTTTTTTTTTGTAAATTGGTATTTAAAAGTTATTGAATCAAGTTGTAGATCTTAGCCTCTCTCAGAAAGGACAGGATGTGTTGCGGATACACGCCAGAAAATAATTCTTTCATGGACCCGCAGGATCATAACGGCATAAGTCACCAAATGTCAGGAAAAGAAACAGTTTTCTCTTCATATCTCAAAAGTGTCAAAAACATATTGTGAAATGTCGTTGTTGAGGGAATGTGGTAGTTTCCACGGTAAGCTAGGGATGACCAGTGAATGCAGCTCGGCATTTTCTCTATCCGGTTTTGTAATTAGACAACTGCCCAGCAGCCTTAATCAAAATGTAGTCTTACCTTAGAACTTCAACAACAACAACAGCGGCACTTCACATTCCAAACAAACGGAAACTACCACACGCCGCAAAAACAGAGACTGAAAAAAATAGACCAAAAAACAGTGATACATGTTTAAGTTTGGCACTGGCCCACTCCTGTCTGTGCTGCATTCGCCACGCTTTTTATTAATTAACAAACGCCTATTTACGAGCAGGGCCATGGATGTGGCGAGTGACACCGCTGGGGGAATGACAAAGCCGTGGACACACCCCTGGACCCTCACAAAACGTTTGTGTTGTTTTTTGTCTAAAGTAATAACAACGCACGGGGAGTTTACATTTACAATAATTCCTGTCTAGCCCAGGGCTTTTCAACCTGTAACATAGGTGTCGCCGTGACATTGTCGGGGGGAGGGGGGAGAACGGGCAGCGAGCTTTAACAAAAAATAAGCCAATACTTCCCTCCCTCTTTCTCTGTCTCACTCTCTCTGTGTGGAAGTGTGTGCTTTCTGGTCCCCTACATCAGTCCCTCTCCCCCCCCCTCCCTCTCTCTCTCTTTCTCTTTCTCCCCCTTTCTCGCTCTTTTTTCTCTCTCTCTCTCTCTCTTTCTCCCTCTTTTCTCTCTCTTTTTCTCTCCCTCTCTCTTTCTCTCTCTTTCTCTCTCTCTTCCTCTTTCTCTCTCTTTCTACATGTCCGTGTTACTGTGTTACTCTCTCCGTGTGTGTGTGTGTGTGTGTGTGTGTGTGTGTGTGTGTGTGTGTGTGTGTTGTAAAAAAAAAAACACGGAGAGATAGAGAGCAAACAAGTTACCGGGGGGGGGGGGAGGGGGGGTATGCTCAGGCTGAATCAGTCCATGTTGCTGGTCCTGTCTGACTCAGTGCGCTAGGTCTCTGTTTCCGCTGGCTGAGACAAAACAGTTGTGACGCGATGCACCCCCACTGGTTAACCAGACCCGTTCTGATCTCGCCAGTGCCCGGGGGTCCCGCTGAACTCCAAAGTCCAAACCGCGACCTCAAGTTCTTGTTTGTTCTATCTCCACTTTCTGAAAAAACTGGAGATCTTTTTCTACACTGTATAATTATGTAGAAGAGGTATGACGAATGCACAGTTTGACACTAGTTTAAAATGCGTTGTGGCACTTATCAAGCTGTTTCACAGTTCCGACTTATTCTAACTCCTTATCACAGTCATATTATAAAGGTAGTAAGGTCTCCAATGTAATCACGAAAGGCTTTTTAACCGCCGAGCCTTAACTTCTACAAAATATATTACGCATAGAAAGACGTAGAGGTGTACGTCGGCAGGCTTAAAGGACTTGAAGTTCGCTATATTTTTAATACTTTCGTTGATTTTGAGCCGTTGAACAGAAGAAAAATGTTCCGACATTTTGAGCCCGAACAAAAAAAAAAAAAAAAGATTCATTTTCTTCGATTACAACTAAAAAGTATGACAGGAAATTTCTTTCTGCGTCTCGGTTTACTCCTGTATTGATGCGGGCCATCTACACTGTAGTACTATTTTAAGCCACAGACGTTTTAACTTGGAATTTCTCAGTTAATGCAAAACGTGGAGTTGGACCAGACAAGAACTGAGGTCGCCATAGACTTGGGGGTCAGTACGCCACCAGACCCAGGTGACCACAACTCTGAATGGGGCCACAACACAAAACAAAACAAAGGGTCGAAGACCCCTGGTCTGGCTCCTCCCAAAAAATGAGCGCATAAAACAATAAATTCTGTCTGAACTCATCTGGTGTGGAGAGGGAAGTGAATAATACACAAGAGATTCCTATGTCCTGTCTGTGCCTATGTCTATCGTGACAATGATGAAAAGCGTACCCTTCAGTGGGAAAAGGACGACTAAGAGGTGTACTTTCTGATCATGCATGTCTGTAGATTAGTGGTTCTAAACCTTTAAACAAACAAACAAAAAATTGCCCACAATTAAGTCGCACGGCTTTATCCCCCCCCCCCCCTCCACCTCCCCCAATTAAGCTCCCATGCCATGGACCAAGCAATACTGAGTTTCAGCTTGAATTTAACAGCGCGTCGGCACGATAACGGCCACTTTGCACCTTTCATGTTTTTTTGGTTATCTTACTTTGGGTTAGTTTTCAGCTTTCTGATTCAGCAACACTGATGGGGCAGGTCGGATCAGAGGAACAAAAAGAATTTTTTTTTTTTTGTGCCTGAAAGTTTTTAAAGACATCATCGGGCTGAATTCAAACGATCTAGCAACCATGATAGGGCAGCATTATTTTGTCAGAGGAATTCCCAAGTAGTAAGGTGAGGGATATGAGGAATTATAATTATTTTGTTTTTGCAGCTCGGATTGCGCCCCCTCACTGAAAATGTCTTGATTTGAATTTAAGTTTGAGAACGGGTTTGTTTAACGGTGCGTTGGCATGGTAACGGTCACTCTGAGCCGTTCGCGTTTTGTTTTTTGTTGTTTTTTTGTCGTTATCTTGTTTTTGGGTTAGTTTTCAGCTTTCAGATTCTTACAACTTAGTAAGATCAAATAAAAGTGGAGTTAAATATCTAACGGGAAAAGGCCGGTACTGTAAAGCATGTCTGTAATATGAATTTTGTAAATGTGATAAAAATCTGCCAGATCAACTTGTAGATTTCAGTCACTTTCACAAAGGACAAGATGCGCTGCGGGTCCACGTGAGAAAAAATGTCTTGATGACTCCTCGAGCTGAAGATCCCTGACTTACGACCACAGGGTACCTACATGAGAGGCAAAGCATGCAACATGTGGCCACTAACAACAGCTCATACTGCTATTGACCGCTGACCGACAGTTCGCCTTTGTACCCATTCTGAACTCGTTTGACTGCTAATAAGTTTATCACAGGTCGGTAGCCGGCTGGCCGAATATCCTCATATTATGCTGGTAGTCTGTTAGCTGGGGTCGCTGACCTGAGCAGTCTAGTAACCTGTCAGACGTACCGACGACAACTGCAGCAAGTACTACAACAACAGAGGTCATTATGGTGGGGGTGATGGTGGTGGTGGAAATGAGGAAAGGGGCTGAAGTGGTGGCGGTGTTGGTAGTGATGACAGTGTTGACTTCTACAGTGATTTGGTAATAGGGATGATCAGATGGGGAGGTTGATGGTGACGGTAGAGGTGGTAGCGGTGATGGTAGTAGTGGCGGGTGTGATGGAAGTAGTGGTGATAATGATGGCAATTGTGGTGGTAGCCTGCAGAAGGTTCCTTTTTAGTGGCAGTAGTGGTGCTGCCGGTGATGTGATGGCAAAAGTGGTGATGATGGTGGTGGCTGTCCTGGTTGTAAGGGCAAAGGGGGTGGGTGGGGGGGGGGGGTGATGATGATAGTAGTGATGGCATTGGTCGTGGCCGCAATGGTGGTTGTGGTCTAACATGGACTCACCTCCAACACAGAGGTCACGCTGGGTCACTGACCACCAACGTCCAGGGGGCAAACCTGTGCACTCACGTACAACACGCCCGGCCCGATACTTCGCTCAATACATACGGCCCGTTCTCCAAGGTGGAGCAACGTAACAGTCGAGACCACTGCTAAAACAGCCATCTACTTATGTAAATACGAGCGAGTGGCTAGACGCAGGCCAAGAGCGCCGAGACACCCACAGAACCTAGTAACATTCGATGTTCACCTAAATTCCTTTTTAAAATCTATTTTGCGACGGATGCATAAGGGTAGCCACACAAAGGCCACCGAATTCGGTCACCGAGCCACTAGGCGCTTTAGGTGAGAAGAATAATATTGCACTATATAATTTCAACAACTGCACACAGAGCCCACCTAGATTCGGTCCGCTTATGTAGTGCAATTCTTCTCACCTAAAGCGCCTAGTGGCTCGGTGACCGAATTCGGTGGTCTTTGTGTGGCTACCCTTAGACTGGGGGCGGCACATATTCGTACCGTGCCCAGCGATGTTTTGGAAGTTGAGCCCCAGTTTCTTCACGCCTTGCTTTGTAGTTTTTAAAAACATTCCTGGCTTTTCCCCGTCTTTTTTTTTTTTTATTATTATTATTATTATTTTATTTCGGTGTTTAATGACTTCGAAGAGTTTGCAATACCCACTTGCCTTATCTAATCTTATCTTACCTTATATAATAATGTAAAAAAAAAAAATAGTGGCGGGAGTAATTCACGGTGTGCAAATTCGGCCCTTTTTTTGCTCGAAGCTACAGCCTAAATGACAGTTTCAAACATTATAAAATTAAGTTTCTTTAGAGTCAACTAATCCAGCCCAATCGCTTTTGTATCTACCGATTGTGTTGAATCAAGTTTCGGGTATTTTTATAAACAAACAGTTGTCAAAATGTAAAATACAATGACCTTTGTTTTGGCTCCCTGTAGTAAGCCCACCGCACTGGAAAAGATATTAATACTCGTTCAATTCCGTGCCCACAATTTCCCTCCCAGAAATGAGTGCGTATTGCTCTGGTGCGCAAGAAATCTTTAGTAAGACTGTGGAATATGGGATGCTTTCTAGACCAAATACAGAGAGAGAGAGAGAGAGAGAGAGCGGTGGGTTCACAAGTTTATCCCGGGTGATAGCGGGTACCTCAAATAGAATAGAATAATTTTTAAAAAACGAGATTTGTAACAAGACTTAAGACCGCTTATACAGCTCGGATTTGCTTGAAACTTAGCAGCTGCTTTCCTTTCGACCTGCAGAAGGTTCTTTTTTAGAAATGGAGACTTGAAATGGTGAAGAAGTTGTTGTTGCTGTTGTTTTCATTTTGCTTTGTGTTGCTAATTGATCGCTGCCGCTCCTTTCTTTTCCGTGACTGCTTGACCCCATGACATCGTCACTTCCTGCCAATGTGTTCACTGTTGAACAAGCTGCTTAGTGCGCAGCTTCTTGCTCAGCCTCGAATGGTCGCAGGGTATCAATGCGCAAAGGTGAATGCAGTAAACTAGACGTATTTAAAAACACAAAGAACATCATTCACAAAAATCAATCAAATGGAACGACCAAGGTGACCCAGTTTAATTAAAATCATCCATAAAACTGAAAACTAATACTCAGATTATTTTGTAGTGGGCAATACCAGGACCTCAGCTTGCAATATGATAACTTTAATAACACTCTTAATTTGTACCCCTCTAATACATCACAAGACGGGCAACATTTGGGAAGAATCTCCGTATTTACAAATTTCACATTTTCAAGAACTCTTCACATTTGTGTTTCAAGAAATAAATGAATATGGTCTGCTGGACATGATGCTCAATATTTTCTGTTCCCTAAACAACAATGCTCCGTGCGCACACTGCTGCAACTTTACTTTCGACCGCTACGCACTGCCTCCCCCCCCCCCCACCATCCCCTCCCCCCCCCCCCTTTTTTTTTCTGCTTTCAATATTGCCCAAGATGATAGGGATGAGTTTCGAAGGGGTTGTTACAGTAGGGAAAGGAATGAAGTTGGTATACTGACTGATTAGTTGGTTCGCAAACTACAACATTATACTCGCTAAATGACATTATTTCTGGTTAAAACATTAAACACACACGACTCGGACCGGAATGTCATTTATACCCTCACTATTTTTGGTGTTTTTCAAAATTTTGACCCACTGCATTGAAAAAAAAACAACTGGACTCTGAAAAAATAAAAAAAATGAAAAAAAAAATTCATAGACAGTCCGAATACTTTGGAATATTAAAATTTTATTGTGTTCATTACTATCTCCAAATGGTGCACTTTCCAACTGATCACTATCATAGCCAGCATCCTTTACATTTTTTTTTTCAATTTTAAAGTCGTGTGAAAAATGTCAACAGGTTTTGTTGGTGGTGCTTTTCCCTTAAATCCGTGCAGATTTTCGTTCTTCTCAAACTGTACATCACATTCGAAATGGCTGACACACGAAGGTGATAAATCTGGAGATGGAAATGGAAGGAAGAGGCCGGAGTTACCCACCCCTAGACAGCGCCATGTTGTCCAGTGAGACTACTGCACGCATACAGGGGGGGGGGGGGGGGGGAATAATCAACTTGTGCATGCAGACGGCTCCAAAATTGTCTAGACATGCAAATCTATTCTCCATTTCTCAGTTTCGTGGACAAGATCGACCCCTCCTTCCCCAAAAAATAGATAACGAATATCTTTTGCCCCTCCTCTCAATTTTACGTCGGAGGAAAAAAATGCACTTTCCCTGACAGGGAAATTATTCATAGGCCAAGACAACGGGAGGCCCCGCACATAAAGATTGAAAACCCTCTGTCTATCAATAAATATCGCAGAAATGTAAATTTAAGCTCCAGAAATAGCATTCGAATTTATTCAAGAATGGCATCAGCGAAGCCTGAGGAAATGGCGAGGAAGGAGTGTCTAAACAACACAGAATCACCCAGCAGCTCCCTGTCTGTCTGACTGACTTCTCTGTGAGGTAATTCCGAGACCGGTACGTCCTCAAGATCTGCATGTGGACCGTTGGCGGTTGCTTACGATTGCACATCCGGGTCTGATTCTAACGTGTCTTCAACATTTTGTATATGGGCCGTTGCTTATGTTCGCAATTCCAAGTCCGATTCCAGTGTGTCTTCAACATCTGTGTCTGGACAGTTGGTTATCTTCGCCACGCTGAGCCCAATTTGAACGTGATCTCAGCAGTTGTATCGGGACCGTTGCTTTTGTTTGCATTTCGAAGTCCGACTCCAGTGTGTCTTCCAACACCAAACCGGTGGAGTGGCCCGCTGGTTAGAGCACTGGAGATGAGAGTGCCAGAGGTCACAGGCTCGAATCTAGTTCGGGGCGAAGTCAAGCTCATTGGTGCCAACTAGTGACAGAAAACTGTCCCGAATTTCTGACGAGATACGTCACCGCTGGCAGCAAACACGCACATTACAGGCCCATACATTACCTTAGACAACACACAATTCTTTACTAATAGTAATCATTTTTTCCCCTTTCAAAAGATTATGAATTAGAACTACAAGAAACATGAAATAAACAGGAAACAGAGAAGAAAAGATAAAGAAATAGAGAAGAAAAGAGAAAAAAGTAAAGGAGAAGAAAGAAATAGACAGGACAAGATAGAGAAATAGACAGAAAGAGAGAAAGAAATAAAGAAAAAAAGAGAAAGAAATACAACAAAAAGAGAAAGGAGGAAAGAGAAAGAAACGGAGAGGACAAGAGAAAGAAATGGAGAAGAAAAGAGCAGAAATAGAGACGAAAAGGTAAAGAAATAGAGGAGAAAAGAGAAAAATGTAGACGTAAGCGTGAAGAAAAAAGAAAACTAAAATTCGGACATAAGAAAATTTCTGGATAATTCCTATAATCGCTAACATAATGACTCTCTATGCGCTGTATGTTTAGAGAACTCACTCGTCAGTGACCTGTCGGTGGGGCTCAAGCTTCGTGTCTGATGGATCTATATAACATCAATGTATTGAAAGGGAACGTAAATCCCAATAAAACAATAAACAGCAAAGAGACCGGACGACTGGCCCAAGATGAATGGGATTTAGTGTATGAAATAAAGGATTGTGGCTATTAAGTGGAGATCTTTATCGGAAACATGCGTCGAATTGGTTAATGGGAAACGTCGTTTATGGGAAACATTACTAAATGCGCCCTATTGTGTATGTAATACAGCAGATGGGTACTAGCCAGGGGGGAATGAAACAGCCAAATACAATCATGCTAAACTGTGAACACATAGACGGACAGGTGGACAGATAAAGACAGACAGAAAAGTTGACACGCTGCCCAGCAAGCTGACAGACAAATAGACAAATGGTAGACAGACGAAAACAGACAGACAGACAGACCGGCAGACGGACAGACGAGCGGACACAGAGATAATCCAACTGGCTGGCATTCAGATAGACAGACGGAAGGACGAATGAACGGACAGACAGACAGACAGACACACAGACAAACGGGCGGACGGATGAATGGACGGCCGGATGGTTGGGTTGGCGTGTGGACGGATTGACGGATGATGGACACGTGGGTGGACAGACAGATAAACAGATCAGACAAAACATAATCATGTAACTGATAGTCTACCACATATTTGGCAAACAAAATTTAATGTTTAGACCGAAATACGAAACAGACGGGGACAAACCAGTGTTTTAAACAGCTGTTTGGCAATACGATGTTCTAGACCAAAGATCATGGAGCTTTGTTCTGGATCCTGGACGCATCGTCTGAACATTCCGTGCATAATTCAAATGTTTTCACCTTAAATCAGTGAAGGTTTGAGTGAATCGAAGACGGAAATGACAAAAAAAATGGTAACATGAACACGGGTGAATCTTTGCCTCACATGGAAACAAATAATAATATAATAATAATAATAATAGTTCGTCCATCAGGTATGATGATGACCTTAACAACACCAGAGGAATAAAGAACAGAAATTGTTGAGAATTTCAACACATGGACAATAAAAAGAACTAAAGGACACAGAGGACAGAATGGAAAGACTGTTCTTTCATGACTTATGGCTTCTCATGTGACTGATAAGTCCTATTTTTGCCCTGCAGACCCTTCCGCATAAATGACAAGAGTGCTCCGTTGGTTCAGTACCACTGGGCCTTTTCTTGCGCCGTTCTCTTTTTTTGATAGCCTGCTGGACTCTGTCAGCTTCCCATGCTTTGCTGCCTCTAGTAAGGGCCGCCCTCCAATTTGCACGATCAAGCGAGAGCTTTTCCCACTCACTCACATCAATGGCAAAGGCCTTCAGTGATTGCTTGAGAGTGTCTTTGTAACGTCTCTTTGGGGCCCCAACATTCCTCGTTCCATTGGAGAGCTCAGAGAAGAAGATTTGCTTAGGGAGTCTGGAGTCGGGCATTCTGACAACATGTCCTGCCCAACGTAGCTGAATTTTTTTCAGGTGGCAGAAGATGCTCAATTCCTTGGCACGATTGAGGACCTCAGTGTCTGGAATTTTATCCTGCCATTTGATCCTTAGGATCTTTCTAAGGCAGGCCAGATGAAAGTGATTTAGCTTTCTGGCATGCGATTGGTACACTGTCCAGGTTTCAGCCCCATAGAGTAGGGTGGGAAGGACCACAGCATTGTACACTTTCAGCTTAGTGTCTGTGCGAATGCCGGCAACATCCCACACTCTCTTTCGAAGCCTGCCAAATGCAGAGCTGGCTTTGCTGATTCTTGAGAGAATTTCAGTAAATCAAGAAATTCTCTCAAATAATATAATAAACTAGATAAACCGCCAAAGTCAGAAAGAACGAGCAACGAAAACCATAAAGAAAGAAAAGAGTTTGGAATGGAAGGAAGGAAAGAAAGAAGGAATGAACTTAAACATAGTGGGAAATAAGAACAAGAAAACAACAGAGAACACTGAATATAAAATGTTGGAGAGAAAGACAAATAAATAAGAAAATACTGAGAAAGAAAGAAAGAAAGAAAAACGGAAACAAACGGACAGAAAGAAAGACGAAAACAAAATGAGAGAGTAAAACAGGAAAAGAAAAATGACCACTAAGAAAGAAAGACATAAAGAAAGAAAGCTAGAGATTAACGGAGAACAACAGCAGAGGCATAAAACAGCCATTTTCTGCTGACTGGCCACAATCGGAGAATTGGGTACATGGGGGCGCTCTCTCTCTCTCTCTCTGTGTCTCCCACGTCACTGTCGTCCTGACCCACCCACGAGCCATGCCGTTTTTTGTTTTGTTTTTACATGTCTCTGGTCTGCCTGTGGCATGGCTTGGCTTCTTTGCCACAGAAAGAACAAACAAACAAAAAAAAACCTGAAAAATCTACAGAAAGACGATGCCGCGTTATGTAGAAATAAGTAAAACAATAAATAATTAAAATCTTATTAATATTATAGTTATACCCACAAAAAAAAAAATAGTGGCGGGAGTATTTCATTGTGGTGCAATTTGGCTACTTGTTTTGCTCGAAGCTGCAGACTGAATAACAGTTTCAAAAATTATAAAATTAATTTTCTTAGGTGTCAATTGATACAGCCCAATCGCTTTTGTATCGACCTAAAGTATTGATTCAGGTTTCAGGTATTTTTAAATGAAAAGTTATAAAATTGTAAAATACAATGGTCTTTGTTTTGGCTCCCTGTAGTCAGCCCACCGCACCGTAAACGATCGTGTATTAATACGCGTTCAATTCGGTGTGTGCAGTTTCCCTACCAGAAATGAGTGCGTAGTGTTCTGGTGTGCATGAAATCTGTAGCAAGACTGTAGAAAATGGGAAGCTTTCTAGACCAATAAGAGAGAGAGATGGAACGGTCGGTTCACAGGTTCATCCCGGATGATGCCGGGAACCTTTATCTAGTACCAAAAAAAAAAATAATAATAGTGGCGGGAGTACATGTGTTTCATTGTGGTGCAATCTGACCACTTGTTTTTGCTCAAAGCTGCAGCCTGAATACCAGTTTCAAAATTTATAAAATTTATTTTCTTAGGTGTCAGTTAATCCAGCCCAATCGCTTTTGTAACGATCCATTGTGTTGGTACAAGTTTTAGGTATTTTTAAATAAAAAGTTGTAAAAATGTAAAATACAATGATCTTTGTTTTGGCTCCCTGTAATAAGCCCACCGGACAGGAAACGATATTGATACGCGTTCAATTCCGTGCGCGCAAATACCCTACAAGAAATGAGTGCGCAGTACTCTGGTGAGCGTGGAATCTGTAGCAAGACTGTAGAATATGGGAAGCTTTATAGATCAGAGTGAGAGAGAGAGAGAGAGAGAGAGAGAGAGAGAGAGAGAGAGAGAGAGAGAGAGAGAGAGAGAGAGAGAGAGAGAGAGACAGAGAGAGAGAGAGAGAGAGAGAGAGAGAGAGAGAGAGAAAGAGAGAGAGAGAGAGAGAGAGGACGATGAGTTAACAGATTTTTCCCGGATAATGCCGGGTACCTCATCTAGTAAATAAATAAATAAATAAATCGCTATACACCCCAGATTAGTGTCGTATGGTTGATTTTGGCAGTTTTAAGTTATGACTATCTTTTCACCGCTCGTGGTGCGATATGTACTCTCACAAGCTGACAAATCGATAATGGTTTTGAAGTAGTAGTTAGAAACGTTTTTGCCGCACACAAGAAAAACAAAAGTGACCAAAGCTTTGAATTTATTTGTCCGGTAAATTGAGAAATAATTTTGACACGCCAGTGTGCGAGATTGACGACGAAATAAAAATACAAAACGAATTTAAATGAGATACGACTCGCCGTTTGAAATAACTGACCAGGATGGGTGTGAAAAATATTTCACAGGATGGGAACAGTACACTGGTGACGTAAAAAAGACCCACATGTGTGGTCAAGACATTGTATATGTACAAAACTATAATCACTATTTAGATTGAGAAAATATGCCGCCCCTACTCCGTTGCTACGATACGTTTTCATGCCCCCAATCGCCCCTTTCGTCTTTCCGGCCACTTGCTGCCCCTTTTCATCGTTACCGCCCCCTTTGACCATACGATATAGATACTTTGGTAGTGGAACTAATGGGAAACAATGGAACGGGAAAGAAAAAAATAATTATAACTTTCTTCTCAAGTTTCTTTTCTAATTTCCTTATACATGTACACAAAAAGAAAAAAGCAGGGTTGGGGGGCATTTCATACATTGATTAGCCAGCAGATAAAATTGATACAGAGCATTCTCCAGAGAACGCGTAATTTATCCATTTGGATCTCCTTTGCTCTAATATTTCTTATGATTTTGAAACACTTTTTCCCCAACAAAATTAACAAAAAGCTCCAGAAACTGTATGAAGGGGAATAACCCGTTTATATTCCGCCCGGGGTGGAAAAATTAGCTCCCTTACAAACATATCATTCTAGTGATATCTGCTCTCAAACTTTCTAAGTCCATCCGCTAAAGTTTGATCATTTTGAGTAATGCTATTGTTAACAAACACCAAATAAGCGAAGACCAAATAAGGCTAAGTGACAGATGTTAAAATAATGTTTAATCGTATCTCATAGTTATGTCAGTAATATAGCTTAGATCTAGATTGTGAATTGTGGCATTTAATTTTCAGCCTAAGTTAAGTTTTTTACTGTCCAGTAAATTGATTGGGAAATCATTACTATTATTATTATTATTGTTATTGTTGTTTTATTGTTTAATTTCTGCCTTATAGTATGTTATGTGTGTGTGTCTATGTATACAATGTATGTCTAGAATAAGAATGTATGCAATAGATTGTGTTTGAGATAGATAGAGAAATAGAAAGAGGGAGAGATAGAGGAGGACAGGGAGAGTGAGAGAGAAAGGGTGAGTTGCAGATGAAAGAACAAGACTTTCTGTAAAGCGCCTAGAGCAAATTGTTTGGATTGGGCACGATGGAAGTGATCTTAATTATTATTATTATTATTATTATTATTAATATTATTATCATTATTATTATTCTCTGTGTGTCCAGTTCATCATTTTAAAAAAATTGTATAAATAAATGAAAATGCAAAACGTGAAAAGCATTCGTATAAAGGGGATACCATTCGACAAGACTTTCGAAAGTTCCGGCAATCGATCAATCGAATAATACTAGTCCACGGTACCAGAGCCCTAAATATCATAAAGGCAGAAATGACAAACAGTGGGGCGATATATTCTTATTATGCGGAATTTACAATGTCTGGCCTACCTGTGAAAGACAATAAACGGCAGAAACGTTTATTTCGCATATTTGGCAAGGACCCCGTGCTTCCTTCGACAAAAGACAAGATCAGCTTAACCTGGGCTCGTAATAGCGCGCCAGAATAATAAGAACAAGAATAAAATAAAAAAAAGACATCATCGGCGAAAAGGAAAAGAAACAATGTTTCTCGACTCTAAAAATGTCTTGGCATCGTTCTCAGCGAGACAAAACCCACACCTCGCTAGAGCTCGCTTTCTCCTTTTTCCTAATATCATCACCGCTCGTGTGCAGGGTTGCTGCATTCTTGGGTGTATGTGAGTGTGCGAGAGGGAAGGGGGTGGACAGGAGAATGCAGACTGAATGGAAATAGATCTATTGCTAGGAAAGTGCAGGTTTCGGCTCGAAATCCAGGCGGATTCCAAAACTAGCTCACAGGGGCAATAACTGCAATTCGATTCATGTAAACTGTTTAATTGTGCAGGGTTATCGACATGACTCACGACGAAATATCCAAAAATACTTTTGGC
Organism: Onchidella celtica; assembly: GCA_963931925.1. Taxonomy (NCBI): domain Eukaryota; kingdom Metazoa; phylum Mollusca; class Gastropoda; order Systellommatophora; family Onchidiidae; genus Onchidella; species Onchidella celtica. The sequence continues at coordinate 29,418,545 of OZ007576.1, read as the reverse complement.
TCAAACGTGAAAGTGAAACTTTAATCTATATCTCCGTTTTGTGAGGGGATCGGAGACTAACTACAAAGCCGAATAGTGAAAATACTGAGCTGTGTTCATTTTTCAGCTGTAGCTCACAATGTAAAATACCATTGTCCCCCGCACAAATGCCACATCATTAATATAGAACATTTACGACACTACTGAGATAACTGCTGTGAATATGATGATGGTGTTTGTGGTGAGGAAGAGTATGAATGAGATAAGGACAGGGCAGATTGGGGAAAATGTCAAGATCCTCTTTCATAGTTGATGTAAATGCAACGATGGTGGTGGTAATGTAAAGAATGAATGAGATAAGAACGAGGCAGACTGAGAAAATGTCAATATCTTTATAATTGATGTTTCGCTGTATATGACGATGATGATGGAGCTAATGATAATAAAGAGTGTGGATGATATCAGGATGAGGCAGATCGAGAAAACATCACGTGTGTTGGAAGATCCTTTTTCATGCTGGGCATCTAGCCCCAGGGCATTACAACACCTTCAAGAAATTGTATGTATATATTACAGTTCTATCAAGCCCGCGGGTTCGCTGCGCAATCAAAACTCCCCAACCGTCAGCTCGACCCAATGGGAACTGAGATCAGGTCAGCTGGAGCCAATCTCTGGACTGATTAGAGAAAACATCACTTCTTCATCATGTCTTTTCATCCCTTCTGTGCGCCCATGGGCCACGCGCACTGCCCCTCCCCCAGGCCCATCCCCCACCCCTTCTCCACACCCTACCCTTTTCACTGTGTGAATGCATATAAAGTAATATTGATGTTCTTTTTTTAAACTTAATTTTTGTCTAGTATATGAACGATTTAAATCCTGGCAAACGAAAGAGAACGAGAGAGAGAGAGACAGAGAGAGACGAAGAGAGGGAGAGAAATAAAAGGAGAGAGAGCGTGTGTATATATGTGTGTGTGAGCACTCGCGAATGTATGTGAATATGTATCTGTGTATTTTATACCTGGATGTTATAATCCGCAAATCTTGTCTTTCTGTCTGTCTGTTTGTCTCAGCACGAACAAGAGCATTTCAATATGACCATCGGAGTTTATACTATAATGTTATACGACTGTCATCCGCAACGCTGAAATAAACATTTGCTGCACGTCGGGTAAAAATACCATCTGCAAAATTCTAAACTGCAAAATTCCACTGTAAAACCGCACAAATGCGACAGTTCTAATTTGATTACAGGAAATGAAAACAAACAACAAACAAACAAATATTTTACTTGAAATGTACCCTGCATCTTAAATACGGTAGTAGTTACGGTATATAAACAAACATTTGAAACGTTCTACCCTTCACTTTATTAATAGAAAACAATAAAATTCCGGCAAGGGGTTCTTAGAATGTTTGACAAAAAAGACGTGTTATCTATAGTTGTAAGAACGCACTTGTGCAGGTTCATGAAAGGAAAAAAAAAAATCACCTTTCTACCTCGCCAGCAAACATTCCGTCAATTCTGAAACACATACTGAAATGGGTTTTCCAACTGTGATTCAATCAGGAGTCAAACAACAAAACGGAATAACTTCCATCTTTGAATTCTCAATAATGTATTGAACGAAGGAAAGACGTGCTCCGTTCATTTTGTGCACATGTGCAATTTTTTTGTAACTAAGAACAATCTATAAATACATTAAGGCGCCCGCCATGTACTTCAAGCCAACACTGGGTTTGTCTAAATAAATTCCATCTCTTTCCGCGCCTGTTCACAGGGAGTGTTTATAGAATAATCCAGAGAGTATTTCCAAATCATCAAAATGATTTCGTTTTCTTCCCGGGTATTACATTTTCGACTTTCCTTGCTTTTATAACTAAACACAAGTCTTGGATTGCAAAGTAAAATTCAGTTCTGGAAACAAAATATCATTACAAAAAATTGTGCATTTAAATAACTGAATTTCAATCATTTTGGGAACTAATATAAAAATAATTGAGTCGTGAAGCCAAAAAAAAAAAAAACAGAGAATTATTGATTATACGGAGAGTTGCTGTTTGGCCTGTAAAAATGGGGACCATTTCGTGCACTGACTCCTTGGTTGATTAAATATTATGGAAAGACAATCCTATGCAAAATACATAATTAATTTGGCAGATATTCATTAATTTCATTTTTCTTCGGTGTTTTTTGTTTTTTTTAATTATCGATCTATCTGATTATGTTGGGTTCCAATGCTGGAAATTAACATCAGATTGCACTGATGAACGTAAGAATCTTATCATTAAAAAAAAAAAAAAAATAGTGACGGAAGTAATTCATTGTTTAGTGTAGTGCAATTTTGGCCCTTTTCCTTTTGCTCCTCGCTACACCTTAAATGACAGTTTTATAATTTACAAACTTAATTTTCTTAAGTGTCAACTAATCCAGCCCAATCGCTTTTGTATCAACAGACTGTGTTGATTTCAAGTTTCAGGTATTTTTACATAAAAAGTTGTAAAAATGTAAAATACAATTATCTTTGTTTTGGCTCCCTGTAATAAGCCCACCGCACCGGAAACGATACTAATTGTAGTGATGAACTTTGGCTTTGTGATAATGTAAAATCTGGCAACTAGAATAAAGTTTCCTCTCTTGGTAATTTGAAGAATGTGTCAAGTCTATTATGATGTTGCATGTCCATGTGAAGCAATAACACACCAAACTAATACGCGTTCAATTGCATGCGCACAAATACCCTACCAGAAATGGGTGCGTAGTAGGATCTGCAGTAGGACTGTAGAATATGGGAAGCTTCCTAGGACAAATAAAGAGAGAAAGATAGAAGGATGGGTTCACAGTTTTATCCCGGACAATGCCGCATGTACATCATCTAGTCAATTAATAAAAGACAAAGACAATAAACACGGTGACACTACTGTTCTGGAGAACATTATCGTAACTACTGAGACTGCCAAAGAATTTACGTGGAGCTCTATCTTTCCGCATGATGTACGCATTTCTTGCTGCTAAACCCTAGAACAATGAAGGTGAACGTTCTACATAAGATGTGTCTGAAAACTAGCTGTTACCTGAAAATTTCACCTCGAAAGTTGCACAGGCGCCAATGGATGACCCGACAGATCACAAACCATGTCCACCATTATATTTTATTATTTGTTTCGTGTCAAACGTACTTAACACCAAATTTTCTAAACACCCCTCTCTCTTATCATAAAATTTCGGATTGCAACATTGCCAGATTTCTTGAACGTTTTTACGAATTTTTTTTTTATTTGTTTGATATTCTTTTCTTCGTTTAATTTTCTATCCTGCTCCATTTTTTTTTTCCTCAAGAAGATTACTGTACCGCAAGCTTGAATTGACTTTCCTTCTCCTTTGCGTTTGATCGAATCATTTCTGCATTATTTCTTATGCCAGGCTTTACTTCACACATCTTTTTCTTTTTGCCACATTTTGACTTTTGCTTCAAGCTTTGCTGCGACCCCGCCGATGTTCTGTGGTGTTGCTGTTGTTGTTGTTGTTTTAATGTTTACCAGATTTTTGCCAGTCGTTAGGCCGTGATCACCACACCATAGAAATCTGGCATTGACCAAACACAGCTGGTGAGCTCACAGCTCCTGTATGCAACCTGGGATTTTCTTTCCCTTTCTTTCTTTCTTTTCCTTCCCACACGAACACATCGAGAGCCAAACAGGAATCTCCAAATGTCAGGCTCTTAAAATATCTGGATCTTCCAATTTCCTCAGAATTCCTATCATTTCTGTAACATTTCTGTCAGACACCAAGCATACGTGCGCCTCTCAGAGCGAAACTAAGTTATATCAACGACATCTTGTGAATTTCCAATCCACTGGAAAAAAAACAACAACAGAGCCATTTATAAAAATGAAAGAAAAAAATCAAAAGTGGGGCAGAGCGGGAAGCGGGTAATGCCCCCCCCCCCTTTTCTGCTCTCTCTCTCTCATGCACACACACATCGCTTTTCTCTCTCTCACACACACACACATACACAATCTCTCTATCTCTCTCTGTCTCTCTCTTAAATCAATATATTATATACCCGAATATGGTATTATCTTCTTGGTTTTTCAAACTGTGCTATAAATCTTCAATTTCACCAGAGAATGGAAAGGAGAAATGGTTACACTAACCAGTGCACGACTGCAATATTATTTTCCAAGTTGAAAACAAAGCAAGCGTCAGCAAGAAACAAAAACTGGACGACTCGGACCCTGAATCATCCAAGAATTTAATGCTGATTGTCATTTTAGTGATCTGTCTTCCTAATGAGAACTTTTTTTTTTTACTTTTTTTTTTCATTTATTTATTTTCCAAATGTCACTGTCAAAGACAAATGTTAGGCTACTTTTACGCAAGTGGAAATAAACAATTTTCTTTTCTGGTACCATAATATGTTTTTCAACACACAGCAGTTACTTTCCTATCTTTGCAATGTGGCGTAAGGAACCGTCTCGTTCTGGTGTATATATATCCATCAAATCTCCTCGTTTCTTCAGACCAAGATTAGCCTGGGATTAAACATACCATTCGTCGCATGCGAGTTGTCACTGTAGTAATGTACATCATTATTCGCTATGTTATCACCGCACCATGTTTAAGACAGTTGCTGACATTCTGAAATAAAACGCAAATCCAGAACCAACGCCTCAACATGCCCGTTGCTTATATAACGACACAAACAATGGGCAAGCGGTGATCATTTTCTACACACACAAAAAAAAATAAAATGTATATCAAAACTGAGAGCTTGTACTTCAAAAAACCGAAACTCGGGCAATGGCGGACGAGTTTTATGGAGATGACGTGGTTTCGCAATAAACTCGTCCATGTGTTTCCCATCTGGCCTGTAAATTTTTCACTGAAAGAGAAAGCTGCATTGTGATCATTCTTGGCAGAAATAAACGCAATAAGCTGCTTGCATGCGCCCGCCACATCAAAAGTCTCAGAAATAAACAAGCCAATCAGAGATACAGACAGAGAAATGTTGATAGTGCTGAGGCCAATGTTTATCTTGGAATCTTTGAAATTTTGACGCCACTTATCCTGCCTAAAGGTTTTGTGAATGCCATCAATGACATCGCGTTGAAATAACGCACTGGAATTAAGGACGAACAGATTAAGGTGCATGTTCATTCTCAAGCATATTACTCCAAGGTAGGGTCTCTAGGGCCCTGAAGATAAACTCACAAGACGATTTTTGTGGCCAGTTTCCGAAAAAAGTTATTGTGGCCAGGTTATGACGTATGTTCATTCTTAAGCATTATTACTCCAAGGTAGGGTCTATAGGAGCCTGAAGCTAAACTCACAAAACGATTTTTGTTGGTAGTTAAGTTATTGTGGCCAGGTCACAACAAAACCTTGTTCTGGCCAAGTAGCTAAATCTAAACCTAACCATAACCTTAATTGTTTTTCCCCAAAAATTAACGCCGCAAATAAAGCTCAGCTTGGCAACAAGGCGGAACTAGTCCTTATGTTAATGTCCTGACATTCAAAGCGCTACCACATGGCGTAATTTACAGTATCGGCACATGAAGCTCTTTAAATGATCCAGAAGTCAACATTCATTGGGCCTGTGATGAACATAGCTGTATGCCAAATTTTAGCAATATATGTTACAACGGTATTACATTCCTCTAATATAACAAAAGAAAGCCCTGGCTGAGATGTTGAATCTCTTTTGTTCTCTGCAAACCCAAAGAATGGAGGATAACAATACATTGGAAGAGCATAGTTATAACAACACCTACTCATTTCTTTTACAACTGTGATTTTGACGCCAGCAATTGGTTGAGGATTCAGCGTTGAGTCACTTCGCATACGGTATGTAGCTAAACCTATCTTGAAACTGCACAGGGGCAAAGGATCCAATTTTACTAGAGAAGAAAATCATGACGAACAGTTTTACTTGATACAATGTATGTATTCCTTTCTTTAAATGCATATTTAGTTATATAGATAAAACATTTGAAATACTGTTAATAAAAATAAAGGTCGTAAGAAACCGCGCTAGTGCAAAAGACACAGTTTTATTGGAGAAGAAAATCATGTACTGTTTTACTTAAAATGTATTCCTTTCCATAAATACATATATTTTAGTTATGTACATAAACATTTGAAATTGTGTAAGTCCGCCCTCTAACCCTTTTATTTTTTTTTTATTAATCAATAAAAAATATATCTGGCAAAGAAGAATTATCATCTGCAGTTGCGGGAATGAAATACATGTACTTGTTTGTTCATGACATGGCCAGCGATACGTTTAATGACAGTCACATGGCCAGCGATATGTAGTTTTGAAATGTCATCTTTTACGTCTTGTTTGACTTGCAAAAAAATCCTTCCCGATCTCCTCTTGGAGATTTGTTCATAAATCAAGGCCTTAGTAAGATGACAGATGTGGTGCACGACTGGGTAGTGGTTCCCCGAAATATTTCGACACACCCAGGAAAACATTGGCTCAGCACTTCAACCAGAACTGGAGAGGGGAGCTTTTCAAGACAGAGCAGTTTTATACTGGTTTAATTCAATAATTGAAGGACATGGTTCTATGTCGTGCCCAAATCAGAGAAAACTAAAACTGAAATATTGAGCACAAAGTGTTTTTGGTTCTTCTGAAATCTTCAGCTCTCTGAAGATGCCACTCTAATGACAACCGTCCTGGGTTAAAATGCCTTATGCCGAAGACAGCTGACTCGTTGATAATCATGCACGACTATACAGTTTGTTTTTGGTCTTTAGGTGGACTTAGGCATGGTATAGAACTAAATTCTTCCACTTATTCGGGCTGCAAGACAAATTATAAAATTAAAAAAAAATTCTTGTCTGTTTATAAAAAAAAAAAAAAAAAAATTGTTAGGAATGTCGCGACTTTAGTTTTTGTTTGTTCTATCTCCATTTCCTGAAGAAAAAAAAGGGAAGACATTTTAGTATAAGAAGTTGAACTTTTGACACTTTTCACACTGTTTCACACTGTTTCACAGTTCCCATTTATTCTCTAATTCCTTATGATAATATTAAAACCGCAAAACTTTAACGTCGAAAAAACAAAAATATAGTTAGAACAAACAACAACTCAGGCTGCCAAATACGAACACAGCAAAGTGACATTGCTATAAACAGCCTGTAATGATTATCGTTGGCATTTGATTACAATGTTAGACAATACTTTCCGTAATAACTGAAAACTGCTTCACCAACAGGTGGTTTTGTGCGTTGGGTGAACTAAGGGAGATAATCCGAAAAATTAACACCAGTTACATAAAATGACTTTCACCGGGCACTTCTATGTAGATCTAGACCTTGAAATAATAATTTTAATATAGAGCGGATTTTAACGTAATTCACAATTTCTTAAACACTTCAGACAATTTCTCACTTGTACAGGTATGTTGTGAATGACAACATAAAAATTTATGTATACCGATCACCTCATTATGACACAGATCTCATTTATGCACATATTTACTATTTTTATACATCCAAATAAGTCAGCAGTAAGTACCTTGCTGGTTTCTCTGGTCAATGATTTTAAACCAATGCAAAGATTTTGAAAAAGCATAAAAGTAGTAATACAAAAATAAAAGAAAATATTCATGTAAATATATAGGCCTATATTTTTCAAAGGCAGCAGAAATTTCTAAACATTGTACATATACATGAAAGCTCTGAAAAACTCCCCTCCTCAAAGAAAAAAGTCAGGACAGATAACAATGGAGTTCTGTTCAGACAACGACTAGGAATTTCAGATTCCAAATTTATGGCACCTGAAATTTTCAAATAAAATCCATGACAAATATTATGATCAAACTGTGTGAGCTCTGGGAGAGGCTGAAATGCAACCTGTGGACCAGATCTGTCCGACTTTTATGCCAACTATATTATATATATCCATTTCAATTTTTTTCGTCATAGAATCTGAACAAAACTCCAGATAAGACCATTCTCCCCAGAATGAGTACAAAGTGATGAAAGATGTGTGTGTGTTGCAGAAGAAATATTTCCTTGTCACATCTGTCTCTTTTGCTGGCATTCCAAGGCTATAATATTGTTTAGTTTTGAAAAGAAATTGGGAAAGGCTTTGAATTTTATAACAGAATTATTCTTTTTTAAAATTTAATATGCTGTTTCACATATTTTTTAAAACATTTATATATAATGTAATTCCAGTACAATGCTTTGCTGTTACATTTTTACCCTCTAAGCAGAGACATTTTTGCTTGACTGGTGCTTTTATAGATTATAAAATAATTATGCACTGGGACAAACTGCTTTAGGCAACAGCTTTTGTCTGAACATAGAGTATATGGGACGATTGAAGGGGGGGGGGGAGCCTGCTATGAATTAATTATGTAGCTATTAACTGACAGGAATGTTTGTACTGTTATATGTGGTCTATGCTGTTTTCTTGCCACATTCCAAAATGAGCCATCTTACACTAGGAATTGCTTAAAAGTCTTTCATTTTAATGAGCTACTTAAATTTTTCATTATTGCCATAGAATGGGATGTATGTAATGCCGCTTGAAGACTACTGTGACGAACATTTACAATAACACCTCGCAGTTTGTACATTCATCTTCACCTCTATCTTTAGATGGTAATCATGTCAATTCTATTTTTTTGTTATTTTTAGTGTTAAATTCACAATAACGCCACACTTTCTCATGCCCATTAATATCTAATTTAAAAAATGCATGCTTTTAGTCTCCCATTCATTTTAACAGGTCTGAAAAATGTTCAATGAGGCTGGAATGATAACCCTGCGAATAACCACTAACTATTGAAAAAGCACTGAAAAATACTACTATTCATAATTCTTACATTGCACAGGTGGTTGATGGGTTCTTCTGGTGGGGTCTCCTTCTGTCCTATCGTTCTGTTACATTATTCTGTCCATTTTCTTGCTTTTTCCTAGCATAATATGACCGTTATCATGTTGGCATGCTTTCTTTAAACTCAAGCTCAAATCTTACATTGCAACCATAAAACCTCAGCATGAAACAAGTTTGAGTGATGCAATTAATGATTATATCTGATCCCAAAGGAAATACGTACTTCTCATTTGATTAATGACCAACACTGACAAATGTCATCTCTATAACCATCAATAAAGTGACCAGACGGTGCGTTATGTGCAATGTATCATTTTGGAATGTGGCATCTCACTTGTTCTCATTCAGAGGAGTCTGGGAGTGTGTTTGACTGTACTCACCAATTGATGAACGAACTCTTGCCAGCCGAGTGATTGCCAATCAACAAGACAGAAATTTTCCTCCTCGGCGCTAGAAGATTCAGTCCCAAACTTTCGGCAATCTTTACTAGGCCTGAATATGAGATCACAGCAGAATCATGGTTAGGATGACATAAGTGATTTGATACATAAATTTTATATGATTTAATATAGTTTCAGTATGCTATTCTAGACTATATTAGCTTTAACTCTGCACCTGAAATTTTTTAAGCTAAACTAACAGTAAATGATGCAGTCTCAATATATATTCTTTCACAATTATGAATGCATTTGACCATTAAAATATTTTGTAATGATGGTCTCGGGCCCAACTCACCCACTTTTGAAATTTCAATATTTATTTTTTGCTCGAAAAGAAGAGAACCTTCTTCTACATCATAAAAGATCTTACAAAATAGAAATACACAAAAAATACACTGTAGTCAAAGTATGTGTATTTCTCTTTGCTCCTTCTACAACCAGTTTTATCTTCCACCTTTCTAGAGTTGGGCGGTTTCAATCTCACACCATGGATTATATTAATTTAAATTGCCACTCCAAATAACGAGTTTGTCCATCTTACCTTCATGCATACTTTGTACCTCATTAACTGATAAGAATTTTTGAAAGAGATGCTGCAACACAGAGATTTACAGTTAAAGGAACAAAATTCAGAATCTATTTTGGTATTACTATACAGTATTTTGCTATACAAAAAAATACAGTGTAACCAAACTTTACAAACACATTATCATAACAAGGAATTCAGCTGACGCTGTGATGTATTTCCTCAAATTTTTTTGACAAAAGAAGTGTCTTCAAAGATCTCTTCAATTTTATCACATACTTGATGCATTTCCCCTAATGGTAATTCAAACTGACATCCTAACATTTCCTGGTTCCAACTTACAAAATGTGGAGTCCCTATTTTCAGCTGGCTGATATTGTACTAGTCACCATTATTCTCTTCCTTGTGGGATTCCCAATAATTAAAATTTTATGAGGGGTCTGGAGGATTAATTTTGCTGATGAAACATGAACTTAAATTTGCCTTAACCAGAACATTCCACATCCCTTGATATGGCACTGTTTGTATTGATTATGAACGCATACGTATGTGTGGTTACAATGCACCACTTCATCTCTTCAAAAGAACAAATAATCCAGCCAGCAACCCTATGGAAATCCAATGCGTGGGGAATGACATCGTTCCTAGTCACCTACACAGATCCACTAGTTATGACATCATGCCAACGGCAGGCTGGTGTAGGGAATCCACCCCTATGGTAATCCTACCAATCGCATGGAAATTTACGTCAGACTGACGAAGGGCTGCTGGCTAGGAAAGTGTTATAGCTTTCTTGCTCCTTGCAAATACACTATATTCAAGGACTACTGTAGTCCTTGACTATATTATATCAGTGACGTAACACCTCATGTTTCTCATCTAAATCATTACTATAGGTCTGGTTGAACCCTATCACTAAACCCCAATCTTGCACTGAATTATTCATATGCTGAGTAGGCCTACATTTCAAATGACATGCAGTATGACACAAGCTAGAACCTACCTGGACTCTATAACTCGCTAGGCACAAGAAAAAATGTAAGCAAAGAAATTGACAAAAATTTTCTAGAAATAGAGTGTAATGACTGAAAATTTATTCAGATGTCTTTCATAGACACTTCAGGCTACTTCGTGGCGTGAATGATATTTTCAATCATTTTGATATGAGAGATTTTGTTCTGACTCTGAGTAGTCTGAGCAAGAAGAAGGACAGATGGTCTGGCCCATTGACTGGATCTAATCTAGATCTCGCAGTTATTAATCCTTCTTACCATTTTCAGCGTCAACGTAGAGACTATGGCATTCTCTCAAAATTTTTTCATTTAGGGACTGCGTGGCACTGTCGGCCGCATTTGCTGATGATCGCGACTTCGCCTTTCCTGTCATCTTCTTCGAGTGTACAGACCTCGTTTTCTGCTGCAAAGAACACGTAGTCAAGAGTTAACGGAAATCGAAAGTAGGAAGGGAGATAAATACGAATAACTCTGCGAAATAAAAATTGGAGTATTGTTGTTCTTCACAGTTTTCAATGTACATGCATGCATGTATTGACCCACTGATTTCAGTTTCCATAAGAGTACTGCTCGGTAAAAGTTTGTTAGATCTATTGGCTATCTCAAAAGTAAAATGTGCCGATAGGAGTGAAAAAGTAATTATTTGATCGTATGCTTCAGTTCACGCAATATTAGCAGACTCCCTCATGTACTGGGCCTAAATCGTGTTCTATTGATGCAAACATGACATTGCTGAAACTGTGAAGAACTTGAAATCTCCACTTTCTAATGATGGATAAGTAATTTTGGCAGCAATACAAGATTTTACAAAAAGTTTGCAAGTTTCCAAAGTATAATCAAGGGTTACATACACTATTTTGAATGACTAAACCGGATTTTAATTTGATTTGAACCGGATCATGTGTGGCAATCTAAAAATAACTTCCGTTATGAAATTAGCCAATCGCTTTTCTATTCTCCATTCTCTGCATTACACACTTGGCATGGTGCACTACTGAAAATGGCGTCCTTGGTTGCTGACTACTCTGACAGCGAAAGTGAGAATGAAAGCAGCTGTGAAACACCTCAGACAGAATTAGAAACAACGTAAGTGTAAATGTTCTACAGGATGAATAGCATTTTACGAGACCGAAAATGAAGTTACTTGATTCGAGAATGCGTTGCAGTGTGCGAAGGTATTTGACTTGTCAATAAACCCATTTTCGATAGGTTCACAACAAAGACTTCTCACTTCATTGTGAATTTTTTTTAAATTCTATGTAGGGTCAGTATTGTTCACCGGGTCGTTTAATTTGCAGTTAGTTTTGTGGCATAATCCTGACAGTATTGCATACTCTCTCAACTTGCAGTTTGCAATATCAATATATTGATAATATTATATAAAAATTTGTGAATCACAAGTAGGCTAATGGTAATGTTTAGGCTACAGTCTACAAGTGTACAATACATCATTCTGTAAACATTAGGCCTACCATTATTTGCAAGATATTCATGTAGATTTGTCACAAATAATGGTAATGCTGGAAGGTCTTCCCCCCGTCCGCGCCACTTACCAAAAAGTTAATACACATAACATGATGAAGACCTCCCCTAACCTGCGCTTTCTTTCTTTCTTTCTTCTTTCTTTGTCCTACAAATACTAAACCCAACCTTTTGATAAGCCCACTCAAAAGTCCCCTCTTTAGTGTGTTTTCTTGACTGGCGCGGATGGGCGGAGGACCTCCCGTATGCAATGCTCACATTTATCTGTAAACAGTACCATTATTTGCAATACATAAATACAACCTTATGAGGATTACGAATCTTACAAGGAGGTGACTTTAGGAGCGGCCGTCCTTTGTGTTGTAGGGTCACTGAGGGATAGAAGTACGAACCTCTGGCAAGTCAGTCTTCTAGAGAGATGTTTTATATAGTTAACACACAGCTCAAGGATTAACACTCAGTACAATAATGGAACTCCATCCTGGAGACCTACTCGCCTGCGCTGTGCTGAATGTGATTGTCTCTCATGCACATGTTCTCTGATTTTTTCCTCTAGGTCACGATGTTGGAATTGCTATGTAACAACTTAAATATGTTATTCCTCTTATTCCTGGGAAGATTTCCGAAAGCATCTCCTGCTCTATTGCCAAATTACACCTTTTAATATACTCAGCAGTTGATCACTGAGGAGTGTGACAATAAAACTATGGAAACATCCCTGCACAGCTCAAACCCCGCCCCCCCCCCCAGGGCATCCTTTTGGGGATCGGTATATCCCTGCAGTTTAGACATGGTTTGAATATTTCATTTTTGTAAGAAACTCAGGCACGATCATATGGAGAGGAGTTCTTTTTGAGGCACACAGTGTTTGAGGGGTCACCAGGAAACGGCCCTTCCAAGCGAGTTAGACCTGTAGATGGATGGTTTTATATTAATTTCACATATGGCTTGGCGATTGACACTCAGAAGATCAAATAGGTACCCATCTAAAGCTGTATCGTATGGTGCTCTTTCCTGAATAGAAGGCATACTTGTGATAAAAAATATTTTTAAAAGTATTGATGCCAAAGTGCCTACATGTATTTAGTATTTTAATTTTCACTTTCAGCAACTGAAATATTATCATTATGTTTGTCCAGAAAGGTTTTTTTTGGAATTGATCTCAATATAATATGATGATAAATGAGAGGCATTGGATTTTGCATTCACCTATCCTTACTTTCACATTCAACACCGCTGTTTACAGATTTGTATACCATTCTTGTCAATAATGTCAGTTTAGGCCATATGATTTGCATAATAGTTGATATTCAGGCGCAGGATGATGTTATCATTAAATGAGTGAAAGCCGTACGTGTGGAAGTTTTGCTTGAAAGTCGAATTAGATCAAGTTTTGTGATGAGAGTTGTCAGTCAGTGATGATAAGTTTAGTCTTTTATAGTGATAATTTGTTAATTTAATATAATGATGAAGAATTTCTAAAATAAGTGCATGTTCATTTCGTCAAGAAACAGCAGATGGTAAATTATCTGTTTGTCCTTCATGTACTTTCAGAGTCAAGCAAGAGCCCGAATCACCCCCTGCAGATTCAAGCTCCAGAAATTGCAGTTTCTTCGAAACAAGAAATGACAGCAATGATGAGGAAGCAACAGACAAGAAAGATGATGCTGCAGATTCTAACAAGGTTAATGTCAAAATAGAACCTGAAGAGAAACAGAAACTACCCAATCCACTTTTAGCAAGTGCAGGAAAGTTACCAAGTATTCTTGAAGCCACCACATCTAGAATTGGGACCTCAGTATTTGTGAATCCGTTCGAAGAGGCTGAGCAAGCGAAAAACCAGATATTGGAGAAACATGTCAAACTGACTCAGGCTGCCCCAAAAAAGCCAGCGCATCAACCCGTGTGTTGGAAATTCAAAAAGGGCAAATGTCATATGGGCAAAAACTGTCGATTTTTTCATGATCGAGAAAACAGGACGCTTGAGGAAAACAGTGAAGCAAATATAAATCCTCCTTCCACTGAACAAACACAACGACAGCTTTATCATCCGTCAGCCTACCAAGACGCACGTCGCAGGCCTATGGAACAGGAACCTGAAGACGACGATAACTACATGGCAAGCATGAAAAAGAAAAAACGCTTTGGAGTATCAGACGGCTTGATGCCACCCAAAAAAGCATTTGAATCATTGCTGAAGCAGCGAGAGAAGGAAAGGCCATGGACGTTAACCCAAAAGTAAAATCATACATTGTCATGTATTTAGTACCTTTTATTTAATAAGAACTAAAGAGTGTCTTTTAGCACATTTGAAAGTTTCAGCTGTATTTTCCTCAAACAAGAGGGTATTATAAAAGCAAAGTATTGATTTTATTCTTGAGATGCAATAGTTCTAGTTCTTTACAAATTAACTGAAATTTTTAGCAGTAGAAATTTTATCACAGATTTTCATGAATATAACCACTAATGTGTTCACAGTAATGAATTGCTTCTTTTCTCTGCGATTCTAGTGAGAAAGCCAAGCTGCTTGGCCCATGGTAATTAAGGTGTATCTTAATGCCTTGCTTTAATAAACATGAAAGGAATTTTATCAGTAACAGCAGCTGTTCACAAATGTAATCCAAAAAATTTAATTTTTCAGGCGCATATAACTTTCTAATTACTGCCTGGCTTAATTACACGTATTAACATGGCAGTAATTCTAGGGACAGACATAAAATTTAAGGAAACTATTATAATTTTATTCTTCTTTGTATTTTATTGTTACACACACTTGACATAGGTTTTTGGTTTTAAAGAATAGAATTTCATTTCTTTTTGGTAGATTTAAATTTTTAGCAAATGACTTGTCTTGGAAAAGATGCCGATCTCTGATCTTAATCATTCCATCTGTACAAATTTATATCTGTGCACTTCATCATGATGCCTTTGCAACAGTAATTTCATCACACTGTTGTTACAGCATTGAGTGAGAAGTTCATGGCAGCTCATATGTCCCTTCATCATAAGTTCGTGACACCAGAATGTAAAGATTGATTACACAAGTTTTTCAACTATATGTCTACTTAATTAACAAATTTAGCCCATTTTGCATGTCTTCAATTCACTCTTTACTTGATATCATTTGTCTGATGGGCTGCCGCTGGCTTAGTTTTTTCATATGTGAATATTGTAGGTATTAATGTACAGCATAACTAGTTCTGAACTTGCTTTTATGTACTTTCATTGAAAAAGCCAGAAACAGTTTTTTCATTTACATGAGGATAGTTTTGAGCACACATTTTTAATCTTCAATACAAGTACATGTACATCCAAGTTTTAATTTTGCAATGGGGCCATTATAGTTCCATGAGATAGCTTTTCCACTGTGTGCATGAAATATTTACCGCACTCGTTACATGAGACATTGAAGTTCATCGAGGCATCAAGATCAGTTTTCCACTAAGCTTTGCGTCCCCTTGGAATGACAAGGTTCTAACCCCCTTCCGTCAACTTTTTGAGAAATTGAGGGTTGAAGTTTCATGTGATCATAGCTTTTAGAGCAAAGAATTTTTTTATTTTTTTTTAAATAATACACACAAACTACACACCGAATCTGCTTGATACTTTGACACACAATGGAGAAGGCCCATAGAAGTAGTGTGTACATGTAGTGTGTAACTCAGTTCAGCCAAAAAGTGGAGATAGAACCTTGTTGTTCTAACGGGGCGATTGTGTAGTGTGTCACTGCCAAACTTCATGACTAACAACAGGTACATTATGTTTATAACAATCTTTCATAGTCATAACGAAGTTTTGCACTTTCTTTTATCATCTTATTCATCATGGATCTGGATGTCATCTATTTCTTCCTCTGCACAGCAAGTGACCAACAGCAAAACTTTTTTGCTTCAAACTATGCAAATATTTTTAATATTATCCTCTGTAATGGTAAGTGCAAGATCTTGCATACTAATGAAGTCCACCACTCGTATGGCTGCATCCAGATGGCTCCTTAATCAAAATAAACATTTTTATCTTTTTGGTGCTGATATTATACTCCTCTGAGTGAGTCATGTTCTTTTCAATTGATATCAAATGTGTTGTGATTGCATCTGAGAAGTTGAAGAGAACTGGGTCTTAGATTGCAGAATTCTCAGTAGAATGTTATTAAGTAAGAGTGGCATGCTAGAGGATAAATTTACGAAATGTTCTAAAAACCACAGAAAATCTGTGGGGGCGCATCGAGGCTTGAAGCAAAGTCAAAGAATGGCAAAAAGAAAAAGTTATATGTGGCAAAACCTGGTGTATTCTGTATTATTTCTTACTTGAGGCTTTGCTACATACATGCAACTTTTTCTTTTTGCCATATTTTAATTAAAGCATTACTTTGTTAATTCTCGTGGTTATCATACATTTTGTTTGAGAATTCAAATTTTCACATTCATCATGAAAAGAGAATTTAGTTTGGGATGTTGTGTCACCAAACTGTCAGATGGTGCTGTTAGAATGATTATTAGTAATCATTAACTGAACATTGGGATGGAATATTCCAGAATGCTAGTTTAATGCAGGCATTCTTTATTTACTACATCAGAACCCACTCAAATCTTGACCCGCTCTAATTCAACCTATTTTATGTTCATGAAGTCTTAAGCTGCATACTTTCATATTTCCTTAGTGCATGTATTTTATTTATTGGTTGTATTCCATTGAAAATGGCATACCAGTATTCTTTCCCATTTTAATGCCCGAAATTTTCTTTCTATACACCATGTGTCAAAAAAGTAAAAAGGAAGGGATATTTTAGATATGTGAATTTTTAATGAAAATAATCAGTTTTGGTTTGGTACATGTATTTCTTGTGAAGTTGGAGAGATTTTTTTAGAATATTTTTTGAAGTGAATGGAAGGATTTTTATCATCTGTTATCAGTTTGTAATTTGAACTGGATATTCTGGGAATCTGTTGTCAATTCAAGAAATGGTATTTTATAAGGTTTTTTTTTTTTTTTTTAGTCATAGAATTTCACTTTTTAAAAAATTTTATTTCAAGGCTGTTCTGTGGGATTTATTACACGTGTTTTATTATGAGAAGTATGGGAATGGGATGTTTACAGTCATATAAAGTTTGGCTTTGGGTAGGGCATCTTGTCTCTGTGATTTCAGAGGTTTCTCCAGCCATCAAGTTATTAAACTTTCAGCCTTTTTTGTTTTAATTCCACAAATGACAAATATTTTTACCACAGCCAGTGCCATATATTTCTCTAGGTTTGACAATGTTGTTTTTGTTGTTGTTTCTTTTAAACATGTGAAAAATGTTGGGGGGGGGGGGGGTGTGCAGCTGATTTTGCAAAGATGGATTGGTCCTCTAACTTTTGAAATGATTTTGTGTTTGAATGATCAAACTACAGTGCTTATTATTCCTTCTCTGGTCAGTTTATTTCAAGAGTTGATGTGTGAATTGAATACATGTACAAGTAAATATCTAACATTATCAATTAACAAAATTCAGTGATAACAGAAAGCTTCATTATTAGCCCTTAACTGTAACACAGATTACCATATCTGTAGCCTACATGTAATAAAGTTGCCATTTGTACAAAGCTTCTGCAGAGAGTGTACTGTGTCTAAACCTTGGGGAGAATCTCCCTTTGAAGTCTGACCATGGTTTATTATTTTACTGTATAGTGTAAAAAAGAAAACTATGGCTGGTGATAATGTACATGTATTAGAGAATCTGCCTATTAGACCAGGTGGTTTCAGCCAAAGGAAATCATAAAAATTTATGTCATTTCTTTCCCTCAGCAGATGTGATAATATTGCGGATATAGAGCAAAATTGTTGTATCTCCAGGTTTATGAATTGGGGTTCATAATGGCAATACTGTAATAATGACAAACTGCTTCTTGCAATTTTTTCGTTATTCCGCTGTCTTTAAAACCAGTTCCAAGTTACAGAGAAGCAGTATTGTTGTATCTCCCTTAAAAATGCAATCATTGAGTAAGCTCCCATTATTCATATCACTGGAGATACAACAATTTTGCTCCATACCCGCAATATGAGGTGGGAATATCAAAACTATCTTCCTGTTTATTTAATGTGTACATGTACAGAGTGTGTATGTTAGACAGAAATTTTGTGGTGCATGTCCATGGTGTGTTTTGAATGATGAATGTAATCTGTATGTCGTGTGTATTGAGTTTGGAATCTTTTCTTGTGTGAAAGTGTCAACAAATTTGATGTTTGTGCAATAAATAAGAATTTTAACAAATTTTGCCTGAAGCATTATTGTCCTTTTTAGTGAGTAGTTACAAACTGCGTTCTGTATATATCACAACCCTTGTTCTTGTTTGTTCAAACTCCACTTTTTGCACAACTGTCTTAGAATAAATATTGGAATTGAAACAGCCTGATAGGTGCCACAAGGCATTTTAAATAAGTGTCAAAGTGAGCATTTGTTATATATCTCTTCTACATACTAAAAGATCTCCGGTTCTTCAAAAAATGGAGATGGAACAAACGAGAACTAAGTTCACACCATGTATATATTATGCATATCCACTAATGAATCAACAGCAACATCATAGCAAGTTCAGATAAGTCTGAGCCAATTGGACACAAAATCCAGTTCACATAATACAATCATGTAGTTTATTTTCTGTAAAACCAAATCAAATGAAAGAAGAAGAAGAAAAAAAAATTATAAATCTTGAAATGGAATGCATGGGGCTGCATAATGGTGCTCACCACAACTTGAGACAAGAACAAAAACCCTTTTGCTGTCTACTGAAATTGCTTTGTCAGTTTCCATTTCATATAATGCTGTACATAATCATATAATAATGGAGCTTGGGCCCAACTTTGCGATCGCAAAGGCTTTTTTACTACGCAACGTAGAGAAATGAAACTTGGCACATGTATGTAAAATTTATTAAGCCTCTACGTGTCGAGCTCATTTTTTCCCGAAACTCTTTACTTTTCCCAGAAATCCAGTTATAATTATCAGTTATCAATTCATGATTGCGAATACGACGTGATAATGTACTTCCATCAATTTCGTCATTTCCGCCTCTTACCGGAAATGTAAACTAGAGTTCACGATCCAGCCACGCCAAGAAAACTTTGATACCGAGTATATTGTTATACAGATGAGATGAGTGCCATTCATTCATACCAAGAAAACTGTGTAGAAATATTTAGTGTGTGCTTCAAGCTCGGAAGGAAATATTTTTATTATAGACTAGATCTCGGAGTGTCAGTCATGCCAAGAAAACTTTGTCGAAAGGCTAGATCTAGGCCTCTCACGCCTCGAGGATCGAACTAGAGCTACTGCCGCTCACACAGCTCGGATTTGCTTGAAATTTTACATGTGCCTGCCCTTCGACCCGCAAAAGGTTCTCTTTTAGATTTGGAGTCTTGAAAAGGTGTGGAAGTATTTTTTTTAGTTTGCTTTATGCCGCTAACTGACTACCTCCGATCCTTCATTTTTTACGAACACAGTCATGAGTCCATGACATCATCACTTCCTGAAAAATTCTCGGTGCGCACTACCTCGCACAATATACTAATATTAATAATATTATCCTATCTATCTGTTAATCGCCGATTTTATGTGGATGACCCAAAGTGTCTCGACATCAATGTTTTTGTGCTGATTCCTTTCAGTCTTGATTGGTGAGCTTTGTTTTTTTACCATTCGAAGAATGGGGCAGTTACTAGTACATATTAATTATTATAAAGTAAGCCATATTTCTCAAGTGATTAGAAGTAACTTTACAAAATGCTTTACATGTGTTTGCTTTCATACTTTTCAATCAAGCTAAGAAACTCGAGTTGTCACTGAATTTCAACACAAGCCTTCCCAGTTATAGAGTGCAAGGATGCAAGCCAGACATGAAAAAATCTTACAAGGCTTGAAAATGATGCAATATGATACACTATGGTAATTGGTATCCATTGCGTGCAGGCTATTTGCTACTAACTGCTGGCCACCAAAACACATTTACAACTACATGATCACAACACAAACAAAATCAAAATGAGATTCAAAACTGAAAAAAGACATAGATTCTAATTTCAGAAAATTAAAGGGCAATTCCACAGGGAGCCATTTCAATGCAATTTTGTGCACATGAGCAGATTTATTTTTTTTTGGAGTGACCACGTACTTATTCCATGTGACTCAAATTAGTTTTGCTGTATGGAAAATGCACTTCAATACAATAATTAAACTGATTGATTGCCATGGCAAATATTCATGCTAAACTAAACATATTGGTCTTCTCACAGTGAATCTGTGAAAAGCTTTCCAAATCTGTTTTTATTTTAAAATCTGCCGAGAAAAGTAGGCCTACTACCCCCAGAAAAATCAAACGCATTTTATAAATGTAATGGAGGATTAAAACTTAAAGAGAAGGACAGAAGCCATTCTGCTTAAAACAGATTTAATGGACTGAAGCTGGATGAAATGATAGCACACCAAAAAAAAAAAAAGGGAAAA
Source organism: Onchidella celtica (assembly GCA_963931925.1). NCBI lineage: Eukaryota > Metazoa > Mollusca > Gastropoda > Systellommatophora > Onchidiidae > Onchidella > Onchidella celtica. The sequence continues at coordinate 29,397,767 of OZ007576.1, read as the reverse complement.
AAAATTGGGGGGGGGGGGGGGGGGGAGAGATTTTGAGACATATTATCATAGTATCTTTGCTTCCTTTACCCGATAGATTTATGAACAATTGGATTGTAGTTGAACATGCAAAATTGTGGTCCTTTAAATATTAACTTTTCAGTTCCGATTTTGTTACAACCAGCTCAATTTGAAAGCTTCTTCTAAATTGCTGTCATTAATCCGTTCAGAAAAAAAAAAAGAAAGAAAGAAATCACCACACAAAATTATCTTACACATAGTAGTCAGTGGACATCGTACATGGGTCATACTTTTTAATTCAGTGTATCCATATGGGTGTAGTTCTCACTTATGTCACACGCTAGGTGACAAGGTCACTGAGCCATGGCATTAAGTTTTATTGTGATAATACTAATGAATGGCTTCCAGATATATACATCTCATGAAGAAGGGCAAAGTTCATACAACAAATTAGCCACTGTGTAACTTTTTATTGAGATAATGTATGGCACACTCTAATTAAGGCAATGTATCCACTAATAAACATTACATAAATCTGGTGTAAATGAAAAACTAAGAGAACCTACTTGAAGGAAAACTACAAAACAATTATTATGACATACATATGTAATTGTATATGTGTAAATTACACAAATTAAGGCATTAATTGCAAAAGCAAAGCAAAAAAAAAAAAACGAATGTCATTTTTCATAGGAAAATTTGTCCACAGTGCAATGTGAAAGCATACCTTTTAATCTATCATAAAAAAAAAACTCGCTTTTTTTGTAAAAGCCGTAGCTCGGCTATCTGTGCACCAATCGAGCTCAAATTTTGCATACAAATTTCTTTTGGTTTGAAGTTGATTCCTTGCTACACTCATTGCTGAACACTCTCCGTAAGTATTTTTTTGAACTACGCAAATTTGCATTTGTTCCAAATAAATACCATCCGGGCGTGAGTTTTTATGTGGCATGACGTCACTGAATTTGCAGTCCACCGTGCGATCTCAACGTCCGGTTCCCCAAATTTGAAACCGTGCTTCCGAGTCCATCCATAACATTCGTGGTTCTTGCTGCACTTTGCTGTGCCAACGGTCAAGTAATGCTCCCTCCATTGCAGCCACCCCCAGACCTAATCACAACACTTTTCACTCCCCCCCCCCCCCCGCGAATTTCGCGGGTTCAATACTTGTTTAATTTAAAAGTACTAAACTTTCAGACTTTCAATTATTTAGAGAGAAAATTTGATGATTGGATGAAATAAAATACTGGGCAAAAATGCTTAAACACTAAACAGAAAAAACTAAAAAAGCAAAATTGAATTTTGTGCTGAGGTCTTTAGTTTTGGAGGATCTCTGCCCTGGGCATTCACAGCTAAAATGAAATTGTGCAGACACAGAACAATACATAATTAAAAGCTATGGCAATGAAAAATAAAAAAAACAAAACTTGACAAGAAAATACACTATTGACCTTCATGAATCATATTATTATTATATTTTAATTATTATAACTGAATTTATATTGTTCCTTGGACAATGTTTACCTTGCACTTGTGACACAGTTTAATTGCAGGTAAACCAGTGCAAATAAAAGATAGAAAATTCACTGACTGACAGAAGGCATGAAGCATATTTGACACCTTCTGTTGTATTCTCATCTTTGATTTCAAAGATGATGAACGTATTTTGAATATCAAAAGAGTTGTGCTTTACTGTGTCGTTTCTATATGAATTCTTAAGCAAAGCTTCACAATGTAACTTTTTCTTTTTTGCCACACTTTGACTTTACTTCAGGCCCTGCTGCAACCCCAAAACATTTTCTGTGGGTTTTTCTTTTTTTAATATTCTGCCAACTTTCTGACATTCTGACAGTTGCCCATGTGCAATGTTCAACAAACACAATTTGTATGGGGTTTCATCATAAAGAGCTGTAAACAATAATGGTGCTCACTGACTTTTTTTCAAATTTATTGCTATTCTTCAATTCTACAAAGAAATAATTACTGTATATCAATCAATGGTCAAATTGACACATCTATGGAAAAAAATTAACAAAACAATACTTTTAAGGCACAAACTTGAATTTGACGAGCATGACGTATATGATATTCTATCACTGTACAGAGCTGCCAGCAAGGGCTTTGCATAATGCGATTATGATAAGGAAAACCCTTATGCTTCGGACAAAGACAAAAAAAAAACAACACATGACTACAAATTAATAGTGTTATATAGTTATATTCAAACACAACCTGATGAGTTTGGTACTTGGCATTCCTAATGGTTAAAGTACATACGTGACAAATCATTATGTCTACTGTCTGTCATCACGTGTCTTTCCAGGAACTTTTCAATATAACTTATCGGAATGTAATTCAAATAACAAATAATAATTCCAGATCTTTCTTGTTGTGCTGGATACAGTCTGAATAAATTACATGACTGATCCCAGACACTTTTCTTGTTCTGACTTTACTTTCAAACTTCAGATATTGAACCACTCTTTTCTCACAATATATTTCTAAAATCTCAATTTTAACAGACCACAGGACACAAATTTCAGCTCACATCGACAAATTCCTCCCACTACTACTTCAAGCTATTTCTCAGCCTCTATAGGGAATGGGACTACTGGCTAAAAATAATTAGGCTAAATGCAGCTCATGACATCAGGGGGCAACTACGGCTTCCCCACTGAAACATTTAGCACTCTTCAAAGAAGACAATGGTCTGAGCTTGAACAATTTTGTCTTATTTGGGAGTAATTACTCTATTCAACAATTCTACAGAATTTTAATTCTTCCACATTTTGTAAAACTTGCAAATTGTGAAAGTAAATTGCAATGAATTTTCAAAATATTTTTAAAACAAGGCCCTGACATTCAAATTTCTAGCTAACCCTGTAAAGTCCACAAGAAAGAATTGTAACGCTTGTGAAAAACTGTGGTGAATCATTCAGCACGATCACCATTAGGAACAAATCATGGGCATTTTAATGTTTGCCCTAATCACAGGGCATACATTTGCAGCCTCTGGAAGAACTCCCATTTCCCAATAATGAAACATCCATGAAATCCCTACAGATATTTCGTGTCCAAAGAAAATATTTCTACAAAATGATATAGAATGTGAACTGTCGATCTCCTTGTACAACCCACCAGTTCGTAAAAAGATTTAGATTTTTTTTGTGTGTTTTTTCTTTATGCTATTTTTACAAGTAAATTCAAATCAACCCCCAAAAAATAATAATAATAATAATAAAAATATTTCTGTTTTGAAACAAGAAATCTCATGGGATAAATTACAGTAACAGAATAAGTGGAAAGACAGAATTTACTGCATTCCATAATAACCTGATGTTCAATAACAGTAGTTAGATGGCAATGACTAGAATAATGCTGGATAAGGCACTTAATGCATTTTCATTGTTATTGTTTTTTGTTGGGGTTTGGTTTTTTTTTGGCATTCTCAGGTACAGATATTTTCCCAATTCTTTATTTCAAATCTGTGACAATACAAGTCAGAAACTGCTAAAATTCATCCATATTCAATATTCAACAGTACAATAATTCAATCTAGCTCACAAGTCATCACATGTACAAGTGTTGAGGCTTGCCAATTCGGCATATATGCTGCAACATTCTGCCAATACAAGATCCTTTGAATAGTTATCAAAAATCACATTATTCGTTAAGTAAGAAATTCTCCATCAAACACATAAAACAATGATTTGTATATTTTGCACAACCACCACTTCAGACATACTCTGTTAAACTGTTGCAATAAAAATCTTGCCATATTTGAAAGAATCATTTGTGCCCTGAATCTCTCTGACATAAATGATATTAGCTCACAGATAAACAGCATTTTTTTAAAAAAGAAAACAGAGTAATTCTATTTTAGCTTCACAAAGCAACAGATTCTTCTCCCTTTGGTATTCAGCAAAACATAAAAACACGACATAAAATTATGAAATATTTTCATTATTGATAACATAAACCCATAAATACAGATTAAATTCCTCAATTCAGGAGCTTCTAATGTTCTATATATTGAAGTGAAATACATATGAAGCATAAAACCTTATACAAAATTTTAACCCCATTCAATCAGATTCCCTGTGTATCAGTCATTTGTTTTACAAACTCAACAGGTGGAATGATGCCATGGGTGGTAATAAACACATTTTCTTTGTTCTTGATGACTTTACATGTCTGACTATCACGCGTTCCTGAGCGCAAATTCTGTCTAACAATTAACATGAGACATTAATAGAATTATGTAATTATGAGCTATTGCTTGACAAATTTAATTATGTCTCTACTAATACTCATCAACCTCTAAAAATACTATTTACATGTGCTAATGTCACATTTTCTTCCTACCTGAAAACTTATAAGATATATTTTAACACTGTTCAATTCTTAATAACAATGCTGTTACAATGAAAATGGAAGTTACACATACCCACAAAATGTAAAAATATATATATTTATTAAAATCTTGGTCATTATAGGTCATGCATACTCATATAAAACATATCTGACAAGAAACAAAGGGAGCCAATTTCTATTCATAATATTCCCCTCATTATAAAGATTTGAACCTTTCGTTTATTGTATAAATGAAGTATGAATACTGGTAAATGTTTCACTTTAGCATGTCAAAATGCACAGGTATATTAATCTCCAGTGCCTAGGTGAAAACAGGTGTACATGAGGCAGATCTAAAAATCAGATATATTATATATTTGATGAGGTCAAGAGTGACTTCCATATCTAAATCACATCACATATTAACATTACAGAACATGAGGCAATCACTGTCGGTATCTCTGACAAACCTGCTCTGCAGATTTATTTTTCAAAATTTGTAGACATAAAACATTTACTATACTTACATATGATTTGACTGTAACAAAGTTTTTCTTTATAATAAATGGAGCATGAGTGAATGAATGGATGTTTCCCTGGCAAGCCAATTTGTACATGCAATATTGCAACAGCAATCAACTATTCAACATGTGCTGTTCTCCATTTCTAGCTAACTACTTCAACCTAGCTTTATCCTATCTAGATAAGTAAGAATCCTATACTGCATGTTTGCTCATAAATTTCACAAAATTCATGGAACAAAAAAGTCCAAACTGCCAGTAAGTGTAACAGTGTAAACATGATGCGCTGCAAACAACAATGTCACAGTTATTCAAATTTGTATCCTATAAATCCTCTCTAGGAATCCATACATAAATCACAGGTTTCTTCAATTAATGAAATCTGCAGTGCTTGGCCTTTCATACTTAAAGATTGCCTCTCTCGGCTTGGTCGAGTTCAATAGCCTCAAACAAAGACTTGAAATTACCAGCTCCAAAGCCCTGAAACACAAAAACAAAAATCAATCATTAAAAACCAAAATGAACCATTTACCCTGAATCTGACTGATCTGTGATCTGCAGCCCTCCAGAAATTCTGGATCAATATACTGCCTTCCACTTCAAAATGTTACAAAAATCAGTGTTCCCCATGTCTTTTAAAACATATGGATGAAAATCACATATCCAATAGCCTCACTTACTGTTAGTAATCACAGTTTAAAAAAAAAAAAAAAAAATTCATTATGCTCAAAATATGAAATTTGCTCTTAGCATGTTTGATTATTGACTCATTTAATTATGGATATTTAGAATCCCAGAGGAAGATCTCAGGTACAGTGCATAGCAGATGTGAGAAAAACCCGACATGAACCCATTCATGTCATGTACCTAATAATTAATAATTACATTGTATCTCACTACAAACTGGTATTTTTCAGAATTATCATTGTCTCTCTAGAGAGTCAAATAGTTCCAGATCTATCCACAGATACCTAGACCTTGATTCCTATGGACTGTGGTGTTGATCTTATGGATAAATTCCAACAGCCAAATTTGACTACTTCATGCAATTCATGTAAAAAGTGACTAATCTGAGACAGTGAGTTTACCTGGTGGTTATGGCGCTGTATTACTTCCAGGAAAAGAGTGGGGCGGTCCTGCATATTCTTGGTAAAGATCTGAAGCAGGTAACCATCATCGTCATAGTCAATCAGAATGTGCAACTTCTGCAGTTCATCCAGGTCCTCCGTCACCTTGACCTGTGTCACAGAAAACACAAACACAATTTAAAACATTGTTAAGGAAACCACTTTTCTGGAAATTTCAGACAATTCAGGAACAATTCGGGAATCTTCCGGATGTTCCAGAGTCCACCTATGAAAAATGATAACAATAATAATAGTAATAATATTAATAATAATCTACTGAAATTCGAAAGTACAGGAAAAATAATTGGTGATTTTATTTCATGTATTGAAATTCAAGTGGGCGGTCGGAACATACAGAACTCCTCCAATAATGAATAAGGTTCAAAAAGTGTTCCCTCACCATGATGGCATTCCTAATTAGCATCCAGCTATATTTCAAAGCTTTTTTCTTTCTCTCAAACACAAAGACATTTATGAAAAGTGTTGGTAATTTTCCTCTGCAAATGTCAAGCTAAAATTCTCTTTCTTTTATGCTGTAATGAATGAGACTGAGCTGTTCATCTATAATTATATTTATCCCGTCTCATGTTTTTGTAGCAGAAGTGGTGTATGGTGTAACAAACTGGCAATTTCAACACACTGTCTGATCCCATACGCAATTTTTCGTACTGGTAACCTTCTCAGATTTTTGGAAACAGTTTCCTGGACCTGAGATTAAAAAATGGTACATTGTATTTTTCAATACAGCATGCACACCAAATATCACTTGCATTTCTATACATGAACAGAGTAGCATGCGTAGAAAACAAAAGCAAAAGGGATACTTTGAGAATGCTGGTTACCTTAACAACAAATTAAAAAAAAAAGAAAAGGTTCTCATTTCAAGGACATCCTGGTAAATTATCATGACTTGGTTTCTTTTCAAAAACTAGATGAAGTTCCTGGCATTATCCGAGATAAACCTGTGAACCCACTGTTCCATCTCTCTCTGTCTTTTTGGTCTAGAAAGCTTCCCATATTCTAGTCTTGCTACAGATTTCATGCACACCCTACACACTCATTTCTGGTAGGGAAATTACGTGCACCGAACTGAACGCGTGTTAACACATCGTTTTCCGGTGCAGTGGGCTTACTACAGGGAGCCAAAACAATGATCATGGTAACTGACACTTTTACAGCTTTTTCTTTAAAAATACCTGAAACTTGGATCAACACCCCCGTGCTGGGGCCATACAGCACAGGGGCGCGTCCCCTGGGTGGCGGATAGAGGAGCCCCGAAAAAAAAGGGGTTGCACCTAGAAGGTGCCGTGGACCAACATGGCCCGGGCAGATGGGGCTCGCGAGCAATGTCAAGCAACCTATCTAAGAGAAGGAAAACTCTGACTCCAAACCCGGCTAGATAGAGACCGTAAGCACCGAAAGGCAGTCTAAATAGGAGATGGAAAACTCCGAACTTAAACCTCTGCTGCCTTGCAGAAGATCCTGACAGATCAAAGGCTAAGGAAGCACATCCTGACAGAAAAGCAGGCCAAAGCCGGAGTCACTGGACCGAAAGGTGCAGATAGACCAGACTGGTGTAACAACCTTGCCTGAAAACTGCAGTGACACGCACCAACCCCCTAAAAATCATGGACGGACACCAAAAATTTACTAAAAGTTATGGTGTGAAGCCTGTGGACTCCCGCCGGACAGGTGTAGCGCCGGGCCCAAAGGGCCCACCCAAGCGATCTGGTGGTGCCTTACCCTCTTCTTGTGGAACCAGGGGAAGAGGTGTGAGGTTACGGACGACTGGAACCAATCTTAAAGTGCTACAGTGGAACGCAGAAGGAGTAGCCAAGAAAAAGCTGCCATTAATGCGAAAGCTGTATCAAGAAAAAGTGGGTGTCGCCTGCATACAGGAAACCCATCTCACGGACAACATACACTTCTCAATAAGAGGATACCAGTGCTTGAGGCAAGATAGGATAACGGGACACAAGGGTGGAATCATCATACTAGTTAAAAATGACTACACCATAAAAGATATAGTGATTGACACGGACAACCAGTCGGAACTACAGGGTATCAAGTTATACAAAGACAACTCTGAAATCAGTATTTACAACTGCTATTGCCCACCCAACAAGAAACTATCACTTGAGAAACTAGATATAGGAGAGGAGACATGCTTAGTACTGGGTGATTTTAACAGCCACTCCCCAAGCTGGGGATACGATGATCTGAATAAGAGAGGAGAGGAAATGGAAAACTGGCAAGTGGAAACTAAATTACAACTACTCTACGATGAAGAGGACCCAGACACATTCTTCTCACGCACATGGAGAACTACCACAAACCCAGATCTCACCTTTGCGTCAGAAGACCTGACTGGGAAAATACGAAGAGCAGTGCTTCCCCAACTTGCAGGTAGCGACCATAGACCCATACTCACTGAAATAGACTCAAATAAATCTTGCAACCAAGCACCAACTGTCCCCAGATGGAACTACAAAAGAGCAAACTGGGAAAAATTCCAAAGGAGCACCAACCTTTATTCCACCAAAACAAATTGCAAGTCCAAGAATGTTAATAAATCTGCAAGGGAACTCACAGAAGCAATACTGAAAGCCGCAAGGGAAAGTATACCAAGAGGAGCAAGAAAAAACTACATCCCCCTATGGTCTGATGGGCTTGAGAATCTCACTAATGCAGCAACACAGGCAAGAGAGACAGCAGAAGAAGAACCAACGGATGAAAACATGATCGCCTTCAAAGCAGCAGAGGCCAGACTGAAAAGAGAAACAATACATACTTCTCGGACTGCATGGCAAGAGAAAACACAGAGGTTGGACCTGGACAAGAACGGGACAAAACTGTGGAAACTGACAAGAGCACTTAATAGAGAACCAAACTATTTTGCACCCCCAGCCCTTGAAACAGAAAATGGTAACCTGCAAACCGCACAACAGGCAGCCAACTCATTCATGAAACAATTTCAGGAGACTGGCAACATATCAGTGGAAAAACATTCTGACAAGGAGGTGAAGGAAAATAATAGAACCCTAAAGAACAAGCACAAGGAACCAGAGGATAAAATCATGACGGATCCACTGAAGAAAGAAGAGCTAGAGCAAGCGCTAAAAGCCCTAACCACAGAAAAGTCTCCAGGACCTGATGGAATAACAAATGAGATGCTTATTCATTTGGGAGAGACAGCCAAAAGAAAACTACTCCAACTTTTTAATGCTTCATGGAAGACTGGAGAAATACCTGCCACTTGGAAAAAAGCAACCGTTATCCCCATCAAAAAAGAAGGTAAACCAGGTAATAAACCAGAAAACTACCGACCCATCAGTCTAATCAGCTGTCTGTGCAAACTACAAGAAAGGATTGTTAATGCAAGACTCATGTGGTATCTGGAAAGCAATCACATCCTTGTGAATGAACAAGCCGGGTTCAGACGAAGTCGATGTACAGAAGACCAGATCACCTATATCACACAGGTCATAGAAGACGGCTTCCAAGAAGGAAAGAAGACGGTAGCCGTATGGGTCGATATGGAGAAAGCCTTCGACAGAGTATGGAGGGATGGAATGATACTGAAACTGTTGCAGGCTAAAGTGACGCACAATATGCTAAAATGGATCTGCAGCTACCTGTATGGAAGAAAAGCTAGAGTGTCATCTCAAGGAACCCTAAGCAGAGAAGCCAAATTGAGGCATGGAGTGCCACAGGGAGGGGTTTTATCTCCAACATTGTTCCTATTATATGTCAACGACCTGAAAGGAACACTATGCAGAGAAGTAAAAGCAGTGATGTACGCAGATGACCTTGCTCTGCTCTCCTCCGATAGTAATGCGGGAGCGGCCAGACAGAGATTACAGATCACCCTGGACCACCTACAAGACTGGACAGAAACATGGTGTATGAAACTAAATGCTCACAAGACAAACTACACTGTATTCAGCCTTTCTCCAAAGCTGGACAACATCACGCTAAATGTAGGCCAACACACTCTTAAGAAAAATGAATCACCCAAATACCTTGGTGTGCACTTTGATACCAGATTAACATGGAAAAACCAGATAGCAGAATGCCAAAGAAAAGGATATCAAAGAACCAGATTAATGAAAAAATTAGCAGGAACAAAATGGGGAGCAAGTATGACAATCCTAAAGCATACTTACCAGGGATATGTCAGACCAGCACTAGAATATGGAATGGCTGCTTGGGGTACATGTGCCAAAAGCCAAATGGGAAAACTTGACAAAGTACAAAACCAAAGCCTGAGAATCATTACGGGAGGCATAAAATCAACACCCATCACAGAAATGGAAACAGTTACTACACTGGAATCTCTACCTGAAAGAAGAGACAAGAAGATACTAAACCAGTACTCTAAAATAAAGTCACAGATCCATCAACCACTCCACCCGAGATCCAAAGAGAAAGGCACTGACAGGCTGAAGAGAACAAACTTTGTGGAAAATGCACAAAGACTAGAAAAAAATCACAACCTAACAAAACTATCGGTGGAGGAAGTAAGAGAAGTAACAAACAGATGTCCACCATGGGCAAGAACAAAGCTGCCACCTATTATAACCAGTGTGAAGGGCATTTCCTCCAAACAAGACCTAAACCAGGAGGCACTGAAAAGAGTGACACTGCAGTACCTTGACCAGAAATACCCAAGAGACGAATGGATCAGAATATATACAGATGGATCGGCTACTGAAGCTGTCACCGACGGAGGAGCTGGCATATTCATTGAATGGCCAAATGGAACTAATAAGAAAATCAGAATGCCTGGAGGGAAGAGATGCAGCAATTACAAAGCGGAGGCACTGGCATTGCTAGAGGGATCAAAGGCCATCTACAAGGAAGAAGGCACATATGACTCCAAAGTTGTATTCCTGTCAGGTGCACGGTCTGTGCTCGAATCTCTCCAAAATCCAGATTGCATGATACACAATGAACTCATTACAGAGCTAATGCAACTGAAAAACTCAGCCAGAGAAGTTTACCTGCAATGGATTCCTGGACACTGCAGTATATATGGCAATGAAGCTGCAGATAATCTGGCCAAGGAGGGAGCTAAGCAGCAACAACCAGATGGAAGTGTCTCCCACGAAGAAGTAAAGACCATCATAAAAGCCACATACCAAAAGCAATGGAAAAATAACCATCCAAAATTCCAGGGTGAAGACTCAATAAGACAACTGAACAGAGCAGAACAGGTTATGATATTCAGGCTTCGCACAGGACACAATCTGCTAAAGGATCACATGCATCGCATCTTTAGAATTGGCAACAGCAGTGTATGCGAATGCGGCTTAGAAGCAGAAAATGCAGAACACATCCTGCAGACTTGTCCAAAATATAACATGCAAAGGGAAGCCCATTGGCCTGAGGCCACGCCTGTCAGGGAGAAGCTGTATGGCAGCTTGGAACAATTGAAGAGAACAGCTGCTTTCTTGCAGAGGATTGGAGTAAAGATTTGACGTCCGCCATGATGGGGAACGCAGAAGAAGAAGGATCAACACAATCAGACGATACAAAAGCGATTGGGCTAAATTAGTTGACACTTTGGAAAACTAACATTACAATTGTTGGAACTGTCATTTAGGCTTTAGCCTCGAACAAAAAAAAAGGGTCAAAACTGCACCACAATGAATTATTCCTGTGATTATTTTGTTTTTAATAAGATTGAGATGTGGCATTATTGCAGCAGTGTTATAAGCTGTGGGTTAAATTCTGAAAACCACGGGTTATATAAAGTGTTTTTATAAATATCGTAACTATTACAACTCTGCTAAAAAAAGTTATTCAGTGTTTTTACTTCTCCAGAAAAATCTGTAAAATCCATGTAATGATAGCTTGCCATGTGGGCTTCAAATTAATTTCTCTCTTCTAAAGTGTGGACTTTAACCCAAGCAGATTTTCATTTTCAACCCCTGCATGACAATATTTATAGGCTAAGACTCAATCTATTTCACTATTATGGAGGAAATTTTCTCTCACAAGTTTCTTACCTTTGACTTTTTCAAATTCTGCCTCAGTGCACGATAGTAAACATCTGGGATCTCCAAGAACTGCTGGCCACGAGCTTTCAAACGGGAAATCTACAAAATACGAAAGCAGTGATATAATTTTAACCAAAAACAATTGGAATTTTTCTGACAATAAAGGCTACATAAAATCTTAAGAAAATACAACAGCGGAAATACAATTCTAACAAAAAGAACTGAAAATCTTGTGGGAGTGAGACTACATGAGATCTTCATGGGAAGACAACTCCTGTAAAATAGTGTTTCAGCCGCAGGATTAAACCAGGAACTAAAATAAGACTTTAAAATGTTCCGTTGGATTTATTAATTTCAGTCTTCATCGATCAAAATGCTGTGACCTTCAAATTTCAGAAGAAAGAATGTCACAAATGTAAATATATCAGAATATCAGTGGCAATGTATTGTTATCAATGCAATTATTTTGGCTATCTCAAATATTAATGAGTAACCCATTAAAAAATTCACAAAACTATAACTAAAGTAATGTTTTATTTCCTTTGAAGACTAGATCAAGGATATCATTATGATGGAATTCCTTTCATCATTTATCAGCACAACTCATGGCTATTGAACTCAAACAAATCCTACTACAAGGCTTAAGTTTCATATTTCAAAAAACTACAGATGATCTGTGGCATCCCAACAACGCTGAGAACACGGTGTGACAAAAAAAAAAAAAACAGAATAAGGGTGTATGTTGCCAAGCATATTTGAAAAAAAAAAAATTTCTTGTTTTTCTTTGTGCAGGGCTTTAGAATGTATAATCCATTTCTCTTTTTTTTTTCTTGTGCCACATTTTAACATGATTCACATTTCTAAGGTCCCCTACCAACAGTCTTTGGTTTGAGGCTAGGTTTGACATGGTTCTATGGTTTGAAGCTAGGTTTGACAAGGTTCTAACAGCCAACTGAACATATGTATGACAGACTTACAGTTGCAATAATGTCATTGGTTCTCATAGCTATGTGCTGCACACCAGCCCCACCATAGTAATCCACGTATTCCTGTAGGGGAACAATCGATAAAGAAATTTTTGTACACTGCAAGAGGCACATACATTTGACAGATGCTGATTTTGTCAGTTATTATATCTAAGCAATATATGATTGATCAACATCAATAAAAAAATAAGCGTGACTGACAAAGTTGCCACAAAATGACACACTAAAATTATATTTCTGTTTCATTTGACTAAACAACAAAGTCTTCAGGTTAAGCTGTAAATTGCCAAAAAGCTTTTTTTTTCATCTTGCAGCTATAAATACATCTTATCAGTTAAAAATTAAGCACAAAGAAGGCTTACACTTATAATGAAATGTATCAACAGTCACAATATTAGAAAGCAGTTTGCAGAAACTAATTAGAGTTAATGTAATGGAGACTAATGAGAATGTTCTTATACTTAATCTCTGTGATAGGATTTTGCCCATCATTTATCTTACTAACAAACCCATACCTGAATCTGACTTTTCCTTTTGCCCGGAGCTGGTTCATTGATGGGCATCTTGATAGTTTCCTCGTAGTTGGTAACCACAATAGAACGAAGGGCAGAAAACTCTGTGCTCAACTGTTTATCATCCACAGACCAGAAGCGATGGAACAGGAGATTCTTCTCGTACCTAGGTAAGATCGTAGTAACTATTTCATTTATCAGATATTTATCTCTAAAATTGAAATGGTTCATCGTTTCAGCCACACTTTACATGTATTTGTATTTCGTATTTTTGGTATTTTGATTACTTCTTTAATCCCGTTTGAGAAATTTGGCTTCATGTCATTGCAGCCCAGTTCCAACTGGAGCAGACATGTCACCACAGTGCAGCGCTGCAGGTAGCGGCCTATTCAGCCTCCATTCTTGATTTCCAACTGCCAAGGTATCTTCAACGTGCACACTGTGTACATGGGCCCCCCCGAGTTTTTCATCCTTATCCAAGAAGACTAGGTGCTTGATCCTACCTACCATATGATCATGGACAGGAAAATATGAGAAAAATCCCAAAATTCCAACGTGCCTGTACCCACCGAGATTCGAACCCCATATCTTTTACATGAGAGATGAGCACCTTGCCTCTGGACCACCATGTCCCACTTTTCATCTGGCCTTATTAGGTATCACTCTACACACACATTCCTGTTTAACAGAAACTGTGATTCTTACATTTTTTCCACTTAGAAAGTCTCAAAACCATTCTCTGACATTAACAAGCAAATTTGAGGAGAATGTTAAGCACTGTGTACTTTACAGTGACATAAACAACCTAAGTTTTAAAAAAATGTGACTTTAGTTCTTGTTTGTCCCAACTCCACTTTCTGCACAACTGAGAAATTTGACATTAAACCTTTGCAGCTTTAGTATTATGAGTAGTTAGAATACACTGGAACTGTGAAACAGTTTGACAAGTGCCACAACACATTTCAACCATCATGTGCATTTGTTATACCTCTTCTACATATTATTAACAGATCTCTGTTGTTTTTTTTTCAGAAAAAGAAGACAGAACACACAAATACTAAGGTCGCGAAAAATGACACTGTCCACTGAATGAATCTTCAGCCAGGGCAGTTTTATTACATGGTCTTTCCACTGATTTTGTTGTTAATGTTAGTCTTGGTTTTATGACGAAGTTGAATGTAGTTCATGGGTGCCAGCTTTTAAACAATGTGTTTCCTGCAAACCCACTTCCCAATTTTTTGTATTCCTGCAAGGTCTTCGGTGTACATGGAAACACCGCGGATTTCTCTGCGCATGCCTGATTATTACCGCGGACGTGGCCAAAAGAATAAAAAGAATGCCAAAAAATAAAAAATTATCCGACACGAAAAAAAAAACGGTATATTCAGAAAACGATCGTTCCCGGCGAGATTCCGGCAGAGCGCGTTTGGGACAAACGAAATTCCGGATTGCCGGAAAAATCCGGCGATCTGGCACCCATGATGTAGTTCCTTTGACTGACAATCAATTTTACTCCATCACTAGGACTTAATTCAATGCAATACTCGATGTCATGCATGAAATTGATCAAGAGTCTTAAGACACCCAGCTGTTCAGTAAACTGGAGTCTGGCTAACTCTGTGAACTACCTACCAATCCACTACGTTATTCATGGTTAAATCTGGCTGGTTGCCCACGATGTGATCAATGTGTTGCAGTCCTGGCTCAGGTCTGAAAAAGATCAATGAGAACAGAATGTGTCTTGGAAATACTGCAATAAATAAACACTTCAGAAATATGTACAATCTAGTTATCAAAAAAAAAAAGTTTAAATATTCACTAATACTCAATCCTAAGATCTATCCATATAGAATAATTATCTTATTTTGAACGGATTAAGTTGCTGGATTTTATAAAAATTACATTTCTGATAAATAGTGCATGCAAGATGACACTTTAATTTGTGCAAGATCAAGGTCCTAAAATAGGCATTCAGTGCATGAAAAAAACATTTATATGGGAAGAGAAGAGGTCAAAAATTGCCGAAACCGAGCATAACCCACACTTTTGTAGTGATTTCTAGTGCACAAAATGAAAGAAAAAAAAATAAATAATGTTTCCATAATTATACACATACAAAAGCTTGCTCAGTGGATCTTTAAATTTGTGTTCAACATATCCAGGCAAGAAAGGTCCCTTGTATTTGGACTTGTCAATCAAAGTATGGGTTGTGTCACCATAGGTCTGGACGGTAGCCATACGAACGGTCCCATGATCATCAGACTCTTCCCAGATATCACGCACAATAAGTGCTCCGCGGGATTTAGCTTTCTGTCAGAAAGCAAACAATGAAATTTTTCATATGTCGAAGTACATACCAAGACTTAGTGAAGTCTGCAAAGTTAGCATACAACAATAGCTCCCTGACATTCACAGATAAGTTTACGTTTCAAGAAAGAATGTTAACACAATAACGGTCACTTTGTGCTGGGAAAAAGTATGACCATAATTTTATAATATAACTGATTGACAGGACAGGAGAAGATCATACCAAAAGTGCCCGCCAATCACCCGCGATTGAGGTATAAGATAAAGAAGAAATTTTTTTTCATGTCTGACATAATGAAATAGATGAAACTAACAGTCCCATTTTATCAATGAGAGGCAAAACACTTTCCAAATACAGAGATACATTTAAACTGAGGTTACAAATCATTCAATACCTTCACAATGGCATCCAAATCTTCAACTTCAAAGGCCACATCTTTCACACCATCTCCATGTCTTGTAATATGACGTCCCATCTCTGTGTTAATACATTTTTTTATTAATGTACAATACCTGAAAATTATCTAGGACACTGGCAAAATAGGAGAAGCAATAGACACAAAAAATGAGAACAAAAGGGTGTGCTATGAAGAGCGAGAATGGAAGTATAAACCAGAAGAATAACAGAAGGACACAGCAAGGGCCATGTGGCAAAACTATCGTAACTTGGATTTTACAAATTTTTCAAGAGAAGCAAAAAACTGAATAACGTCATCTATCAGATTTAATAGTTACGATACTTTAAAACCCTTACTGAACCCTTAGTTTTCAGAATTTAAGCCCCCAACTTATGAAAAAAACCTGTGGGCTGTCAAAGGCTATACGGATGCCAGATATCTCAATTTTTTTAAAGAAGTTGAGTTACAATAGCTGACCATGCATCCCCCAATTATGTGGTAAACAGTAAATGTATCGGCTACCATCTGCAACTGCAACAAGACCTTGATGGCACAGCATCATACAATGTCAACTTCCCTCTTGATACTTAAATGAAAGTAAATTAACAAATATTAATTCTTATCTCTAGCTTGAAAATTTATACAAAAGTAACTCTACAACTCTACTTAGGTTTCACTAAACACATTCTGGAAAATTTGTTCTGTTTTATTCTCATACAGGGAAACTGGAAAATCATCTTAGGGCTGAAAATGGACCAAAATCACTTGACAGGCCTGAACCTAGGTGTATGCTTGCAAATTTCGTATGTTCAAGAATGCATGATGATACATGAATGTATGCAAGCTGAAGGCAGAAGAAAATCTCATAGGTTTGAGGCCAGTGCTGTGGAGGACCATTCCTACCGATGATTCTTACACAGTAAGGCAGAAAAACTCGTCTGCAGAAAATTCAGTCATACATCGAGAGATATCTTTTTCAAGTGCTGTACACCTTAGTAATTGTTAATACTGAGTGTGTTTTGGAAGTGAGTAAAGATGAAGAAGTCAGTGTCTTTTGACTCCTTGCAAATGGTGAATCAGTATCAATGTAATTAGAAGCAGAACTCTTTCATGTGATGAATTGTCAATCGTACAGACTCGAAGCCATACACACCTGCAGGAATATCTGGTTCCAGCATTGATTGGAAGACATATATTATCTGTTGGGGGAAAAAAAAAAAAAGACTTGAAATGTAAGACTGATTGCGTATTCAATGTTTTGAACACGACATACACGACAGTTCATGTCATCTTCATATCCTTTGTCCGGCTCTACCGGAAAAAAAACCCATATCAGTCATTGTTTGGTCAGTGTTTACCAAAAATGTGAACTTGGGCACAATTTGGCCAACCCGGAACAAAGTCTAATTTAATCCTCTTCTAGCAGTAGTTTCTGACCATACTGTATATATGAAAGCAGGATAAACCTATTTCCAATTTGAATCTTCGCATATGTAGGTTTCTGTGAAGTTTCCCCACATAAATTTACACACACAGATAGCACGCATTTTATTTACAGCCCAGTTTTAAATTCGGTTGATTGAAGAAATAACAGTCTGTTACAAAGCTTTGAAAAGAGGTAAACACCAGCTGTGGCAGTTCATTTTCACACTTTTTTCCTGGCACAGCCAAAAAGAGCTGGTATTATTTTAGGGAACTGGTCCCACATCAGATACAATAAAATAATTATCAACTAATCAGAAGTTTGGATCATCCTTAGCTAAGGGGCTACCTCTTTTTGAGAGTTAGCTAACTCAAATATAACAATATGGTATTTCAATTTGTACAGTGCCTCTGGAGACGAGTCATTAACTTTGGGCAACTAATACAATTAAAAATGACTTTCAGATCAGGTATTCATATAATGCTTCAGCTTAAGCACTAATATCTAATATTTCTATTATTAAAGAAACCCTAAAAAGTATGCTCAAGGACATCAAAAGATTCTTGGTAAATTAAAATCTAATTCTATTTACCTTGTTCTGTTTGACAGCGTGTGCAGCCACTTGTCTACTCCCAGTTTCCAAACCCTTGTACATGAAGGGTTCAAACCCAAGCCTGGCACAATAATGGGAGGCTGCCTGAATAAAAGATAAAGGGTATTACGTTTTATATGTTGTAATTTGCTGTCCACATTTTGAATGTTGAAACAGGGAAGAAAATACAAGTACATGTAAATAAAAGTATATGTACATATTATATGATAATGAATCATAATATTAATACATGTACGCTTTACAGATCATCCTCCAACTACATATATGTAACCACTTAAGAATGGGGACACATCCCAGCGACCACCTTCTCAGTCTGCAAAAGGGCTGTTTTCCTTCGTTTTTCTGATCTGGTCTTACTAAATCCTCCAAAAGGGCTGTTTTAGGATGGCACAAATGCTGTCTTTTTCCCCAATATTTTTCCAATAAAGCAAACAACAGTAAGACATATTTTCAGTATGCACATAAATTGTCCATAGCAAACATGATAGTTGATACAGTATTTGTATTTAATGACCATGACAGGAGCCAATAGTGTGAGAGGGATAGACTGTGTCGTGGTAAATGTCTGTATTTTCCCAACTGCTCTTGTTTCCAGTATTTGGTAAGGGCTGGAGTAGGGTTTTCAGCATACAGCATCTAAAACTTGCTATGGTGACCAATTTCACCTACAAGCATATGTTCAGTTTCTACACCATCTACACAGTTAAAATACTTTTGGGGGATTAGACATATCCACAGGTTTCAAATTATCAAAGCCTCTGCTCCGGAATGCACAAGAAAAATACACGATAATATGTAAGTCATAAGTCACAAATTATTTCATATGGAGGGTGAAAAACAGGAAAGTAGAACAAATATTTCAGAAAGTTTTCGCAAAACAAAACTAGAGCAAAGTGAAATACACGTAAAAACATACGTATTGTCACGAGTGGAGTGAGTGCAATTAAGGGGATTGCTACAGAGCGGGTGTAGAATAAGAAGAGCTCACGACAGACGGATAGGAAAAGACGTGAAAGGGGAAGAGTAAAAATAACTCATGCAGACAAGTGGGAAAAGCGTGCGTGTATGAGTGGTGTGGAAGTCTGAATGAGGCGAAAGCGCTGGATTACTATCACTGCAAGTTAGAAGGTCCTACGGATCGGACCTGTGAATAAGAGCCCATCGGGCGGACATAAAGGGAAGCAGTCGAGAAGACTAGGGAAAGAGTCTTTCCAGTAATGACTGGTATGTAGAATGTTGATTGATTATTATGATTGATGTATTATATTATATTCGTCTATTACCATGATGTGAATAAGTATATGTGAGGAATGTGGAAGTCCTTGATATTGGATATAGCAATGTGCGCCATGAGCGATAGATGAAAGTGAGTTCATGGATTTGTAGCGCGAGTGAGTAGTGTGTACTCCGATGGAAGTGTGTTACCGTAAGATGTGTGGTGAGTGAAAGGTGAACTAGTGTGTGTACGTTTCATGGGTTGTAAGGAGAGGTGGAGTGAATAGAAATGGTAGGGTATTATACCAATGTAATGTTATTCTTGTAGGTGTCGGGGACGGGCCGCAGAGCCACCTCGATGAGCACAGGGGATAGGCCAGCATAGGGCCGGAGGCCACACATAGGCCAGAAGTGAGGCTGTCAGTGCAGGACAGTAGAGGCACATAAAGTCGTGGCAGTCAGGCCACGGACAGGGACGTAGATATGAGAGTGAATGAGATACTATATTGTTGCCATGTTGATAGGCTAGTGAACTGATACTATGTTGTTGCCATGTTGATGGCTGTGGAAATAATAATGTGTTATTGCCCTGCTGAGGTGCGAGGGGAATGCTAAGGTGTATGACAATAGGAAGGTGATATTGAGAGACTGCGGTGCCAGTAAATTATTAATGTGCTATTAAGACCCTGAGGGGAGAGGCTGAGGCCGAAGTGCCTTTAGGAGTAACTACCGGATTGTGGATCCGAGGGAGAGTGTGTGTGAGAATAAGGCCGTTGTACGGCAGTGCATTTCAATAATATAATGTATGTAATTGCGCTATTATATGTATAATTATGTTTAATAAATGTGTGAGTCTGATGGGTTGTTTTGTTAAGTGTTAAACTTGTTTGTTCGTGATTGTCGTCCTGTCATAACTATTACATCTCCCAGTCTGGGATTTGTGACACGTATATATGACCTCAGCTTTGATATTCTAATACAGCATGTGACATATAATCTGTAATGCAATATCCTCCATGCCTTTCAGATCAAAACCCATGATGAATTTTCAGCTGTTTGTCTACCACAGAAATCATTATTTTTAGAGTTCAATGGTCGTTATCCTTGCTCTATCAGTCTGTACCTTTTTTTTTTTTCTTTTGATCAAACACAAGCTTTCCAAGTCATTTACGTTTAGACTTGATTCATCTATTTGGCTTTATTATTCACTTTTTTATTACCTGTTAATACATTTGCATTAACATTCAGCTTCGCAAGCACATTTTTTTTCTCTTTTCTTTCTTTTCTACTATACTGCAACTTTGTACCAAACCCCACTAAGTGTCACCAATTTCTGTGCGTTTATTTAATTTGTTCTTCAAGAGTCAAAATATGCACCTTAAATTTAACCTTACATAATTTTATTCTTCCTTCTACATCCAACTTTTTGCTATATGTATGGCGATGTCAACAGTGAAAAAGGCTAAGCCCTTCCGCTCTAATGTAATCTAAATGCTTTAACGAAAGCTCTGTAAACATTTGCTGCTTGCCCTCTCATTGTCCTAAGTTACCAACACAATTTTCAAATACATGTAGTAGGTCTGGCTGATGTTTTCAAAAGCATGTCAGAGGTAATTGCCAAATTATTTCTGCAGGTATGTAAAACTCTGAAATTTAATTTCAGTCACGTTTTGAAAATCTACCGTCCACAAATACTGTAAATTTAAGCCTCATTGGCCTTCCATGAGCAAGACAGGCAAGATGTGTATAAATTTTATCAGAGTTTCACTGGCCAAGTTTTGAATAAATGCAGCTGTGCTGACTGCGCTAAGCTGCCTCCTCACGGTCACACGTTATTTTGTAAATTGTATTCTAGCAAACTTGTTAAACAGGCCTGTAAATACCTCAAATTGTGCTTAAATTTTTTTAATTAATTAATCTGTCATTAACCCTTTCACTGTGCTCTAGTATAAGTCTTGAAGTCAAAAGTGCAACTGCATTATGGACATGTCCTAAAATTGATCGTGAGAGACCGCTGGTCTGCACATGATGGGGGAAAACATGTAGCTGTGAAGGGGTTTAACACGTACAAACAAACAAAATTCTCACGGACACAAAGAATTTCCAGTCTCTTCTTAACATTTGTTTTGATGTTTCAGCACCCAAAGTAGCGCACAGTGATCACACAAGTGAATCCTAAATAATGCATGTTTTCCAGCCACATTCTTTTCCAACCCATCTCAATCAGCTTCTCAATCCAGCCACACCTTTATGTAGTATAGAATCTGCTTCACGTGAATACAGGTAAATTGTATAAACAAGTATTGATTTTACCTGTTTGGCATTCCCGACCCAAAAAGTGACATGGTCGAAGGTAAGAAAACGACCAGCCTCTGGCTGAAAATAAAAAAAAGTCATAAACACACAGCTGTTGTCAGTCATAAGAAATTCAGGTAACAGGTCATAAATTTGTCTGCCTAACGGCCTAACATCTCTGTCTTTCATAAAACTACAAGCCAAATTATTCAAATACAGAGTATAATGACTCTTTTGTGCTTTTGTTGGTGGGATAACAGAGCAATTTTATTGTACAGCCATATCTGAATCACACATCATCCCGAGCAAATCAGGAAGACATTTTTAGTACACACATAAACTGTCTGTAACAGATATAACATCCGTATTTTATGACCATAACAGGATCATAACAGTGAGAAGTGAAAAAAGTCTGTCATTAGTGTCAATGTCGACATGACATATATATATATCTTTACAATTTTCTAAACACACACAGCGTAATGTTGCCTTTTCATTTTTTTTTTTTTTTAAGATTAACCTTGCCAGATACATGTAATTCTTTCTGATGCTGTGATTGCCTACACTATTAATCAAACGGCAACATTAGCCATGTCTTGTGGCCCCACAACAATTCAGCTGGTCTTCAAAAATCAGACCAAGTCATCTGAATGAAACAACAGAGGCGAGAAATTGAGTTGAGTGTCAGTAAAAGCTACATGTATTAAGCACATGGTAGAATTTGCTAGAATAACAAAAATAAAAGTGACAGTACTTTTACAATATGTATAGTATGCATTATCTATTAAATGGCCTAGATATTTTTCCCCCTGAAATATAAAATTTCCACCTAAGGAGAACACCCTCTCCCACCCCTAACTCCAGTTGGGCACACCAATGCATGACTATATGACGTACTTAATAACACTCTCTCTACAGAGACTCAAAAATGTCAGATCAGATGGCAAGTGGAAAGAAATCACAGAAGTATAGAAAAACAAAAACTGGGGCCAAGTGAGGAAAGTACAAATAATGTTCCCTCTTTTTTTTTTCCCTCAAATCCCAGAACTTTCCAAACTATAACACAAAACCTCTTTATTGAGCCATTACAGGTGTGAAGTTTTAGTGTGGAGTCACTTGTTAAGATGCAGCCATGCGTTACATGTCTCTGACACAAGAACACCAGTGCTACTTTCAGTGTTAGCTTGCCCCTTTTGACCTAGATTCATTAAGTTGACATTAACCACGCCATAACCATACACAGATTCAGCTGTAATTTTTCTGTGCGCCAAACTTAAAGCATGTTTTAAGCTGCTAGTTTCCTGCCTGGAGTGTGACTCCATGTTTCACAGCAGCAGATCTGATTACTGATCAATATTTTAATTAAAAAAGCATCAAAAATTTGTAACTGTGATCTGCCATATTTTGATGAGCTGCACACTGGTGCTTGTATTAAGAAAGCCAATAATATAATCAACGACCCCCAACATCCCCTGAACAAAGAATACATAAGATCTGTAAGAAGTTTAAGGCTGTTGTCAAAGAAAACTAAAACTGAGCGCTACTTTAAATCGTTTATTCCATCATCAACTAGGATGTTACAATAATGCCGTCATCTTGATCGTAATCTGTGTAAAGTTGAATTGCGTCCTGCGTGTCAGGTCAGTGTGTTTTAGTAACGGACGCATATTGTGTGCACTGTTAATTTTGTTTATTTATTAGTGTGTGTGTATATGTGTGTGTGTGCGCGCGGTATATATAATAATTTTTGTTTCTGTAACTGTATTGTTATGTATTCAATGATCAAAACAAATTTCCTTGTACAAGGGCGAATTAAAATTTATCTTATCTTATCTTAATTCTTATCTGGACATGCAATGTACTGTAGTACATGTTCCTGTTGGAATCATTCTCCCACGACTGACTATGATGTTATCTCTTATGAGGCAGCCCAGAGAGTTTGGACAGCCATAAACACCCCATTTGGCTGTCCTACTTGCTACTCGCTATTGTAACGCAATAAACAAGCCTACAAGAAAAGCAAGGTTAAAGAACAGGAGGAAGCTATTTTATATAATTCTGTGCACCAGGTGGTGTGGGGGTGCAAACACACACACACACACTAAAGGCAGAATGCAACAGGTATATTTTCCCATCAAAACCAACCACTCCTGTCCCTAATTTAAAATAAAAGTGGGCAAGCAGATATAATCATTTATCATCTTCCTCGCTCATGTAAACGGAATCCATTCTGCTATCAACTGTGCATTGTAATTTTGAACAGTTGCTTACTTGCATTGGGTAAGCTACAGTCTAAATCTGGTCAAACATAAAGAAAATGAATAGAATATTACAATTACAGCACTAATATTAATAATGCCATCCACAGATGTTAGTTATTGTGCTCGTTCCTCTATGAGTATGAACTAATAATTAGGCCTATAACATATGTCATGTAACTGGCGCTTACTATCTCTATACATGCGATATATTCACTGAATGTCAAAAGACCCTTTCGGAAGGAGTTCCGTACTTGAGCGCCAAAGACCAGAAACTAACTAAAAGAGATGATACATAGCTACCCCGGGGGCTTTCCCTGATATGTCAATCTGACTACTGCCCAGACGAACATCGGCCTACGGCCTCGATGATACAAACTGACTAGACCCTCACGTCGTTACTTATCAATCTGACAAAGTGACGCTCGAGTAAGGTACTCCTCCCACCCTTTCTAATCAAATGCAAAATTCTAATGTCACCAGCGAAAGTTGGAAGAGGGACTAGGGACAGTAGTGTTGCCTGGGCGATGATTGTACACCTGTAATGGGGCAAAATATCTCTATCACTCAAATGTAAACAAACAAACGTAAGGCTACGTACGACCGCTTTCCACACGTGACAAGATAGGCCTATAGAAATATCATGAAAAATTTACCATTATTTTTCACTTCCCAATTTTTTACAACTCGATTTACGATGTATCGTAAAAATAATCAACCATCGTGATGCATGGCTTCACACGACGACAGGCGTAAGATTCGTTGCTCTATTTTGTGTCAAGGTCGTTAAACTCGTTAAGACAAGTGAACAATAACTGTAAAATGAAGAGTAATTTTAAATAAACTTCACTTACCTTGGGACCTTTATCAGTGTAGGTAGTCTGAAAACAACAAGAAGAAACGATTCAATATCAAATAATAACAAGCAACAATGAAATAAACGAATGCATCGAGAAAACATTGGTTCTGTTCGACATTTCTACCCACCATTATCGAGAATCAGCTTCAAAATGTCTCCTCGACCGAGCTTTGGCGAGCAACTCCTCCAGATCCTAAAACATTTACTGGTCCATTCGGCTGAGAGATTGACCAATCAAAACCACGAAAAACGGTCACGCCTCCAAACATGCGAAATCACGCGTCCCAGTAAATCCAGTAAACTAGGTAAAGGTACGGTAGGTGCTCTGGTCGGCCCGAACGTTCCTTCCGAAGAGGTCACAGGTTCTGTGCTATATCTGCGCATTATTCAAAAGTGCACGTAGGCCTATTTGGACTAGGCCTACTGATGAATGACGCCATGTTATTAGGGCGCCTTTTGTTTGGGAAATTCTACTGCTTTCTAAGACACTGAAAAGGAAATAGCGCAATGTTAGATGATGAACAAACACGTGATTACTGTCGCAGTCAATAGCACTGTTAATTCATTGTGCGCATTAATTCATAATTATAAGTCAGTGGGCTATGTGAAATTTAGTTACTCATTGTTTGAACAATGGCATTTTGTTTACTGATTATCAGCAAATAGTAAGAGCATTTCTATTTTCTTTTCCTTATTACTTAAGACCACATTGTTTTGCTGCTTCCCTTGAATGTTTTTAGTTCCTTGGGAAATCACAATACCAATTAGCCACAAAAATAAAATGCAAGGAATTTGTAATGATTTGTTTCAGTATTGGTCTCTTTCTTTCATTCCGTCTTTCTTCCTTTCTTTCTTTCTACTTTGTTCCTTGCATTTTTCGCCCTGCCAGCCTTTCTTTGTATTATTTTGCTTGTTTAATTTATTCTTCATTTGGCGATTACCAACGCTCCCATCTGCACATTTTGAAAGGAACAGGACAAAAAGAAAATCAAATGAACAAACAAACATGATACAAACAAACAACGGCAACAACAAGAACTTGGTGGCCCAAATAACGTTTCATTCAAAAGTAACCGGACGGACAGGACAAGGAGAAACGGATTCAACATCGGCTATTTTGAAAACAACAACAAAAAATAAAAGTAAAAGAAAGGAACGGGGCCCATGGTAAAACAAATTGCCACAGAAATAAAAACTTTTCTGAAGATGATAACACTGTCTAAGAAGGAATTAACGATTTACAAAACAATATATTGTAAAAATGTGATACTTTGAGGCCAAAGTCAGATTTCTTTATCATTGTTCAAAAAGTAAAACAAGGGGTGATCCAGTTCTTCTTTTCTTTTCTTTTCTTTTTTTTAAATCCGGTGCAACAGCTAGTTAGTTAAGAACTGAATTTCACATAATTTTAGCACGGCACATGGCGGCTTGGTTCATAATGTACATGTACATACAATGCCGATGACTTAAACAATATGAATAACCTGCATATAGTGTGAGAGGATGAACGATTTTCTATTTTTAATATGTGCTTTCATGGTAACTCTGGTGCGTGAGTGAGGGACGGCCACTCATAGTAGTTTATGGACACTTGGCCGAGTACCATTAATTGGATTATTTCCCTTGTAATACTAGCGCGGGACCCGTTATTCACATCACGGTGAAAAGCGCGCATTTTGATTGGTCAGTTGGAAATGTACCGGGCTTCCAACTCTTATATCATGGCTTTGAGTTTCTTACAACTCGCTCACTCGTTGTTATCCACCGACAGAAAGACGGGAACCCGAATTCATTTTTGAGAGTAGACAATACCCTATCGGTACAAAATAGGTACTCATGATAACGTTTGTTATCAATGGAGATACGTCGTATTAATGGACGAAAGTATCCCGCACAAAATTGTCGAATGTTGTTAGTCCTGACACTTTGAAAATTTATATTAAAACTATTACCGGGTTTCTGGTATAAGTAGTCAGTTAGAATTGTAGCAGCAAGTTTCTACTTTATAATGGTACTAATTTCGTTGTGCTTTGATGCACAGGTCCTATTGAAATAATTAATAAGAGGGTCTCGGATTTAAAGCAAACTATGAGTTAGACGCATGTTATCCCCGATAAATCCAACCTGGGTCAAATTTATTCAATTATTGCTGGAGGGGTCGTTAGAGTAATTTCTGCAGTTTACTGGGATACCTAATTGACTTTTGTGTGCACCCCTTTAACCGTACTGTAAATTCGATTGTGTTAGGACCCTAACCGGTTATGTTGTCGGGCTGGACTCCATGTCCGAGCCTTTCACTTGTGCAACACGGGCTACGTAATAGCTCTCCCGGACGTCCGCGCGGGCTCATAAATAAGATGCGAGTTCGCGTGGTCAACACACTCCATCATAGACGCAGGAGACAAGAGCCGACAGCACAGTGAACCCAGCCCAGCAACCCGGGCCCGTAGCAGCTCAGAGGCTTGCCGACGCTTGCCATCGCCACCCCGCCCCATAAGGCATGTAGCGGTAGCACAGGACCCGGAGAAACTTTGGGTAAGTTGGAGACTATTATATTAGAAGTGACTTTAATTTGCGCACCCCCCCCCCCTTTCTTGGATGCCGCGTAGAGAATGCTGATCTACAGAGACTATTATGAGTCCGGCTCAACGGTAATTGCCATTGTCATTGGACGTGTAGGATGCGCTTTGCAGTACAGTGTCTTGATATTGTGTCTTTATTGTCAAAGTTAACGTTTGCGGTGCTAGATGATAATGATGGCTCGCTAACCAAGCTATCACGATTTGCTTGTGTGCCTATATATAGTGTATGTGTAGCATTGCCTTGTTGTGGTAGGCAGTGAGGATTTCCTGACATGTTGATGTGGATGGCTTATGTTACAGCGAGCGGCACTATACGCTTGATTGTATTACGGGTATTTGTGTACCTTGCCAGTACCACTATGCTATAGAGAGCAGTGTGATTGTGATTGCGTGTTTAGTGTTTAAGATGTGTAATTAGTTACATGTATTGGAGATGTATAATATTAGTTGGGCCTCACATGGGTGAGCCCCAGGATTGTTCGATGTGCGGCGGTGGATGAACAATGTTTCAATGAGTCTACACATGTTGCAATGAGTCTTGCCGACATATATATATATATCATGTGCATGTATTATAGTTATCCAGATGTATTATGCTTCTATGAGTTTCGTAAGTGTGTGAAGGACAGTCTCATTTTAAGGAATGTACACATTACTTTATGTATCTAGTGGTGTGTCATGCACATGTTAGCCTGGCGGCATAGCTCCGCGGCTAAGGTCAAAGGGCATGACCCTTCAGTATCGATTGGGAAGGGAAGTAACCAATACAATAGCCCTGGGGCGGGTTAGTACTAATAATGGGAGTGGGCCTATGAGGATGGCCTGCATTGGGATGCAGCGTCTGTGTTATGGACGGTCAGTGGGCCATGTTGGCCACTGCGTTATTAAATGGAATGGCCACTCTGGATGTGTTGTACACCGGCTCAGTGGAGCGAAACTATTGTGTTCTTGCCCCTTCATTTGTTATGTCCTTCATACTTTGATTAGTACATTAATTAGTTTATGTTGCCAGTGTACTAGGAAACTCCTTGTGTATATGATATAGCCACTTGTAGTTATTCATTAACCTTAGCGCTATTTTATTCCATGCATCCATATCCAGTTGGTTATTGCTTAAATTCTATATTACATGTATGTTGTTGTTGTTTGATTTAATACTTAATACTATTACTATGTATGTCCACCATTGATTGCCTGATTAATGTTGTCATTATATCCTAATCATATTTTTGTCTTTTTCTCTTGTTCCAGCTTATGGCTGGTTGGGCTTCTTTTGTTGGGCTTCTTTTTCTTTTTCCTTTTTTTTTGTTTGGTAGTGATACCGTTGTTAGGCTTATTGAATAAATAAGATTGCCAGCAGAACCCTGTGTTTGTTAATCCTGTGTATCCTTAAGGGAGTTACTATTGAACCCACGCAGTAACCACATTAGCCACTCGTAGTTCATTCCAACATTTTCTGGTGTCAGAAGTGGGATACTTCGGTCCATTAGTTCAATCCAACATTTTCTGGTGTCAAGAAGTGGGATACACAGAAGGGTTAGTTTGTAGTGTAGAAAGCCCAGCCGTGGAAATTTTTAGTTTGAAGCCCAGCCAGCCAGCCAACCCCTGCCCCACCCCATAGGAACCATGGAGCCACGAAGACCAACGCCCTCCAACATCAACTCAAGATTCAGGACCTGTATCCCGTTCCTGTGCACACCGTCCTGTCTGTTCCCCCGCCTCATGGTGGTTACTTTACCATCAGAAACCCAGATGGAGATGCCTCTGCGGTCAACGGAGACCTCTTGCGGTTATTTCACCCCCCAGTGGTCAACACACATCCACAGCACCCGCCTCCACTGCCTGCGTCGACCGATGTCTGGTACTTCCCGGCCCACCACCCTTGCCAGCCACCTGCAGCCCGACCGGACCCTCAACCTGGGATGACAACTTCCCAGTGCCTACCTCCTGTGCGACGGTCCAGCCGCCGACACAGACAACCCCAGAGATTGGACCTCTGACTCTTATTAGTGATTAACATTAGACATTGACTGTGAGTGCAGAAAGAGCAGGGGAGCGCACCCATCAAGATCCCCCTAGTTTCCATTAGGCCAGAAGACAGACCGACGATCAAGTGAGCCCCGCCTCCAGATTTTAAGTTAGAGAGTATGCCCATGTTGGCTTTCTCCACAGCTTAGTTACGATGACTTTTAATGCCTATGTTGACCTTACCTTTTTCATTGCACTAGTGCCCTTATAGCATATTGTCTTTTTTTTGTACTGTTCGATCCTACGTTAACCCTGATAGTGGTCTGGGACCACCGTTGCAGGTCTGGGACCTGTTGTTTTGTCCATATGATGTAATTTACTACAGCCAGAGCTGAGACTGTTGTGTACATCTTCAGGATGCCAGTAGTAACTTAGCCGGTTCACGCCACCTGTTAGTAGTTATAAAGAGGATGGACCATTGTTGTACTTCGGTTCACTGTGTGTATTTTGCAATTGTTCTACCCTAAGTGATGGTATCATAGCCCCTTAGAGTTTGATTATACCTTCAGTGGTCTTTTGTAAACCTTTGAATTGATGTATGTGTCACGTAAGGGACTACGTGACTTAGCAGGGGAGAATGTGAGAGGATGAACGATTTTCTATTTTTAATATGTGCTTTCATGGTAACTCTGGTGCGTGAGTGAGGGACGGCCACTCATAGTAGTTTATGGACACTTGGCCGAGTACCATTAATTGGATTATTTCCCTTGTAATACTAGCGCGGGACCCGTTATTCACATCACGGTGAAAAGCGCGCATTTTGATTGGTCAGTTGGAAATGTACCGGGCTTCCAACTCTTATATCATGGCTTTGAGTTTCTTACAACTCGCTCACTCGTTGTTATCCACCGACAGAAAGACGGGAACCCGAATTCATTTTTGAGAGTAGACAATACCCTATCGGTACAAAATAGGTACTCATGATAACGTTTGTTATCAATGGAGATACGTCGTATTAATGGACGAAAGTATCCCGCACAAAATTGTCGAATGTTGTTAGTCCTGACACTTTGAAAATTTATATTAAAACTATTACCGGGTTTCTGGTATAAGTAGTCAGTTAGAATTGTAGCAGCAAGTTTCTACTTTATAATGGTACTAATTTCGTTGTGCTTTGATGCACAGGTCCTATTGAAATAATTAATAAGAGGGTCTCGGATTTAAAGCAAACTATGAGTTAGACGCATGTTATCCCCGATAAATCCAACCTGGGTCAAATTTATTCAATTATTGCTGGAGGGGTCGTTAGAGTAATTTCTGCAGTTTACTGGGATACCTAATTGACTTTTGTGTGCACCCCTTTAACCGTACTGTAAATTCGATTGTGTTAGGACCCTAACCGGTTATGTTGTCGGGCTGGACTCCATGTCCGAGCCTTTCACTTGTGCAACACGGGCTACGTAATAGCTCTCCCGGACGTCCGCGCGGGCTCATAAATAAGATGCGAGTTCGCGTGGTCAACACACTCCATCATAGACGCAGGAGACAAGAGCCGACAGCACAGTGAACCCAGCCCAGCAACCCGGGCCCGTAGCAGCTCAGAGGCTTGCCGACGCTTGCCATCGCCACCCCGCCCCATAAGGCATGTAGCGGTAGCACAGGACCCGGAGAAACTTTGGGTAAGTTGGAGACTATTATATTAGAAGTGACTTTAATTTGCGCACCCCCCCCCCCTTTCTTGGATGCCGCGTAGAGAATGCTGATCTACAGAGACTATTATGAGTCCGGCTCAACGGTAATTGCCATTGTCATTGGACGTGTAGGATGCGCTTTGCAGTACAGTGTCTTGATATTGTGTCTTTATTGTCAAAGTTAACGTTTGCGGTGCTAGATGATAATGATGGCTCGCTAACCAAGCTATCACGATTTGCTTGTGTGCCTATATATAGTGTATGTGTAGCATTGCCTTGTTGTGGTAGGCAGTGAGGATTTCCTGACATGTTGATGTGGATGGCTTATGTTACAGCGAGCGGCACTATACGCTTGATTGTATTACGGGTATTTGTGTACCTTGCCAGTACCACTATGCTATAGAGAGCAGTGTGATTGTGATTGCGTGTTTAGTGTTTAAGATGTGTAATTAGTTACATGTATTGGAGATGTATAATATTAGTTGGGCCTCACATGGGTGAGCCCCAGGATTGTTCGATGTGCGGCGGTGGATGAACAATGTTTCAATGAGTCTACACATGTTGCAATGAGTCTTGCCGACATATATATATATATCATGTGCATGTATTATAGTTATCCAGATGTATTATGCTTCTATGAGTTTCGTAAGTGTGTGAAGGACAGTCTCATTTTAAGGAATGTACACATTACTTTATGTATCTAGTGGTGTGTCATGCACATGTTAGCCTGGCGGCATAGCTCCGCGGCTAAGGTCAAAGGGCATGACCCTTCAGTATCGATTGGGAAGGGAAGTAACCAATACAATAGCCCTGGGGCGGGTTAGTACTAATAATGGGAGTGGGCCTATGAGGATGGCCTGCATTGGGATGCAGCGTCTGTGTTATGGACGGTCAGTGGGCCATGTTGGCCACTGCGTTATTAAATGGAATGGCCACTCTGGATGTGTTGTACACCGGCTCAGTGGAGCGAAACTATTGTGTTCTTGCCCCTTCATTTGTTATGTCCTTCATACTTTGATTAGTACATTAATTAGTTTATGTTGCCAGTGTACTAGGAAACTCCTTGTGTATATGATATAGCCACTTGTAGTTATTCATTAACCTTAGCGCTATTTTATTCCATGCATCCATATCCAGTTGGTTATTGCTTAAATTCTATATTACATGTATGTTGTTGTTGTTTGATTTAATACTTAATACTATTACTATGTATGTCCACCATTGATTGCCTGATTAATGTTGTCATTATATCCTAATCATATTTTTGTCTTTTTCTCTTGTTCCAGCTTATGGCTGGTTGGGCTTCTTTTGTTGGGCTTCTTTTTCTTTTTCCTTTTTTTTTGTTTGGTAGTGATACCGTTGTTAGGCTTATTGAATAAATAAGATTGCCAGCAGAACCCTGTGTTTGTTAATCCTGTGTATCCTTAAGGGAGTTACTATTGAACCCACGCAGTAACCACATTAGCCACTCGTAGTTCATCCAACAATAGCATTATGGTCAAGTGAAAGTAAATTGAATGGGTTTTTCTCAGATCACTTCCTCCCGCATCAAGGGGTCGCACATGGAGGTACTAATATTAAAAGCTCCATGGGGTAGCATGCAATTTTTTTTCACAGGTGTGTTTATCTGCTCATATCGTAAGTGAAACACATTTTCCCCCTGACTTTTACTCTATAAAAGTATAATTTATCATCTAATATTAATCATTACAATATTTCAGTGTCATTTTCTTAGAAAACGCTGAGATGTCCCAATCCAAAATTACCAAAAAAACAAAATTCGAGAAGTACACTCTGAGTACAGCACGATTCCTCGTACTATACGCTGTAGTCTCTGGTTCTGCGTTTTTAGGCAGTGACCTACAAGTACTAGACTGCGCACCCCGTTTCGATCGCGGCACGGCGGCCAATTTGCTATTTGAGAGTTTTCCCTGCTATCAAAACAAACCGCAGACCTATAGGCGGTGAGTCGCAGAAAGGCTAGATGTAAGACGATAGTTTCCGAAAAAAAAAAAAGTGGATCTGCGGAGCCCTAAAGGCACAACTAATTTCACAACACGCAAGTTTCGGCCCGTGGAAATTACATGGCACATTCACAGATTGAAAGAAAAGGAAGATACCCCATGGATTATTAAAAAAAATATATGAATAAACAAACAACCAAAAAATTGATGGTTATGATTTTGTAGTTGGAGTATGCCTAAACCATTTGTCTTCTGTCGTTGACTTTCATTTATTCTCCCTATCTGCGTCCTGCTTTCCTCTCGTCTTTCCACCTGAAGAGAAGCCCGAAAGCTGCATCATCAAAGGACAATCATTTTAGAAGGAAAGAGCAGCAAGAGAATGAAATTAAACAAATTTGTTTTTTAATTATTGTTATTTAAGTGGACAATAGTCAGAACTGAGTTTCTCACTGCTGAACCTGTCACAAAAATCTGAAACAAGGCGAGTGTGGAAGAAAGAGTGAGGAGGCGGGTAATTGGATCCTCTTCTTACTTATCGTTTCTTCTTTAATCGAATTATCAAACTCTAAATCTCTTTGTGAAGACTATACTATGAACTGCTTTCTATGCTACCATCTTTATTTTTCTATAATCTCTTTTTTACCATAGCCTGTCTTCATTCATCTACCCTCCCCCCCCCCCCCCCCCCCACCCCATATTTTGTTCTTTTTTGCCTTTTGTTCGGGCACACAACTGAATCGCCATTCCCCTCCCCCCCCCCCCCTTTCTTTAAAAAAAAATTTAACACCACAGTTCGTTAGCTTGTAGCCTATAACAATAATAATAGATATTGTATTGAGCTGAGATTTTCCTTGGTCTTTTTTAATTATATTTTCGTTGTTGCTTGTCTTTCACCTGGCCCTGCTTCTCTTTCTCCGTCACTTTATTTAATATCTTATAATTATTTTTATATACATGTGCTTCCTTTCTCATGCGCCTCACTAACATGCCGAGTAGAAATTCTCTTGACTTTCTTATATTACAAAACGCCTGACTTACACCTTTAATTGGGTACTTTCGCACCTGACCCCGGCGGTAGTCTCTAGAGATGTTGTGCCATATTGTAATGGCCACTGAGCCTTCTTTGCGCAGTGTCTCTAAGCCTATACGTACCGTGTGCGGTCTAGAAAATAGAATAGTAGCATGTCTTTGGTTTTAGGTGCAGTGCGAGTTCTGGGCCATAGTGGTGACAAATAGGCCTACAAATGAAAAGTAACTTGAAACTGTAAACACTGTAATACGGGCGATCGGTAGGTAGATAGGTAATGATAGATCTGGGTTGGCCCCTTTGTTTTTATAAGTTTATAACATAGATCTACAGCTCATCTAACATGTGCATGCGTAGCAACTGACTCTTGTGTTTTTCCCTTTCAGTTTTTCGGGTTTTCCCTTAAATAGTGAGTACGGTATCCAGAACACGGGTGGCCAGACTAGCTTAAAACTATAAGATGCTATGGTGCGTCATTTTCTTTTTGGAATGAACGGTGTCAACGTCGATTTTCTCGGAAATGACTGTTGTTAGGGAACTGCTGGTATTTAGCAAAGTTATGGTTGGCCAGTGAGCACAGCTCAGCACTTTCTCCATTCGCCTTTGTAGTTAGCCAAAGGTCTTCTTGGAAAATTGTCTGTTGGATTTTACCTGAGATTTCGCGTGGGCTTACATTTCACACCAAACCTTGCTGTTAGGCTGTAGCCTGATTTTGAGTTTGCTTTGTAAAATACATAATTTAAAGTAACCCGAACTGTTAAAAACCCTTTTCTACATTACCGAACTGTGGGGGTCACTGTTAATGTGTGTTTAAACTGAACTAGAAAACGATTTGTGAGCACCGGTACTCTGCGACCAATCTTACACTCCACCCACTAAAGTAGGCCTACACATGTTAAGATATATTGAACTCCGAATTTTTTCGTCCTTATCCGAGAAGACTAGGCACTCGATCCTACCCCCCCCCCCCCAATCCAGTAGGATCAGGGACAGGAAAATATGAGAAAAATCCCAAATTTCCAACATACCTGCACCGGCCGGGTTTTGAACCCAGTACTCTTGGCATGAGAGGCGAGCACCTTGCCTCAGACCACCTTGTCCCCTAGTGTGAAATTTGAGTGTATGCAAAATTTGCAATAAATCCAACAAACTCTTTTTTGGGGAGGAAGTCGAAGTTGATTCCGCTATTCTCAAAAAAGATGCACAATAGATACATGTACTGTTAGACATCAGATGTTAGAGAGCAGTAAGACTTAATTCAGGAGTTGCAAAATCTGACCCCCGTGCTAATTAATTACGTGTATTATGTATACAGTTGTAGCAGTAGTTCTGTTCCGTCAACCAATCATGTAGGCTGATTAGGCTACACAATTGTATGCCTGTACCAACTATCCCCGCCCTTTATTCTTTTAAATTCAGAACTACCGGTAACTGCTTTTCTTTATACATGTAATTCTTCTATTTTCTTTTGTTGACTTCTGCCTTTGTCATCACAGTCCTTTTCAACACATCTATTCCATATCCGACTCATTCTTCTGAACTTTGCAGTTGTCGGTATTTATCTGTTACCGAAGTCAGCAGATACGATGCGATGGGGCAGCTGGGGCTTTCTGCGTTCACGGGTTTCGCACCGCCGCCCAGTGACAAATGCGTGAGAAATGTCAACACTGGCATATTTTACAAAGCCTAGAGAGAAAATACTGAATTTTGTTAACTCTTCAGCAATCACCCTAGACCTCGATAGAAGTCGCTTACTTTGTACTAGTCGAGTGTTTTCAAGATGTCGGAATCTGATGGCGTCTGTTTAGAATGCATCACCTCTGTGTTCAATACTATCCTGCTGATTTTTGGGAGGTGGTGGGGAGGGTGACACCAGTAACTGACTAAACCACTAAAATAAGCTTCAAAATGTTTATACAAATTACAGTTGATACTGAGATCATAACACTGCCATTCATAATTACAGATTGTGAGGCGTCTGTTTTTCAAAAAATATATATATATATATTTTTTCCGATTCATTTCTTCCCCGTATGTTGTCCACTTTTGACTTTAACAGAGAGGTCAGCAATGGCATATTTTACAAAGCCCACGATAGAAAATATTAAGTTTTGTTCCTTGTTCAAGCATCACCATAGGCCTTGATAGAAGTCGCTTACTTTGTAAGTATAACTTAATTCGCTGTAAGAAACCTCTAGGCATTTTTTTTTCTCTTAAATGTGGTCGCAATGTGACAAACTTGCTTGTTAACTTACCATCATACCCAAGACAGGAATAGTAGGTATGTTTTTAGGATAAGATTGGACAGAGGTGAATGAAAAATCTCTCTCTCTCTCTTTCTTTCATCCACCCACTTTAATTGCTTTGTTTTATGGAGGCACTCATTGTAAATTAGATGTTTGGCAGTTGTTTTTTTTTTTTTGCTTTTTTTTAATAGTATACACGAAGATATTCTTATAATATGTACCTTGTGTCACAAAAAGTGTGTACTTGAGTCCCAAATAGGCGGTAAGTATACTTTTTCTGTACTGGTTGGCAGCTATATAAATTTTACATGATTTTTTATCTCTCTTTTCGCACAAGATAAAAGGCACTACTATGGTGGAAACATAATTCAAAAAGGGTTACAGCTGCACAGATTATATGTTTCTATTTTTGTTCACAGGAAACATACTGACAAGACATAAATTTTCTTGCAGCAATCAAGGCTTAAGCTAAAACTGGAAAGACTGATTTTTCATAGTCAAGTCGCCAAACTATTGCAGCTAGTAGTTTTTGATGTTTGTCCAACCAAATTATGTTTAAAATGTCAAGACAGATTTAATTTAAATTAAGAAATGTATAGATAAGGTTTGTTTCAAATGTATATTCAGTGGACATCATTGTCACTACGCAATGCATCCACTCAGAAAGAAAGTGTTGGGTTCAAAGTATTCCATAAATTATCAGTCAATTAAAACAATTACACTCTGATAAAGGGGCAACATGACATGGAAGACATGAAACTAGTGGTTATATATATTTCATTGTGGACGGAAATTTAATTCATAATTCAATGATATTAAAACAGCAATGGTGTAAAAAAAAAAAAGAAAGAAAAAAATGTAAAAAAAAAACGACGACAATTCTAAACATAATGAAAAAATATACAAAAATATGAAATTCAAACATTTCCAAGAGTGCGGACATTAGACTTAAACTTAAAGATACTGAGTCAACATCTGTATGTTTGCATTTCACACAATTATCATTCACTCATCCTCTCATTTTCATTCAGATGAGGGTCTTGATCTATTCATTCATTTCATTTATTACCACATAGTCTTCCATCTTGCATGAGAATGCAAAATCTAAAAAAAACTTGTTTTCAGGACCCTCTCAATGTGTAATTAAAGGGGAAACAAATTTTGAAATGATAAAAATTTATATTTCTCTCTACACTTGCCTCTCTCATAAAATATTAAATTCACAAGAATTGTTCTTCTTTATGCAAAAATCTTCTTCAGTTTCCTATTTCCTCTTTTTTTCACAGGCATTATCCTGAAAAGTTATGACATAAATGACCAGTATTACTAAATTTCTGTCAAATCTGAGTCAAGATGTCGTTAACCAGTGCTACTTCCTTTTCGTCATTTCCATGAGCCACTTATTCCCCACCCAATGAGAATACAGACAGTGGACATTCAATCTGGTCAGGTTATGACCATGCCAAACACAACATTTTACAAGAGACGCAAAATATCAAAATTACACTTGAGTTTTAATTCATTCTTTGTTGATTTCCGTTATGCAATGACCAAAGGAAACCATTAGCTGTACAAAATTATAATCTAGTTCGAAAGATATAGCACATATTATCATTCTTTTCCCATATCCGTTACGGGATGAAAATGTCTGATGTAAGAGTTCTGCATAATTATATTTTACACAATCAGTTATCTCAACAAATTTAGATTTCTCTAAATTTTCAGCATGCTAACAACAAAAATTATTTTATCACAGCTCTTTTACATAGATCTAGTACTCAGCCGAAATTCAATTTATATTCCAAAAAAATTTTTCCCTATCTAAATCTTGTCAAAACTAAAAACTACAGTTTTGTCTATCATTGGTTCATGATGTTGAGTTCCTCTTGTTCCCGATTGCTAGACATGGCTTTGACCAGAGACAGCAGGAAGCGATTAAACTCTCTCCGCACAGACTCGGCATCCTCCTCAAGGTTTGTATGAACCAAAGGGATCTTGCTGAAACTGTTGGCTGCAAGACAGGAACGAAAACAATATGGTTTGAATATTAGGTGAATTGTGAAATAAAACATTTACTTTCAAGTGTTCCTGTTCATCTGAGAATGACCACTGCTTAATACAAGTATTACATCTAATTCTTTCTCTTTTACATCCGACAAGTATCTCTGTTTATCTGAGAATGTCCAATGCTTAATACAAGTATTACATCTAATTCATTCTCTTTTACATCCGACAAGTATCTCTGTTTATCTGAGAATGTCCATTGCTTAATACAAGTATCACATTTCTTTCTCTCTTGAATCAGCCAAGTGTCTCTGTTTATCTGAGAATGTCCACTGCTTAAAATAACTTAATACAAGTATTACATGTACATTTCTGTGTCTTTAGCCTCAATAAAGTATCTCTGTTTATATGGGACAGTCCATTGCATAATTCTTTCTCTTTTGCACCCCCGCCAAGTGTCTCGGTTATAAGCCGTTATTTGAAGACTATGGCTGTCTCAGTCAAGCTGTCATACTGCAAACTATGCATCACAGATTTAAGATGGCCCAACTTATAGTATAGGTCTGTGAACTGTATACAGGCGATGCTCAAAATTTCACACAGCAGTGGTAACGCTGGTGTTTGTGCTCAGTAACTAACAATAAGTGTGCACTAGAAACATGCTGGCTATTATTCATGCAGTTGGGATGGCTATACCCAAAGATCTTAAAATAGTATTAACGGTTAATACTATTTTAAGATCTTTGGCTATACCTAAGTGGCGGTTGTACATTAGTAAGGCGGGTGATGCGGTGTTTTTATTGGGAGAAAAATATCGCAAGGTTACTGAGCAAGCTGTCCCAGGCCCGCCGAACAGCGGGCATAGGCCTACGTTGTTCAAGTACCATAATTATGTTGTCAAAGTATGAAACAGCGTACATGCCATAAACGGTTTCATTCCAGTGAGTAGGTGAAGGACGGAGCATTATACAAGTTATTTAAAACAAGGGGGGGGGGGGGGGAGAGAGAGACCCCGATCTACACCCACCGTTCAGTAGTGTATATCTATGACACCCACACATGAACGCAGAAATGAACTTGACCAACTAGACCTCTCAACAAACAAAACAAAACAAAACAAAAATGAGGGGCACAATATGGCCGCCGTCTGGCTGTCGTGCCAAATTGAAATAATAATAATAAAAAATAAAAACGCTGGCAATCGTCACTCCTGATATGACTTCATTCTATATATTTTAAGCCGATGAGGCGCCAAAACCTGTTCTGGCCACATTTAAATAAAAAAAAAAGAAATTTAACCTCCCAAAGCCAAACTCGTGCATGTTGCCTGATCAATTTTGGTCTTCCGATCTCGGCCTAGTTTCAGGGTTATGTCGACATTTTCGAGCTTGACAACCAGTTAACTACGGGTAAACAAAAACAAGTTCAATGAAAGTTATAACTATAACGTTAGCCTATCTCAAGATCACAGTACACCGGAGACTTCAGAAAGTCGAACTTTTTAACATGAAGCTGCGAGACAATACAAAATACTTTCAAAAAGTCTGAGATCCCATGCATGCTACGATGGTAACAATATTAGTCTAGTATTATTCTAAGTCTCCTCAAATTAATAGTTTTGATAATTCATCGTCAATACTCTATTAGACTTTAATCATTTTATGTTGTTTAGCCCCCTTTGGTCCAAGTCACGGAAACTAGAACCGTGAGTTCAAATAGTCATGTGCAAGCATTGCGGCACTAAAAGGGTACATACACTTATAGCTCTAGACATTATTGATGATCGATTTCCCTGAGACTCTGAAAACACTAGCTTTTCAAACCTTTAAAAAGCGCTCCTTCTACTTTAAGAAAACAATATATATATATAATGAATGTAAAAAAAAATAAAAAATGTTAGAGTGTAGACGGAGCCAGACATGATACCGCGGATATGATTTGAATCAACGTCTCTTAAGATTTCAATAACGATGCTAAATTGCGCAATGACCATTTTACTTTTCCTTTCTTTCCAACTTGGCGACATAATATTCTACTGAACGAAGTACCGCCAGACGACAAATGACACAAGAAACAGAATATAAACATACATAATGCGCATTATATTTTCAGTTTGACAGGAAAAGCAGACCATAGAAAGAAAAACAACAACCACATGAAAACAAAAACAGGCAAAGGTCCTGTTGGAGAAGATCACTGTCTATCTTTTTCGATTTCCCGAGAGTGAAAGAGTCAATACGCTCGCATTTAATTCAAATGTGTCACTGTCATTGTCTTCAACAGGAAACACTCGCTAACTTGACCCGGGGCACAAGTCTCCCATTTCACCCTGAAACAATCGGTAATTTGGTAACGCACACTGCAGACACGGAGGAAAAAAAACAACAAGTTCTTTTATCATTTCTTTACTGATTACTAGATAACACCGGTTACAAACATATTTATTTTCCCCAAGCGTGTTGCGTATTTACGTTTATAACTCTTTTGTTGCATCCGCGTACGTTTATAAGATTTGACCTCTGGCCCAGCGTTGCCACTCCTTGGGATTTTTTCCCAAAATTTGGAGATTTTGGGGGTTACCTTGGGATCCTGCAATTGTTTTTAAGATCTTGGGATTTTTCGGGCCTTTGTATACTTATAATTATATATCTACATCAAGGACTACTATATGAGTAGTCCTTGATCTACATGTATAAAAAGAAAGCTCAAAAGAAAA
The DNA here is from genome assembly GCA_963931925.1 of Onchidella celtica. Classification (NCBI taxonomy): domain Eukaryota; kingdom Metazoa; phylum Mollusca; class Gastropoda; order Systellommatophora; family Onchidiidae; genus Onchidella; species Onchidella celtica. The sequence continues at coordinate 29,356,700 of OZ007576.1, read as the reverse complement.
CACAGAAAAAAGTCTCCGCGCCCTCTTATCCCAAGCACCGACAATACTCCCCTAGAATAACGTAACAAAACTGCCCATCCCCTCACAATGCTTTTTGTGGCTTAAAAGGTAAATTAAAAGGTAATTATGCACGCCCACACGAGAATGGCCATTTACTTATATTGTGCTAGGAAGAAGCAAGACGATAGGCAGAATACAGCAGTGTAAGACAGAAGGAGATACTGACACCAACTTCCCGGCAGGCAGGCAGACTGACCGGCAGATCGACAGACAGACAGAGGACAGAGAGACGGACGGAGGGATAGATAGATAGACAGATAGATAGATAGATAGATAGACAGATAGATAGATAGATAGATAGATTGACAGATAGATAGATAGATAGATGGATGGATAGATAGATAGATAGATAGATAGATAGATAGATAGATAGATAGATAGATAGATAGATAGATCGATCGATCGATGGATGGATAGATAGATAGATAGATAGATAGATAGATCGATCGATGGATGGATGGATAGATAGACAGACAGACAGACAGACAGACAGACAGACAGACAGACAGACAGACAGACAGATAGATAGATAGATAGATAGATAGATAGATAGATAGATAGATAGATAGATAGATAGATAGATAGATAGATAGATAGACAGACAGGCCTTCTTCTCTTATTACACGTTATCAAACCACCTGCTGCCTACCTCGACCACTAATAAACCTCCTACTTGTTGCCTGTACCAACTACTGCAGACCTACCGGTACTGCTACTTACTGAGTGATAGTGATACATGAGCCACTCTCTGATTTTCTGCATACATGTAGTTAGGTACTTCCTCCAAGAAGTACATGTACTACTGCTATTCCCGGCCACTATAAAAGTTACCAATTCGCAAATACCTATCTTTTTAGTTGCTTTTTTTTGGAACACTTAATGTGTGAGTGGTTATGGCAAAATCAGGCTTGTGAACGATCAAACTCCTGACAAACCCCTCCAAAGGGGGATAATTTACTAGGGTAATTGGGATCTCCGTATACAATGAAAGATTAGCCACTTTTCTGTATTGAGATAAAGTATTTAGCTTGAAGCCGTCTTAGAAATATTTTATTTTCATTCTTTAAAGAGGTGTAACAATGTTACCGTAAGCCCGATTTCGCTAGATCCGCTCACATAATAATGTAGGCTAATTAAGCCACTACTTATTATAATACGGTATTTTAAAAAAAGGTGTCCAAAAAGGCACATGATTTTGATAGTCTCTCTCAATAAAAATATATTCATAGACAACCATTCATCAAAATCATGGCCTGCACGTGTGCTATAGGAAAAACACCGAATGTAGCCAGACGACTGTTTATGGAGCCGAAGGCCTAGATAACGTAAACCTACTTTTCTTTTTTTTTTTTTTTGGTTGTTTTTCAAACCCCATTCGCCTAAGATAACAGCGGTGTGCGAGACCTACATTTCACATTAAGCTGTCGGGGACACGGTGACATCTCAGCTTTTCACTGCAGTGCAGTGACCAGGTACATTAACGTAATGTTATGACTTCCGTCAGTTAGGTACTAGCTACAGCATAGGCACCGTCCATCTATATGTATATGATATGCTGCAAGTGGCCCAATTTGGGGGGGGGGGGCAGCCAGGTTATGAAAAGCGTTTAAATGGAAGGGGGGGGGGGGTCTGGGTAATATACGTACGCTCTTCAATTATGACAATAAATTTAAACTTTTTTTTTTTTTTTGTGCTAATTTATTGGAAACAATATTGGTCCGCGCCTGCGAATCCACGTGATTGCAACAGACACTCTATTAAAATAACAACAATAATAATAATAGAAATAAAAACATATAGTTTTCAAAGGCAATAGTCATGTAACATATTGTATCTAGGAATCTTGGCTGTCAGTGTTATTCAGCTGTAACATTTGACTTGCTATGGTAAAGCAATTAAACACCGCGATTCATTGAATAGAATTTATAATTAGAATGGTTTGTCCTTGAAGGTTTCGGAGGCGGTGGGGAGGGGTACAGACCTGTGGGGAGGGGGAAGGGGTGGAGGTGGGTTAATAAAGGGGGGAAAATATATATAAGACGAGAATCAGTTTGACATTGTGTCAGGAAGGCCGCAATAGTGCTAGGCTGAGGCCCTCGAGAAACCAAGACATCCAGGGACTGAAACCAATTAAGATCTATCTCCACTGTCTTTGCTTATACTGCAGTTTCCAGTGCCAAGAGTGCCAGTTGTCTGGGGGTCGAATCTCGTTAGGGGCGAAGTACAATCGAGAGAGAGAGAGAGAGGGTGACACATAAGGAGAATGAGAGACAGACAGAGAGAGAGAGAGAGACAGGAAGGCAGGCAAAGAGAGAGAGAGAGAGAGAGAGAGAGAGGGGTGCATACAATCAGAGAGTGAGAGACAGACAGACAGGTTGAGAGAGAGAGAGAGAGAGAGGGGTGCATACAATCAGAGAGTGAGAGACAGACAGACAGGTTGAGAGAAAGAGAGAGAGAGAGAGGGGGGGGGTGCATACAATCAGAGAGTGAGAGACAGACGGACAGGTTGAGAGAGAGAGAGAGAGAGAGAGAGAGGGGGGGTGCATACAATCAGAGAGTGAGAGACAGACAGACAGGTTGAGAGAGAGAGAGAGAGACAGAGAGGGGTGCATACAATCAGAGAGTGAGAGACAGACAGACAGGTTGAGAGAGAGAGAGAGAGAGAGAGGTGAATACAATCAGAGAGTGAGAGACAGACGGACAGGTTGAGAGAGAAAGAGACAGAGAGAGAGAAAGAGCGAGAGAGAGAGAGAGACAGGCAGAGAGAGAGAACGAAACAGAGAGATCGATGTAGGCCCTAGTGAGAGATTTATCGTGCTAACATTAAGGGGCGTAATAACCAAAACACGAATAAAACCACAGAACTGTCCCCGAGACGATTTTTTCAGTTTCTGACGCTGTCCCCGTTTGCTACACGGGTGATCTTTGTTGCAGGACATCATTCTACATCATAAGTCACAAAAGTATCTAAACCTGAGAACAAATGTACATGGCATGACTGAAAACGTTAAATGTGCCAATGTGCTTCGCATGCACTCATCAATAATGTCAGTACTGGATTAATGGGCTTTGCACAGATGACGGTACACTCGCTGATCTTTATCCACTGATAAACTGTTTGTATCGTATGGAGCACAGGTAGATGTTGATATGATATAGAAGTAACCCCTTCAATTTAATGGCGGAAAAAAAAAAGAAAAGACTACAAAAACATCTGAGGCCTGCCATGCTAACACTATAACAGCTGCCACTCGACATGTACGACGACACTGTTCGATACACAGAACAGATGTTGCTTGCTTGTGGTGTTATAGACCTTTTGTAGGGAACAGAACTGTTCTATTGTTGAGACTACACAAGGATATCGCGTGGCCTAACTAAACGTTAAATAGCTGTAATAAATCCCATAGTAATAAAAGGACATAGTTACAATTGTTACGCACTCCAGAGAGTGAATAAATCACTAGAATATTTCACTGGCAGTATATCATTAAAAAACAAAACAAGACAAAACCTACATGACAATGAAATTATTAATCAGTAAAATTTTATCATAGTAAACCAGTCTAAACGGGAGCTGAGAAGTTTTGACTGAATCACTGGAATATTTTACTGACGTCTATGAAAATGACAAGAACAAATTAAATAAAAACAACAAACAACCTACATGACAACAAAATCATTCATCAGTTTTTCTAAATTGTAAAAAGTAATTGAGAAGCTGCTTTCTGAACTGTTTCTACAATTAGATATTGGCAAACTTTGCTGAAAATCCAACATCATTTGTAGATTTTAAACACAATTAAAAACAAAACACAGAGACAATTTTCTTTGGAAATGCTGAAGCACTTTTCTGTTCAAATTTACTCTTATGATGACAGTATTACATTAGCTCTGCTGTATTCCAAATCCTCATTAAAGTGGCATTCTCTCTTTCCCTGTGTGTACCCTTTCTTTTCTGCACCTCAAAACAAATTAAGTCTCAAACTTTTTTTTAGGGAATTAGACTTGCTAAGCGTCTCAAATGAAGTTTTTCAAAATATCCAGTGGCTAAAAGATATTCAGGGAATTAGACTTACTATCCAATGGTTAAAAAATAATTGCATGTATTTTTATTGACACTTTTTCCATACTCTGGAGAAATGAATACGATCTATGAATATTTAAATACCCTTATTTGATTGGTTCACAATTAACCTCAGTTCAAAATTATATACAATTCTATTGAGCAATAACTTTTTGAACACAATCACTGTGCCCTTAAATTTACTTTCTCATCATTCAGATTTTTATCAAGTTGGATGTCTCCAGATGGTTGCAATACTGATTTTGCGCTGCACTTACATAAAACCTACTGTCTTATTCAGTCAACAATTGCCATGCCACCCACTCAAATTATAAAAAATGCATGGAGCAAGAATGTTTAATTCATGAGACAGAAAATGTACAGGTGATGGTTCTGCAAAACACACTATAATGTCCTGTGAAGTGTATTCTCACTAGCCGAATAATTACACACTGTGTATGACAAACAGAAAGAACTGAAACCCATGGGACAGAAATACTACAGGAAATCTTCAGAAAACATGAACCCCTGTCAAACAAGTGTTTTTCATGGCTTGCCATATATAGCCTATTATGGGAACATAAAACTTTTTTTTCTCCTAAGAGAGCAATATGAAAGATGACCTTCACAGACTAATGACAACTATGTAAAACAAGTGTTTTTATATGGCTGGCTATATTATGCATTATCATGAAAACAAGAAATTGACACACTTGGGAGAGTGATATATACAGGAGAACTTAACCCTTTAGGTCCATTTCTGCTGGCGGGAAAATTCTGATTTTGTGAAAATTTGTTCTTAGGGACATAATTAAGGAGTTTTCTTGATTATTTGGTTGATTTAGTGTATACTGTAGAAATCACTGAAAATAACTTTTCTTGCCGCGAGTTCTTGTGAGATCTGCAGGCGAGTGACAAATTTCTGTGTATCACTGGTGATACATGGGGCTTGGAGGGTTAAAAGGATGTGAATGCGGCCAAACAAGTGTTTTTATTACCTCTAGCCATGGTGCATGTTTCTTTTATAAGACGAGTGGCATATGATTTTAAGGCATGGATTGATAATGCTTCAGGTGAATGCATATCATCAAAACTATGTCTGAAAATTTTCAAGCACTGTTACTGTGTTAATGAGCTATGAGTTAGTTAAGCTCAATAAGGCCAAGCATACAAGCTGGTTTTGATCAGCTGAATAGTTGGATGATGACATCATGACAATGAGTCTCAGCTAGTTGGCTGGAGAGAGAAAGGTCTTATTGAAACCATCCAGCCATCACCATCTAACTTGTTGGCCAATCAAAATCGGCTAGTATGCGCCGGGCCTAACAACTAACACTGTTCTACAGTTTGAGTCTTACAGGATTAGTCTCAGTCAGAAGTGATGACTGTGCAATTGTAAGCAAGTAACACTGTTGTACTTACACAGCTCTGTGGACTCGCCAGCTGTGTGGGGTTTGTGGTGTGCAAACACATAGCACTGACCTTCCTTCAGGTGTTGGTTGCCAATAATGAAATTGTACCTGCAGTAACCATGGCAACAAACAACAGACAATGTAGTGTCAAATCCAACAATGGATATTTTGCACTGCTTGAAAGAGCAGTGGATGTAGCAGATCATGATTCATTGTTATTCAATAACATTTGTCCACAATACTGTTGCAGATCTAGTCAAAATGTGGCAAAAAGAAAAAGTTACATGTAGCAAAGCCTCAAAGCCTTGGTACATACAACTTTTTCTTTCTTGACACATTTTGACTAAGCTTCAAGCCTTGCTGTGACCTTATATTCTGTGCTTTTTTTTTTTTTTAAATAATATTTTGTTGCAGATCACAGATTGATGGCCATGGGGTGGAAAAAGCACATGATAAAACAGATGTACCTCAAATTTTACCTTCATGCCCTGCTTCTTGTCAGTTTCGGATTTTCAACAAAATCTACTGTAACCAGTGAGAGGAACTACTGACAGAAAAATTTCCTGAACTCTGATGTAATGCGCCACTGCCAACCACAGCACACACATACATTTTCCATCTCGGGGAAATTTTTAAAAGTCTGGAATAAATTTCCTAGGGATTAATATTGTAAAGACAGTCAGTTCCACAATAACTGCAATGATAGATATATCATATATGTTCTCATGAGTTTGAATTTTTCCGGAGAACCTGAAAATAAAACTGCGGAGGCAGAGGGAGGGAGTTGTCAATGGTAATGGTAGCAACTGCAGGAGTGGGGTGGGATGATATAGGTATTCTCAATCTGCATTGTTTTTCTTCAAAAATAGTGCAGTGCCAAGCACTGTGTCTCATCTCATTGGCCAGTAAATAAATCTAATAAGCACTTCTGCCGTGTATTTCTTTCAAAGCCATTTCTAGAAATATCAGACGCTGATCAATAATGGGTGGAAAATGCTGACAAAACTGCTGGCATGATGCAAATTTATGATGAAACCCAAACATTGAACAAATTGGGGTAAACTAAACATATGAAAACTGAAAATTAGTGAAAAGAGTAAGTCTGACATCTTATGGGACAAATTATGGTAAAAAAAAATTTTTCACACAGAAGAGGAGGACAGACAGGATAATAAAAAGGATTTAATTGCAGGTGAATGACAGCACTGTATTGCCATTGCAGTATGTTCTCATGAGTTTGAATTTTTCCGGAGAACCTGAAAATAAAAGTGTGGAGGCAGAGGGAGGGAGCTGTCAATGGTAATGGTAGCAACTGCAAGAGTGGGGTGGGATGATGTAAGTGTGGCATATTGGTGGGGGTGGGGAGTTAAAGCTTGCGTGCAAGGCCCAGCTTCTGAGAAATATTTAACATGCACTGTGAACTATGTTTTTCATGCAGCACAACCTACGCAGCTTCTCTAATAAGTTCATAATCACAGTGTCTGTTTCTACATTAATTTTATCACAATGAGCATGCATCTTAATGGTAAATTTCATACATCATATAGCAATACCAGTTTATATAGATATTTCATAAACCCTGGTCTATTTGATTCCTCAAAAAAGGAAGAGAATTTTTTTCTTTGTGTGCTTGAAATGATATGATGTGTTGCAATGCTTTAACCTCAAATAATTTACTAACTTGCTAATTACACCATTTCTAAAAGCGTTAAATGCTCTTTGTGGAATTATCAGTTCTCTACCAAATGTTTTTAAGAAATTGTTTCAACAATTTTCAGACTTTCAAATTAAATGGTACTGGAGTCTTAAAATAAAAACTTTTAAACATTTATAAACTAAGAAGTTCATTTATTAAAAATTTTATAACTATTATCGATATTACCAACGCATTGTATGAAATTATCAATTTAAAGCAAATTTTGCCCACTTGACACTAAGTTTATTTTGCAGTGAACTTAACACAAGGAAACAAATAAATAAAGCCAGGAAATACTGATAAGATTAAGATATAATTTTCTAATTCTATTAACACCCAAGACTTTTCAGTTAACTTGATTGATAGTGACAGCGAAGAAACTAGGGTATCTAAATAAAATTTTGACTCCATAATCCTCATTTGGCAAGTATAATTCTTTACATTCAGTAGTGGTTCTCAACCTTTTTTTAGTCAATCACCTCCTTCGGCCCCAAATCTTCTGCCATCATCCCCCTTCTACTGCCCTTGCCAAAAAAATCTCCACTCAAACCCAACAGATACATTTCACAAGAAGACGGAGTACACACATATTATGACGTTAAATTTTTCAAAGCCTAATTATTAATGGAAACAGACATGTTGATTATTCATTACAAAACAGTAAGCATTGTTTATCAAATGCACTGAAAAGTAAAATAGGCATTTTTCATTTATAGGACCCATCTATGCATGCTGTTGAACAGGTCAGTGGCTGCCCAGGATTTCACCCCAAATCGTCCTCCTCTGTTCATGTTTTTGTCTCTCCACCGTTTCACCCTTTCCTGTGTTGTCACCCCCATGGAAATCAAAATCGCCCCCTTAGGGGGCAGGGGGCGGTGACATTATCTATGTTGAGAACCACTGATCATTGATTTTCATGCAATGCTTAACATGAACTATTCATTCTTATTCATTTGATACATCAGCTAAAAACATCAATACTATGACAGTGCATTTCAATCCTTTCATCTAACTGGCTAAGCCAGGGACAGCAAGGGATATGTGGCATTTGGTGACTGTATCCACTTACAAGGTTTACTTCTAACACGACTGCCAGCAGCGGCAGCTTTAATGATGCCTACACAAATACAGTGTTTGCGCTTTAGTGTGGTTTGTTTCTGAATACACTGCAACCTGTTGATAGATAGTTATTGTGTCAGTATATATAAGTTATAACGGGGGGATGATTGAACAGAGAGTGATGACGCCAAGGACTGAGTTCTTCAATCTCAATTTCTTCTTCATCTCACTCTTTCTTCATTATGGAAGAGTTAGATCTTTCTTTCCCTGTCTCTCAGATAAATTATAATAAGCTGATATTGATGATAATGACAACAATGAAATAGAAAACATCATCAGGAATAACAAATAACAAGGATAATGCAATAGGTCCACCCCACCTCTTTGTTTTACACTTCACAATGAGAATAAGGGAGTGTAGCCTTCATTTCCCAAAACGACTGGTTGTCTGCCCCTATTGTGCTAAACTCCACTAGAATTTAGAATGCTAAGATTTTCCTCACACAGACCTCTTCAAATGAAATTGGTTGGGCCTGGCAAAACTTATTTTAAAGCACATGTCGAGTAATAAACTTATCAAGGGCAAAATGAATGTGATCTTGACATTCTACTGTTATTTGATATTCCAAGTCAGATGGTCTGCATACCCAGCTGCACTTAACAAACCTTTTGTTCACTTATCAAGACACTGATTTTAACATAAATCTGTGAATTTCTGAGAACGCATAAATAAGTATTCCTTTCTTGAGAATTCTTAGCGTGGCAATGTTAACAACAAACATATGAATTTGTTTTTTGTTTTTCTCATATCCCGAGAGAAGAAAAAAAAAGTCAATATGCCTTTTTGGTTACATATTACAAATACAGAGGTCTACAGAAATGTCAAACGAAACTGAGAACAATTTCTGTGTACTATAGGTTGTAAAACTTGGATTACTGTCTTGGTTGCCATAAAACAGTCTTTATCTCAAGAATCGTTTGTTTGTTAATTTTGCTAAGACTTATGATAAACCTGTAGATAGTTAGTGTTTTTCTGCTTAACAGTCCTCTCTTACAGCAGCTGGAGAAAGGCTATGATTTCCAAGGTAATATTTTTAGGTTTTTATTTCAAATGCCTATCGTTAAAAAATTCCAGACTTACCATGTGTCCAGTTCTTTGTCGTGGTTGGGTTGATCTGGGTTGTAAACAAAGATAGCCCCACTTGCATCTCGTATCATAGCTGGCCAACAGGCTTCAAATCTAAGGACAGTAAGAATGGCATATATAATGTAAATCGACAAGTAAATAATGCAATTATTGTGCCCAACCATAAGGGAGAAAACAATAAAATACTGTCCAATGCATACAAATACAGCATCATTGTTTTCATCCGTGGCGCATGCCCCCTCCCCCCCCCACCCCCTTTTAAAAAACTTTTCTTTGGTAGAGGTGGAGGGATAGGCTGGGGTCACCATGCTGAATGAGATGTGGTTGGTAGGCTGACCAGTTATTTGGTTTAAACTTGGGAGACACTTCTTGGGTATTGGCTAAGTACGTGCTTTCAATATTTCCATTTTGTGATGACTGTCGTCATGAATGCCGACAATGTACTTTGCACATTAACATGTAAGATGAGTGCAATAAGACTGTTGTATAAATGACCACACACTTAGTGCCTAATGGTGGGAAACTGGAATCAAGTGTTAAATTTTCCTCAACTTTCTTGACATGAGAAAGGAGTAAGAAGCTCAGGCAGATTTATATCAACACTCAGAATTGAAGCCAACACCTGAAAACAGTTTTATATTGGGCAACATCAGCTGCTTCTGCTAATATGTGAGTAATAAACAACTTACTTTCTGTCTCCACTGCAATCCCATAATTCAACATCTATGGAAGCCCGACCAGAATCAGGAGAATTTGTCTCAAATTCAACAATCCTGGCGTGAAAAGATATCACAATATGTCATTCTACATGCGATAAATCATTAATATGAGACCTACACATCTATAGCTATACAACTGAGCAACAATCACATATAAGCTGACAATTGTCTCTGTGGAAAAATCTTTCAAAGTTTTGGCAGTTCACTGTCTACCTCTGTTATCTGAATATATGTCTCACATAGCAAAAACCATCAATTTAGAATGCAAGAGTGAGTGAGCTTTATGAGTATATTAATTAAGAATCAGCAGAAAGATCTAAGATGGAATTTTGGGCAATACCACTCAATAGATAGATAAAATAAATCACACATATGTATCATGGAACTGTACGTCCTATCTTGGTGAGCTACTGACCTGACACCTTGCGTAGGATGATATTCTCCACTAGAAAATTCTGTAGCATCTGCCAGAAGGTTACAGAGCACTGTCTTCCCTGACTGAGAACAAATACAAAGAAAAATTATGAGAAGTGAGTTTTGTGATGTTTTGTAACTTTATTTCTTCAATAAGTAAAGAAATGCGTAAGATTAATGAATTAATGAAAGGCTTTAACACAGTTAGTTCTAAATGCCTTGTAAATGTGGAATACGAGACAGATATTTATGAAATTAACCCCTTCCCTTCACTCCTCTGTTGGAGTACGGTGTACGTCCTAAAATTGACAGTGCCAGTGCGCTGTTGACATACACCATACATCCTAAAATCTAGAGTAAGAGTGGGCTGTTAGCATAAGATGGGGAAAAACATGTAGGAGTGAAGTGATTAAATTAAGACATGAATGAAACTAAGATGCTACTCCAGATCTCGACTTTCCCTGAGATTGACTGAAAATAGTGAAAAGGAAAATAGGAAATGTCATAAGTTCATGAGCCTGATCGCGGTGCAGTAATAGCAAAATTTGACTGAAACTCACCTGAGGAGGGCCAACAACAATCACCTTTACTTTTGACATGATTAAATCAAGCTTTAGCTCTGCCTCAACGATAACGTTCCCTCTTTACAAGTTGTGTCAATTTTAGTTTACAGTGGCAACAGTAAACGGATGTGGAATGTGCAATTCAGGGGAGATCACTGCATTGGTAAACTTATTACACAACTTTCCGTCTTTCCGAAGAAAACAGGAATCGATTGAAATGACAAAGTTCTTTGACCCCGGCGTGGAAATATTATGACACAATAATGCCTGTCACTAAAGCTTTTATCGGCAGACTGACGTTAAAGAGGTGGAGCAAATTAACTACTGCAGCCAGAGCACAGTTTTCGACATTAGCAACTGATTCGAGGTAATATTTTATTTTATCCTAGTTTCATATTTACAAGCCACAGCGGCACAATGTCATATTTTTTAAAAATGTTTCTAAACCAATGGCAATAGGCCTACTGGCAATGCAATAGATCTAAATAACTTGAAGATTGCACTTGTACGTTTTACAAACCTTTTTACTGCCGTAAACGTGTTCAGATAAAAAAAAAAAAGAAAAAGATATGTACTGTAATGTGCCCCTTTTATTTTTATAATGGATTAATGTCAAATCAAGCACAGTGACAGCACTTTAACCCTTTGAACACCGGGGGCCTAACCCTTACATGCCTATATCCCTGGGCTCCTGGCCAAAATTGACCAATTTTTAGATGTGATACTCTGGGGACAAAAACACCAAACAAACACAACAGTAATGGAAGGAAAGTGAAGGTAGGTGTATGAAGATGTAGCATGCCCGTGTCATGATTTTGACAAAAAGCCTGCAAAGCCACCGGTAGTCTCGTAGAGGGTAAAGGTCTCTGCCCTCTAAAGCGGACAGCAGGGAAATTGTATCCGGAAAATTTGCCCTCTTAAAAGTTCAAAGGGTTAATGCCTATGTATGTCATCTCTAGTAGATCTAGATCGATAGATTTCTGCTTCTGTAGGGAGGTGTCAATGTTCTGCAAGCACACATTATAAACTAGATGTGTGTTTCCAAAATTAGCAGACAAAAAATGAAGGAAGGATGTAAATCTTATTAACCTTTGGTATCCACAGGAATATCGTGACAAACTTAAAATAAATTTATCACCTCAAAGTCAGTAGGGGCCTACTTTCATTTACAAGAGAAGCCTATTCACTGGATCATTCTCAACTCAGTTTTATCCATTTATAATCTGCTCCTAATGATGGTCCTGTGGTTTTCAGACATGTCATTTGAATTCTTTTTCATTTCTTTAAATTCTTTTTACAGTGATATCGAACTGTCTTACACCACATATTCAGATCATGAACACAAACTAGATGACAAGAAAAGACCTCTTGTTTTCACACATGGCTTGTTTGGTGCAAAAGGAAACCTGCACAGTGTATCAAAGCACATCTCTGACAATGGCCGGAAGGTGATTGCTATTTTATTTGCAGATGTCATTTTTATAATTGTTCAGTGTGCGTGCATGGTCTTTTCAAAGATTGACCTCAGCCTATACAACATATTTATCGTTAGCGTGGTCAGCTCTTACATCTGCACATATCATGGAATAATCATAGTGATCAGACTTGTTTTTCTAAAGAACTCATTATATTCCAGTGTCTATCTTCATGATTTAGGAAAATGCCATTCAACAGATGAAAACAATGAACTAAGAGTGAAAGGGTATAAAAGATATGTTGATGAGTATAGGGTAAGAAGTTGAGACAAGAGAAAATATAAAATTAAATACAATAATATTAATATCAGAGTATAAAAGCAGTCTATGGATAAGAAATTAAAACTGCTTGAGTGAGCTAGTTCCAATTCACTTTTGTCTTCTTCTTTATTCAAATCACAGGTTGTGACCTATGATGCTCGAAACCACGGGGACAGCGACCACTCTCCAGAAATGAATTATCACTGTATGGCTGAGGATTTGTCAGGGCTGCTGGAGGATTTAAATCTTCATGCGCCTGTGGTGATGGGTCACAGCATGGGAGGCAAAACAGCAATGACATTAGCACTGTCTCAGGTGTGTCTGAGCTTCACATTCTTCATCATTTTGAGTGAAAGTCTTTACTGAGCATGGCTTGAAAAAGAAGAAGCATGAGTGCCGAAGATGTGAGACAAGCTCAGTGGGCATAAGATAGATTATGAGCAGTGAAAATGTGCAAAACACATAAGAAATTAAAATGTAAATTGATGTCAAATGAGACAAATATGGTTAACATTAATTTAGAGTTGCTTGTGGAATGGATGAAATGCACACAGTTAATGTGAAACAAAAGAGCTGTTATGATTATTTGATGTGCAATATATTGCCTGTGCTTACAAAATCAGGAAAATTAAATGTACAGTGCAGTTAAAATAGTGCTGCTCACAAAGCTGGTAAAGAAATTGGAACACTGACACTTTTTATTAGTTACATATATATATAAGCAGCTAGTTGGGTTTTAATCTAATCTTTTATGTTTACAGCCAAGCAAAATGACAGCACTGATTGTTTCAGATGTTGCCCCAGGCCCAAGCCCAGGTATTAGTGATTCGAAAAAATTTGCTGAAGCCATGAAAGTTGTGAATATTCCACCTGGGACGTCTCTAGCACAAGCAAGAAAATCAGTCCAGGTTCAGTTAACCCCAGCTGTAGAGGTGAGCGAATGTTATTCACAAATTAAATTCAAAGATGTAACTTGAAAAGAAGAAAGATGGAATTAAAAAAGAAGAGAAACTTAATGGGAACAAAAATGCTTAAGTGGACATCAAAGGTAGCATAAAGGGAGAAAAACAAGATGGAGAGGAAATTAGAAAGATTTAAGCACAGAAAATGCAGGACAAGAACAAAATCACTAGAACAGGACTGAACTGGTTGTGATGCTCAACTTAAATTGTAAAGCTCCTGTATATGGAGAAAGATTGTCCTTAATTGAGCAGTTTTTTTATTCTCATGTGAAACCAGATTATTCTGAAACTGGTTCTTGTGGATAAAAAACATGAGATGAACATAGGTCTTATTTGTTATCAAATGAAGTGTCTATTCACAAGAGGTAATTTTTTATCATTTATCTCCACTTCTTTTCAGAATCGAGCCATACTTCAGTTCTTGTTGACAAATCTCAAAAAGTTCGAAGGAGGAGAGATCAGGTGGAGGATGAATCTTGATGCATTTCTTAATAACTATGAATCTATTGGAGGGTTTCCAATGGAAAGTGCAATCCCCTTTACCAAACCAACTCTGTTTGTATTTGGAGCAGACTCGGGGCATTATAGGTAAGTAACCTTAGAACTTCTTGGTGGAGAGGTAAACAGTAGATTGCATTCCTCCTTGGTAGTAAGGTGAACTCAAAAAAACTTTATAAAGAATTAAGCTGGATACCATGAATTCCTAAATAAAGCCATTTTCTTTGTTTGGTCGAGCTATTTCAGTATAGCTAGTGACAAAAACAGTTTAAGGTTGATTCATTTCTGAGACTTGCAAAAGCTTTCAAGTGCATTTATTTTGTCTTGCTCAGTATTTTCAAATGTAACATGTCAGATGTAATGCAAAGGAAGGACCAATGAAGGCTGGTATGTGACAAACTTAGGCAGGCTTGCATCGGGTCCTCTGCAGGCAAGTGTTTTCAGTTTTCAGGGTGGAAATGGAGGTTGAAGTTCATTTCATTTATAATATTGTGTGAAAAGTTGCTTATTTTCTTCCTAACTTTCATTTTTCTACTCAAAACATCAGAATATCATTTTAATCATATCCATAAGAGTGAGTTGTTTCAGATGGTAATCCATTGGCACTAGGTTATGACTTACTTGTATTCATTATTTTGATTTACTTCTCTACCCTTATCTTCTACTTGAACTTTATTGCTTTCAAATCCACAGAGGTCCTGGCGTAAAAAAGATCAAGACTTTATTTCCAAACTCAGAAATTACAGCTATTGAAGGTGCCGGTCATTTTGTACATGCAGACAAACCTTTAGAATTTGTCAGAGTAGTCAATCAATTCTTAGAGAAAATTGATGCCATTCCGGTATAATTCTTGATAACCAGACTACCTCAGGGGGAAAAAGTTTTTGTCAATATAATAAATAAATAATGAAAAGGAGTTAGGATGCTACACTGTTAGTGTTGTATCTTGCTCATTACTGTATGTATTTTCCTTACAGTCTGTGTTTGATAGGGCTGGGAACAAGACTGCACCTTGTATGTCTGATTTTGAACAAGGATACCCGCCTCTTACAGAGATATGTAATGGGGTGTGGCTGACTTCATAAATCTTCTGTCAACAATTTTACCATTACAGCTAAATTATAGATCTGGCAGTTGTCCATTTCCTTACTGGTTACCTCTTGAAAGTCAATACAGTGTGATGTTAATGATCAGAAATTATGACTTCTACATTCTTTCCTTATCCAAAAGGGGCAAACAAAACTATAGAGATAAATGTGAAGGTCAGTGTGCAAATTCTCCATGTTTTCAATGTATGTATCTATGTACTTTCATTATATGCATGAATACATGTATGTAAATCTCAGTCCACATTGCTTATCTTCCAATGGAAGCTCCATCAGTTAAAGCTCACAAATAGTACAGACGGATTAGTTATAGTTTGTATGAATCATTTAGTTATTATAGCATTAACTGAAGGATACTTCCACCTTCCAATGTTTAGAAGAGTCAAATTTGAGTTCACTATGGAGGAAGTGAAATTGGGGATTATGAACTGTTTAGTTTTATTGCAGAGAGAATGATGACGCAGTGTAGATTGTTGATATTACATGTATCATGTTGCATTGAGATTTATGTTTGATGTTTGTTAGAAAAAATAAACATCCGGCAGCTGTCTTTCATTTACATGCATTTAATTATTCCATTGCTGCATCAATGGATTTGAGATAATCTCTTGTAAAGTTTTGTTTTTAAACTTCACAGAATATTAGAACAACTTTTTAACACTTTAAAATCTGCTTCCGGAGGTGAGATACCTGTTTGAATAGCATTAATTAAGTCTTAGAGAGCCATATTTTGGCATTATTGACCTCTACAGGAAGTAAAAGAGGAGTTGTTATTCATTAATATAGATGAATGACATTTCTGCTCTTCCTAGACTTTTTATCTCAGATCATTTTTTTATGTGGTCACTCAAATCTCATGGGCATTAAGATAAAAGTCATTTTCATGTTATTGGATGTTTTTGTCTCTATTTACTAAGAAAAGACAGATTTAAACAGACAATTATGTACATTATAACCTATTGCTCTGAATGAGAAAGGAAAATATCGTGGAAAATTTCAGAGCTTGAGATTTTTTCTACAGATCAGATTTTTTTGAGTCCTGTAAATTTGGCCCGACTAGACTACATGGTCAGTACATGTATATTGTTATAATGTGATAAATGTTTTTAGCAATATTTTGTGGTGAATGGTGGCAACAGAAAACGAACAGTATGCAAAGGTTTCAGCAGATAAACCCGGTAAAAAAAATCATTAAAAAGATCATTTGTAATCAGAATTTTATTCACAGTGTTTTTTATTCTAGCCGTATGTGTTATTAATGTCTGTCACAGTACCAGAGTT
Organism: Onchidella celtica; assembly: GCA_963931925.1. Classification (NCBI taxonomy): domain Eukaryota; kingdom Metazoa; phylum Mollusca; class Gastropoda; order Systellommatophora; family Onchidiidae; genus Onchidella; species Onchidella celtica. The sequence continues at coordinate 29,339,981 of OZ007576.1, read as the reverse complement.
TCCCAAAATATGCATGTCACCAAACCAGCAAGAGCAGTTTTAGTGAGTACGATCCTTGCATTCATGTTCCTTATAAATGTGTGTGGATTGGGAAGCACAAATAACATTTGGTCACAGCAGGAAATACCAATGATTGTTCCGGGTAACAGTTGTATTTTATATTACACATCAACAGGACCATCACAATAAATTGCATGCATTTTATCATATATATTATATTGAGGGTTGGCAACCAGAATATTTTAGGTCCAAAATTGTGAAGTTGAGAAAAATTAGTTCAAAATCTGTAACCTTTATGAAAATTCAAATACACGTAATTGCATTAACTTTAACGCGGTCACACTAATAATGTTATTGGGTTATGAAACAAAGACCACACTTTGTGCCTTGGATATCCACAGGCATTTAAGAGCAATGAATAAAATTGGATATAACATATTCTAGTTGGTAAACCCTCTGTTTCTGTGTGTATGCAGGAGCATGAAAGCCTAAATTCAATGCTACATACGTAACAATTTGTAATTGATTTTGTTAACAACATATATAAATACACCATGGCACAATCTTTTTGAGGTTAGGGAGTAATAGTGCAAATGACCCCTGAAATGTCAACATCATGTGAGAAGTTGAAATCAAAATCTTACACATGCAAAGTTCATTCTTTTCAGAACAGTTTTGAAAAAAACATTACAGGTACTTAGTGCCTTTTGCTTTGCAACATGCAGTATGATTTTGATTTGTATTTTTTACAACAAACGAACACCTATGATTTTCAATAATTCAATGCGGAAAGTAGTACTATTTGATAACGACTTTCTTTGCTAATTATGCTGAATCAGTACTTAATACAGTTTGATTTTCAACATCTTGTTTACATTCACCTTCACATTTACATACTCTCACACACACTCTTCCACATTTGGGGACACTCATGCCAAATTTTGAAATTCCAGTAGTGTCACTGTTAATACTTTCCTCTCTTTTCCTACTTCATCCGCAGTCTTTGCCCAGATGTCATGCTGTGATCCCAAGCAATGGGAGATAAATCTATGTCCAGACATGCATGTATCATTAAAAGTTAATTTTCTTCACATAAAACAGACTCCATGTCATGAAAAAGTGAAATTTTGACAGCAAAATTGTGCACAGCTTTGTCTTTTGCCACTTTTTGGTATCTCAGGAGCTTCTCAAAATACTGTTTTAACAAATAACATCCATTTTTCAGCAGCAAATGCAGTGCTCGTCTGTGGCTAACAATAATAACACCCAAACTGCACTGCCTGCGTGACTTTGTTGCCATGCAGCACAATAAACAGTATAACAGTCAATGGTGCACTGTGTCACAATGGTGAGGAGGCACTAATGTCGTACTGAATCACATTAGCAGCGAAAATTTGTAATGTACAACTGAATCACGTTAAAGAGGAAAGGGCTGAAAACACAGAAAACTACATTTTCCTAACAGACTAATCCGATCACCAGCCAGGATAACAAATCTATGGGCCTGATGACAACAAATATGACACTTAAATATCACAGTTTAATGATGTAAAAAAAAAAGAAAGAGATTATATATGGGAATAGACGAACAGACATCACTTCCTGATACACAGAATGGTCAATACCAGAGAGTGCAATATTAAAATACACACAGATATGAAATTGATATTGTCAATTTAACAGTGTTCAGCTATACATTTTAACCCTCCAAGTGTCAGGCATATTGTTATGTGGTGTCAGGGGATATTTAAGGCTTTAATATAAGGTTTGAGAAAATAGATCATATTGTACACAATATTCAATCAAACGCTATAAAACTATAGATTTTCTGGCAGGAAAATGAAAGGACTAAAGGAAGAAACATTTTTTTTTACATCGTAAAGTGTAATGACCTTGACCTTGCCTGAAACGACCTTTATCATTTTGACACACCAGTAGTACTCACTTTCAGTAACAATGAAGGACACTTGTGCTGCTCTAATTGTTTCACTGCTGCTAAAAACAATCAGTCAATTCAATTTCCTCCCAGAAAATGTATAGTTTTGTACACTCTGGATGAAAATTATATCATGTCTGGTTCTAGTGCTTTCATCATAAACAGCTGTCCAGCCAAACTTATCTACCTCACCTTCATCAGGTCTACCAATACCATTATTTTCGGAAAAGTGTCCAATAAATAACGCAATTATGTCCCTTTTCCTTTCAAGTATCGGCATACTGTCATATTTTTTTTTTAACCTCGAGCTGACTGTTTCTTCAGAAGAAGTGATGATACCGATACACACAGTACGGCAGTTAACCGAGAGATCTAGGTCAAGGCCTAGTATCAACGGCGCACGAATGTTTGTGGGGGAAAAAATTACTCAGTCTGTAGTACTCTGTTCTTTTACTGCCGTACGCCTATGCAAGGCACTCCACACTCCCGTTACTGAAGCCAAGGGTCATCCTTTGTCTCCGCACACCCCCTCTCTTACCCCTCCCCGCCAGCACCGCAAAAAGAAATAAAGAGGTCTTATTGTCTTTATACGTCTTTATCGGCCGATATGATCGGCCGTAACACCACAGAACGGGACCTACAGCCGTTTTAATCGGCCGACGACTCTTGGGGGGTTAAGCAAAGGAAATGATATAGCTCACAAGGAAGTGACAACTTTCTGAATGAGTAATACTTTCAAATCATGACCCTTTCAAATATCTCTTTTCCTTGCATACATAATTTCCTGAGATAAGTTGGTGTATGCAAATATGATTCTTTGAGAGATGTGTTTAAAAAAATAAATGGTGTTATAAATGCAGCTTGATGAACAACATCAGTGTATTGGGATAGATGAGTGGAAAGTACTTATAAGAAAACTATTAATTCATAACGAAAGGTATTGTCGACAAGTTAGTAAAACCATGATGAACAGAGAATAAAAAATACAGAATATCCAAATAAATAAATTGTGGCGTTAAAAACAATGAAAAGTATTGGACATTTTTCCTATTTCAAATGCCCACTGTAAAGCAAACACTGTTCAGTTTCCTGCCTCATAGGTTAATATAAAGAGCTATCACCTTTTCTGAGTTCACACTTTCTTATTGTCATAAATTATTATAACTTGCACACTTCCTCATGCCATATTAACTAGAACACTTGCTTGTGTCATAAACTATTACAACTAGCATACTTTCTCATATCATAAATTATTCTAACTAGAACACGTTCTTATGTCATAAATTATTATAACTAGCTACCACTTTTTCCAGACCAACAAAAGAGTCCAAGAAATCTTCCTCTGCCAAGCCATGTTTCAAATACTGATGAACATAAGCCCTGGAGGAGAACATCATCCATGCTTTATCTATAATGTGATTGAGAGGCCGCACGCTGGCACAGCTGTTGCTAACTAAAGCTGCGGCTTTCTCATGACCACAAAACATACGAGGCTGTCTAGCAACACATGAAGCCATTTCCGTGGGCATCCAAGATGTGTAAATATTCGGATCAGAAAACATGCATGTATTGACGGTTGAGATATCTTTCCCTCTTAGGATGAGCATAGTTGACATGGATCTATTGAAACAGGTGTGGCCACTAACGGTTCTGCTGGTTGGCTTTACTGTCCAGTTGATACCTGTAACAAAAACACCAAAACTGGTTGGGCAACTGTGAAGTTGAGAGCCCACAATCCCCAGTCAGGAAAAAAATGAAAATATACTATATACTAGACAAGGCAAACAAAAGACTTGTCAACTGCACCATTATGCCAGATAGCACAAGACAATGTTCAGAAAGAAACTTGAAACCAGTAATCAGCAAGACAAAGTCTGTTATATATTGTTTGATCCGTCTGAACAAGGTACAGTAAGATGCTGATATTACCAAAATCAGGACTAGAGAAAACATGTAAAAAATGTCATTACATAGCATTGGTGCCCATAATAAGTGTGTTTTACTGTACATGAAACTCGGTTACTTCAAGATGTTGCTCAATGACTGACAATGTCCTCTTTTCTTGACTACATCTACCTGTCTACATATTATATTTCCCCTGTTGAGGCATACATGTTTCCATGTTTATGCTGCTTTCATAAAAATTAAACTAAGCTGGCCTCTTATCTCACCTTCTTCCATGGGAGCATCAGCTATCAACATTTGACGTAGATTCCTCATCAAGCCCGACCACTGGTAAACGCTGAATTCTTTAGCAATATCTGACATTTGAGGAATATTCTTGACAGTCAACAGTTTGTGCTGGGGGTGAGGAACAAGCTGCTCCAACATGAAGCCTGCAAAATGTACGAGAGAGTTTTATATGGGCTAAATCTATACAGAAGTAGATTATTCTTCATCCAAAAGGACTGACATTGTTCAAAATGTTACATGTGTAAGGTTTTATGATGTTTGACTCTAGCTGGCGAAGATGATCACAATTTCAGTGTTCTTGATATCTTTTAAGCCGCCCATACACGTTAAAAAAAAGCGTCAAAATTTTGCATCAAAGTTTTGATGTGAAATTTTGATACAAAATTTTGATGCACATTTGCCCACACACATTTCAGTGTTTTCCCATCAAAATTCAGTATTGCCGAAATCTTCGACATGGACGCATCAGTGGCCATAGCACTAGTGTTCGCATTGGACTCTGATGAACCGCCTCGTAAACGTCGGAAATGGTCGAAACAGTGGTTGGTAAAACGGGAAACCTACGGACATGTCAACCTCCTCCAAGAATTACGTCTTAACGAACCAGAAGACTTCCGTAACTTCCTTCGAATGGATGCCCCATCGTTCGATGAGTTACTCGGCCTTGTCGAGCCATTGATAAGGAAAGAAGTCACTGTCATGCCTCCATCCATACCACCAAGTGAACGCTTGTCCATCACACTGAGGTACCTGGCGTCTGGAAATTCCTTTGAAGACTTGAAATTCCTGACAGCAAGATCTCCGCAAGCGATTGGAAAGTTGGTTATTGAAACCTGTGAGGCCATCATCCTTTGTCTGAAGCATCAGCAGACTATAAAGTTTGATCAAAATTTTTACGGAAGCCCACACACGCATCAAAAATTTGGCGAGTCGTCAAAAAATATCAAACGGGTTTGATCCGTCAAAATTTTGATTCAAATCTTTTTTTGACATCAAAACGCCCTATACACAGTCAAATTTCGTATCAAAATTTTGACGCTTTTTTTGAACGTGTATGGGCCTCTTAAGCCTTGCTATGAAATAAGGTTTGCATACAAAACTCCTTCACTACCTAGCCCAGAATATTTCCAAACTAAATTTGTACACCAGACACCTGCTGCCCAGATGATCTCCAGGCATTTGAAAGCTTCACTTCTTTGTGCACCTTCAAATTTCCTGACATTCTCTTAAAATGACCAAACCAAAAACAATAGGAAGAATAACTTTTTGTTGAGCCTCCATGTGACAAGTCATGACACAGACCTGTAAATTTAAGAAAGATGCTGACAAGTTTATGGTACTGGCCTATGACCTTACTTGCTATGGTGCTCTAGAGGTTAAAGTCTGATCATTTTAATCTTATTTATGATGGAAATGAACAGGACAGGAAGGCACCTAGAAAGGTTTCAATTTACATCAAGATCTTTCAAGACGAATGGCACCTCCTGATTTTGGCATGACCTGTTGTTGGACACAATAATGGTAAAATTTTACATTCAGCACACGAGATAACTTGGAGTTTGATGACCCAAAATTCTAAATAGGAGCTATCTCTCTCCTACTAGCCAGGTGAAATTAGGAAGGAGTTTATTACCCTCTCCCAAAGAGTGGTCTGTGATTCCAACAGCACAATTAAAAAATTTGTGACAATAAAATATAATCAGAGATACCCCATTCCCATACTGTCAGCCGTGTCACATGAATGGCCCAAAGTTAAGTAACATACATGCATAATAACCACTTACCTAAATCACAATATGTTCCATTTCCTGTTACAGAACTCGGTTGCAGTACCGTTGTCAGCTTGTGAGCAATGACTTTGTTTATGTCTTTGAAAGAAATGTTCTTGATGTTGAGAAGCTGTGCACAGATCTTGTGTAGAGAATCATTCTCCATCACCACCAGGGCATCTGCTGTGTCATATAGGTGAGACAATGTCAGAACAGCATTGTAGTTCTGAACTATGACCTCGCCTGTGCTGTAGGGCCACACAACCTTAAAAAGTCATGATTGCAGAACAATCAGTGCAAATTTATTTTTTCTATCTTTTTTTTACTTTCTCATGTAACAAAAAGGTAATGTGATGAGAGTGTTTTTTGAAAACATTTAAGAGAAAAGGAATACATCGTAATTTCGCTTTACTTCATGAACAAGCAAAAGAAGTTTCCACACATCCAAAATTCTTGAACTCGTACGTATCTCATTATCTCAAGTTGTCTCTTATGCCTCCATACCATCTTGTGACACACTGAGAGACATGGATAAGTGTGAATAAGTGGTTACAATACGGACAGAAAAGTTTTGCACAGAAGTATTGAACAGCATCACACTGAACATGACTGTGCTTTTCTGAGGCTGTGCAGTTCATGCTGGCGATCTGCATGATAGTACTAAGATACTAAGATTTCACAATTTTTCTTAAGGAGCATGGGTGCAGGGGTCCATCATATCAGAAAGTGAGAGTTAAAAAAAATTGTTCCTACTTTCCCTGCACCGATGATGGAGCTTACCATACCATGTACTCTAACATTTCATTTTCAATGAATCCCTGGTTGTTTTTTAAATATTTTTTTTGCAGTGTAATATAGTGCAATATATCCAAAATATTTGAGATTTCTTTACCTGGTTTAATATGAATGAATGTGGATATTCATCCCTTAAGCTTTGAGTGATGAATGCTCCAACACCTGACCCTGTTCCACCAGCCAAACTGAGAAGACTCATGAAGCCTCCAAGACGATCACATTTCTCTGCCTCTTTTCTGATGAGATTCATGATCTTTTCCTGCGATCTAGGTCCATGTACACAAAACCCATGTGCCCAGTTATTTCCAGAACCTCGTTTCTGAGAAAACCACTGTTTTTCAGGATAAGTCCATCTCCCACTTTTTTTGGCTTGTTGAAGAGTTTGACTGATGGCTTTTGTTTCCATATCCACCAAGACAGCTCTGGCCTGAGGGATAGCAAGTGATCCATCTCGATTTTCTGTCTCAGCTTGAGTGAAGAATGTCTCTAAGGAGGCCTCAACATATTCCTTGTTATCCTTTGGACTGACTCCAGTAGGTTTGGCAAATATGTCATCAATGATAGTTGAGAATGTTTGTCCACCCACTTGATTTCCACATTGTCCTAGCTGTAGTGTGATCACAGACATGGTCCTGCATAGTAAACAAACAAAAATCTTCATTATTGGACTGTCTCAAGTTTGCCTACCCCTACCAATTAACATCCTATTCCTACTGGAAAATTTTAAAAAATGGGTGTTCATATCATGCGACATATATGGACTTGTTATTTTGCTTGCTTAAGCTTATGTGGGCTATAATGAGAAATTTAAACAAGTATAAAGAAGTGTACAAAATGTCTTTAAAACATTAACAACAATCAATAATAATTCTGATTATCTCAACATGTTTAATTATGATTTAAAAAAAAAAAAAAGCGAAACTTGAGTGAACGGTTGAGATACTCTATCATATTCATAAAACAGTATGATGTGGGTGAATGAATGTGCCAGTCCACTGACTAATTTCATTACCTCTATTAAATATCACATTCCATAGTACCCAGATGAAACACCCATCATATGGGTTTCAGCGTCTGTCAAATTCGGTTGTCGGTGGGAGGCCTAATCCACATGTTACTAACGAAATGTTGTCGTGTAACAACACATTCTGTTATAGTTATTCCCGTTTATTCAAATGCATAGTGATTAAAATAGGTGAACAGGAAAACACAGAGAACAAAACAGGGATTTATTCACTTTACAAACAATTTCATCTTTTTTGCAATATAGAGTCTACATAAATCTCACATTGCAACTTGATTATTGAAACTGATTAGATCTAGATAAAAAATATGAATAATAAATACTTAATTTGTACTTCTTTTGACGCTGATATTATTGTTCCGGTATGGAGCTAACATTCTTCAGTCGTAAAAATCACTTTAAACCCATAAACATGGCTGCCTCTATGAAAGTTGCCCTTGTTGCTCGCTCAGTTTGTAGTGTGAAGTCGTCATGTAACCATAATTTCTTGTTACGAAATGTAGGTAACTTGGACGAGCTAAGATTAACGATAATCCCGACACTACCAGTATCATTTTGTACAAATGCAGTTACTACTTCTGAATATTATCAGACGGAATCACACTTTCTTAGAAGTCAAGTTATAGGCAGGCCTACTAGGAGTAGGACTAGACTCTAGTCAGGTCTAGGTCTAGATCTAGATTCTAGATCTAGATCCAGATCTAGCCAAACTTGATTTGATGCAGTCTTGGAGATAAACAATTACAGGGAAAATGGGAGGACTTCTGAATGCGTTCCATAGCTCAACAAGTGCATAGTCATAGGCATTGTCAGATTGATAATGATATGTTTTTATTTTTTTTTTGTTATGTAACGATGTTAGGGTCTAGTCAGTTTGTATCATCGAGGCCGTAGGCCGATGTTCGTCTGGGCAGTAGTCAGATTGACAGATCGGGGAAAGCCGCCGGGGTAGCTATGTACTGTTTTCACTCGGGCTTTGGAGCGCATTCGGAAGTTCTTCCGGGAAAATAAGTGGCATTGTCCCACAATTTCTAGTAACCATTTTGTTACAGGCAGTAAAACTATAAGGTAGATAGGCCGGAAGGAGTTCCGTACTCGAGCGCCAAAGACCAGAAACTAACACAACTACCCCAGCCCCTTTTCGCCTGAGTAGTCAATCTGACTACCGCCCATTGATACAAACTGACTAGACCCTCACGCCCCCAACATTGCTTTTTTTCCAATGACAATTGGATAAACTAACAAAATTAATAAGTACCGAAAAAATATATAGGGTTTTTTATCAAAAAGTGGCGCTCGAGTAAGGTACTCCTCCCGATAGGCCCCCTAGCCCTAGATAGTAAGTGTGCGATGAAAACACTTACGTGTGATTATGCTGGTTACTGGTATGTAAAACAGGGACACCTTTGGAGAATATAATATCAGTTGTCTGAGACATAGACCACCAAGCTCTGAAATGTTTTTATTTAGTGTGTGTATGGGGGGTGGGGGGGGGGGTGGAAACAAGGACCTGAGGACTTCCTTGAACACCTTGTATAAAAATGCAATCTTACCATTTAAGAGTGTTTATTATAGAAATACAATTAATGAAAATAACTGAGATCAAGTGTCCAAGGGTGATAATAGTCATCATTAATGATAATATTTGGTTAAACAATTGTTTTTGTAATTAAATTATAGCAACCTGATCATCACACTACATCAGAGTAGACAGTTCCATGTAGGCCTACATATAATGAAGTATGAAAAGTAGGCTCTTCCTTTTGCAAAAGTTGCATGAAAAAAAAAGTGCAGTTGCAAAATTATTCTTGCACTGGTTTGATACTTTGCCCATTATATTTTTTAATTTTTACTTTGCTACACATTCAGGCATCATGGACAAGTTTCTTTCGGGGTTCCCAATCAAAAGATGAAGAACAGGAGAAAGAGCCAAAACCACGCAAACATCACCAAACAGATGGACCAACGACAGTTTCCAGGCTTGAGTCACTCAAAAAGAAAATGTAAGCTATGGAAGAATGGCAGTTATAAATTAGTTAATGTATGTTTAATTAATGTTTTCATTCAATTCAAATTACACAGTGATTCGGATTCTGCAGTTTTCAGCGGTGGCACAGTGCCTGAATAGAAAGTAAGAATGCAGTAGCTGATGATAAAAGAATTTATCTTATGTCCAGAAGAAGCTTTAATTACTAATGCACCTTGCTTAGATTTATCTATTCAAAAAAAGTAAATGGGTAGTATACTCAAATTTTATTACTTATCTTATAATAATTAATATATATGGTTATATGCTCTATTTAGGCATAAGCCGCATATTAAATGGCACCATTTGTACCATCTTTAGAATTCTAAATATTTTTTACATATGTATAACTTAACCCATTTGTAACCTGTCCATGTCAGGGTCAATGCAAATTATGATGAATAGAATTATAAGAAATTGAATGAAATCACTGAATATCTCATGATATGAAATACAGTGCAAACCTAATATCTCGACATCAGTGGGACCGTCTGACTTGCGTCAAATAAAAAGATAGTTGAAATAGCAGATTAGTGGTGCAAGACAGAAGGGGGGGGGGGCAAGAGAATCAAACATCACCATTATGGGAAGTGTCCAATAAATAATAATGTCCCTTCTTCTTTTAATTATCAGCATATTGTCACCCATTCCTCCAATTAAAGAAGGAACAGTTTAGGACTTAAAAATTGTGTCGAGTTACCCAGAATGTTGACAAAAGCTATGTCGAGATAAGTGGATTGGACTGTATATTATGTGCTTTCTGTGTTTGGAACTACTGATCTGGATGGCATGGCATTGTGTGTCTTAGGTCAGTATACAGTGTAAGAGGTTATACGCCACCACCTGATGTTGAAGGGAAGGTTGCATCAGTGACATCCTCGGTACTTGGTGAAACTGTAGACCCATCGTTCAAGCTGGACAATAGGCTTGTCAAGTTCAAGGTAAAATTTCCAGGAAAGAAGAAAAACTAACTAAAACTAATCAAACAAGATAATTTTAATGTGGCAAAAAACGGCAGGTTGATTCAAGTCTTTTTTGGGCAGAATTATACCTTTTAAAAAAATGAATAACACGAATACCTGTTTGTATTGTACGGTTAATCCCATAGAGATGCCTGTTGATCTACCATAGTGATTTGCACTGCAATGCATTATTTTATATTGTATGTGGTCACTTATGAAAATATGGATGACTTGGGAGTTGGAATGTCTTTCGACAATGTGTTATCAGATTCTTTTATATGACAACCACTTATTTTGTAGTTCTTTGCAAGTGATAGAAAATTGGGAAGGATGATGACTAGAATTCGGGTGTTTTCATGAGTTAGAGAGGGAAATCTGTTTATGGCTGATCGTATTGTAGAATTTATGGGAATTACAAGTGGTTTGTGATACAAATTTTCATTCTTTTACCAGCTGTTCCATTTAAATCTGTGTTTTCTCAGGTACTCACAAAATTGATGCAAGAGTTTGATCATCCTATTCCCAACACAGAACTAACGACCATGAATACATTAGCTGATGCAATCACATACTTCTCCACGCCCGTCCAGGACAAATCTAAATATGAAGACTTGGCAAAGTTGAATCTTCCCAAAAATCTCCACATTCAGATGGAACCTGTTCGGTTTGACCCAGAAACAGATACCTTTTTTGATGGACAAACAGCTTTTCCTGACAGGCCCACAGTTGTCACAAGCTTGAAGTACAGCCGCAAATATAAAGGAAATTCTGGGGAGTCTCGTAACCAGAGAAGCCTGACCAATTTTGAAAAACAAAAACAGTTAGAGGAGGATTATGAAAGATTAAACATAAAGAGGAAATAACATGCATTATATATAATATCGTATTTGTTTTTGTTTTGTCTTTGTTTTCAGTCAATGTTCTTTCAGTGTTGGATACAGGTGAATCTGAAATGAATCAAATTAGCATTTTACTGCTTTGAGATGGAAGAGTGGAAATTATGTATAGTTTCTGAGAGATTTCAATAGAGATAAAATTCACAAATTTATGCAAAATGTGCATGTTAACCTTTTCAACCCCAAGTCCTTGGCTCTGCAGCATCTCTGCAGCTGGATTTCTGAGATGATAATGGTGGAATTTTTGTATCAAGTAAACTTGCTGCAAATCGTTATTTTAATGTATTTGGAAAAAACAAAGCAAAACATTTTTACAGAGATCAGTCAGATCCAATACTTCTGTGCAAAGCTTTTTAATTTTATTTGACTGGTCTATACTTCTGGTGTTCTATTAATCCTATTAAATTTTTTAGTTCTACAAATCAGTGAAATTTTCAGCACTGCACTGTCAGTGCCAGTAAAATACTGTTCCAGAAAAGTAAATATATGTGAGCGAGCCCCACTAACCTCAACGGAAGTTGCATTTTTTCGGTTTTGAGTTAGGAACATCACCCTACAATATGAAATCTCATCTTTAATTTGGTGCAAATATTATTACAATGCTTCTTTTTATTGCAAAGTTAAGGCTTTTTAAAGACACCTACCCCCCGGTCAAAAAATGGAAGCAACTTCGTGAGAAGCCATTAAAAATGGAGGAGCGATTTTCGTACTCGGCGAGACAGGTGACCTTATTATCCCCTTAGCAGCGGGTACTTATAATTAACCTGTGCCTTTGAAATTTTGCAGGCCTATAAATGATGCAGACCCTATAAACATTCTGTGACAACAGCTTTATTGATTTTGAAGTTATCAGAAGTTCAGTGAACCCCATTATTGCTGTGATGTCAAAGGCATTTAAAGCAATATTTATCACATTTAGAAGCTGGTTTGAGATATAATATTTTTGCAGAATGTAGAAAAATGGTTGAGCTTTAAGTATCGACCAAAATAAAAAAAATCGGATATTTGTGTTTCATCACGATTTTCTCCGTCTGGTCCAGTGCGACTTCCGTTGAGGTTACTGGGGCTCGCTCACATAATTATGTCTTTTGGGTTTCCAGGCCTGTGCAAACTCCAAATGTACAATTTTTTTGTCATCGCTCATGATTTGGGTAATTGTTACTGTTAATGTCTTTACCCGTGATTGTGTTGCAGTGCTTGCATATAGCCATCATTGCATAGATTACAAATGTGAAAAGTATAAATGCATGACAGGTTTCGAATGTCTCTGTTATAGGGCCTGATGTTGAATAGTTCATAATGTGTGACTGAAATTTCCTGCTGTTGAGATTCTTGAATGGGGATACCAGTGAAGGGCAGAACTTAGGCAGGTATAAACTATGTATGGAGTAAGGGACAGTGATGGCAGAGAGAAAGATGTATTGACAAGGAAGGCACTGCATGTACATGTGTACTGAGAGAACAATAATCAAAGAGACTCTGGATTACGGTACACAAAAAAGTTTTTTTGCGAATCTTAGCGATTCATTTAGTGAATTCGAAGCAGTCACTGCACTGGGAATTGAAAATGTGTTCGTTTTTATAAGCTGTGATTTCTGTTATATTTTAGTGTGAAGATGGCTGAGTCTGACTGTAATTAAATAACATTTATTACTGAAAATCCAGTGTTCTGTCCTATTTCTGTGTATGTACATGTCTGCAGGATTACTGGCTGCTTGGTCTATCTTCAATATTTAGACTGTTTGTGTACTGAGTTTAGTCTGTTTTGTCGCAGTTTTAGTGTGAGATGCAGGTAATGGAGTTAAATGGGTCCTCGCGCGTCAGTAACATAGATACAAGTCTGTCTCGTTAGTTTGGACACATCAGTGCTGTCGTGAGTCAGCTGGCGGAAAGAGAGACTGAGGCAAAACAGACTTGCCTTTCAGTGCGGCCCTGGCCTAAGGGGTGAAATAGACCAAGGCTGGTGTAGTCTAGGTAGCAGACTGGTGGCTCGCTGCCTGATTACATGTACAGTGGACTTCACTTGAGTTGAACTCGCATGAGTTGAACTTCTGTAGAGTTGATCTTTTTTGGGGGAACCAGCACTGTTACATCATATTTTATATTAAAATAAAACGGTTGTGTTGACTTTGATTTCCTGTCCCATCTCTTATTCCAATTGTTGAACCCCAAACAGATGAGTTGATCTCGATTATCCGACCAACGAACATGAGTCGGCACCTCAACATCTGACACTGACATTCCCCCATTGGTGAAGCAATGTACATGTGTTATGCATTATGCTCAAACACTACTCTCTGCCCATACCGTCACAATGTGGGCTGTGAGTAGTTTTTATAGTAGGTGCCCACATCAGCCTTGGTCTGGTTCACTCCTTAATATCTAAATCAAAGTTTGGTTTCTTGAGAACTGTGAACTTTTTTCTGAATCTCAGATTTTTGTGTCAAGTGCAGAAATAATAATAATAGCATTTCTATAGTATAGGGCATTTCTAATAAAATTATTACTCAATGCGCTGTACATTGCATCAATGACTCATGCATACACTTTCCAAATCTCGTACTAAAACACGCACTCTCATCCATACACACTTTCATTTTCACACACATGGACGCTCTTAGTCACATAGCACTAGGTTATTTAATCAATCATAACATCAAAGTACAGAATAGAATTTTGAAAATTTAACAGTTTCCGAGGAAAAGGTGATGTTTTACTCTTTTACCCTGTGGACTGAAGTTGAACTGATCTTTCCATTTCTTTGCTTTCATTATGTTTTGCTTCTCTGTCAATCTTCCTTCTCCACATTGTCATGCTGCTGTTCTTTTGCCACTGATGGTGAATGTTAATTATTAAAGTATAAACGCATGTGTGTCTGTTTCTTTTTCTGTCCACCTCACTTTCTCTCTCTCTGCTTCTGTGTGTTCCTCTCTCTACCTGTGTGCATAAGTGTGAGGAAGGGAGAGACTAATATTGGGGCAAGGGGGATACTTTTGTGGGGAGGAGAGGGGGGTATTTCTTTGACTGGAGGACTTGCCACGGATTGTGATCAGAGTTTTGAAAGGAGTGGCAAGCAAAAAAAGCAGAGAACTCCTTGATAAGCACAATCTGAAAGTTTTGCTACCGTAAAAGAGCCTTGTTTGTAGGGCACCATCGGTAAGCAAGCACCTAAATTATCGGTCTGCATGTGGTTGGTGCAATATTACATACATTAAATTAAGAAGTTTCACAAGAAGTTGGTGCAAAACTACAGATAAAAAACATGGCATTTCATGAGTAATGGGTATAAACACAGAAAATGTCATTTCGTGGCCTAGGATCAGCTGTTTTATTGTTTATCGCAATAATTATTCCATGTGCCCAGGAGGCGATCGTACGCCGACGTTGGGAGAAATAAAGTGTAAAAAGTTTGGAGAAGCGCAAGTTTCTGTGACGTCAAGTGCAACAAACCACAGGCACTCCCTCAAGTTTTTTTTACGCCAGGAGTACGTATTTTAAAGCCTTTTAAGGTTCCACAGCTAGAGAGCTCCTCCCGAAATACTCCTTACAACAGCCTTAATTAATTATTCGTTCAGATGTTCTTTTTGTTTTCCTCCTGTTTTTTGGTTGAAAGTGTAGGGGACAGGGTTAGGGATTGGATAAGATTTAGGGTTAAGGATAAGGGCGGGGTTAGGGATAGGTACGTAGGCCCTATACGTATAACAACAGTCTTTTTTTTTTTTTTTAAACCTTAATTAATACAGGGTATTAGTGACTGCACTGTATTTTGTCTTGAAAAACTTCAGTAAACTCATATTCCTTAAGGGACTTTCCATACAGCATGCCTTTTTGCCCGTTTCATAATCCATATAATATGCCTAGTTTTCCAGCCCCCCCCCCTCCGCTTTTCATACGCTTAGTCTTCAGCCCCCCCCCCCCACCCCAAAGCTCCTCTAAGAGCGAAGGGCCATTATGTTCACGGTAAGACATAGCTGTGGCTAGCTTGGTGCTCTAAAACAGTGATTTTCCACCCTTCACTTTGCCCCCCACCCTCCTCCATGTACGCTTTCTGTATGCTGGGAATAACTCCCTCCCCCCCACCCCCAGCCCATCCTCCGAGGGTACGTAATGTCTATGGACGGCACCTTACAATCGGTTCGGAAGTCTGCCAGTTTAGTTTGTTCCGCTTAGACCAGGGCTAGCTTTGCTAATACGAGAAAGTTAACAACCGGGAATAGAAAGGCTGTGGTAGTGCGAGCTCCCCCGAAAACTTGAAAAGACCGGAAAATAGCACAATATCCGCTCCAAAGGTATATGACTTGTGCAATACACCGAGTTGGCGAGTGGCCTGTATTTACCCATGTTCTGATGACGTAGGCAACAATTCGACAAAGGTGTCTCCTCGCTTTTTGTTTTATTTTATCAACAAAGGAAATCGTAGGATTAAATAAATAATCTAGTCAAACAGAAACAGTCTATGTAAAATGCCACTGTAAAGTTTTGGAACAAGAAGCTCTTGTAATATCATATGGGCAATGGCAAACCTAAATGACCTTGCGATGGCACGGGGGTGGCGTGGGGAGGAGGGTAACGGGTGCCATTGGCGTATGAAAAGCATAAAGCATACACGAGGAGGGGGGGGGGGAGCGGGGGTCAAAAGTGACCAAAATGGAATGTTCGGGATATGGACTTTGTAATTACATAGATGAAGATCCTTGGTACCGAAGTCAAAAGCCAGCGTATTTTATGCTCGGTTTTTTTCTGTAGAATTCATTTTGTATAGTTCTCTTCTTGTTTGTTTGTTTATTACATGGACCTTTGCAGAATACAACTTTCGCCACCTTTTAAATTCAGGCCAAGCCCCACCGCGACCACATAGCCTTTGAACAGCCAGAGACTCTTGACATAATATTCATATCGACAAGGAAATACTTTCTCTGAGTATATATTATATTCATAGGCATGCGGATTTCCTGCGCTGTTCCTTTCTGCGCTTACGACTGACGCTGTAGGCCTACGTGATTTCTGATACACATGTACTGCAAATGTAGCACACCGACAACGATGTGTTCCACGGGAGAAAGAAAATTGTTTTTATCTGCTGTTTTGTTAATTTGGGGTAAGATAACCACATCTTTTAGCCTAATTTGTGAATGAAATGACATTATACTTTGATTCATAATAATATGAATCCATTCATGCCAGTGAGAGCCACAGCTCGTTGACTCAAGCCTGTTTTGTGTCGGTTTTGACGCAGACTCGAAATTCCCCTGCGTCAACATGCAGCGACTTTAGTTCTTGTTTGTTCTATCTCCATTTTCTGAAAAAAAAAAAACAACAAACCAATAAACAAACCAAAAAACAACTGTAGATCTTTTAGTATGTATAAGAGATATAACAAATGCACACTCGTTGAAACTGCGTTGTGGCACTAATCAAGCTGTTTCACAGTTTCAAACTCCTTATCATAAGACTAAAGCCGCAGAAGTTTGCCGTCGAATTTCTCAGTTACGCAAAACGGGGAGTTGGAACAAACAAGAGCTAAGGTCGCGTTGTTTCAGCGAGGCCCCATTTAATCCCAAGACAGTCCACACCCCACACTGAGAGAAAATACCGAGGCCAAACAGGCTTGAATGAGTAGTTTGGGCCCTAAAATTGCACCAATGCGAGCACAGATCCGAGGGATTTTCTTTGTTTAACGCTGAAGATGGCCTCCTTCAAAATTGAGTTCTTTCGAAAATGAAACAGCTTTTCACATAAATTGAAGGCGTGTGTAAGAAACCAGTTTGTTACTTAAAAGCCTAAGTCAAACTATGGCAAAAAAAAACAAAAAAACGTTATGCACAGCAAAGCCTTTCGTAAGAAAGAATACAGAAATGATATACAATAAAACGCAAAGGAAAAAGAAAGACAAAACAAGCTTTCCGGCTATTGACCTTGCAAAAAAAATAATTAATTAACAGAAAATTAAACAAATAAAAAAACAATAAACAATCACAGAATATTACATGTATATAAATGCGAGTACTTAGTTGTGAGTTCCAGCCATGGCTATTGGGGACGCAGTCCGTTCTAAAAACCGAAGCTGAGCAGTTTGGGGGCACCTTTCAGAATATGAAGGTAGGACAAAGCATAAATTACGGGAGGTGTCTGGATTAAAAAAAACAACAACAACAACAGCAACAAAAACAACGAGTTCCAACTTCACAGATATATTATTATTATAATGAAGAAGAGAAGAAGACGTTATTGCTTCAGTAAAGCGGGTGAGAAAAGGTAGGTAAATTTTATTGTGGTACTCGGAGAGCAGACACGATCATTTGCAGCGGCTGTCAGTTTTTAGACTGGAAGGCCCCAATATGAGTGACGTCATTGTAAAACGTGTAATATTATGTCACCCTGCAGTTTCTGAGTGCACGGGCAATAACAATTAACAGGGACTTTCTCCTTATGTTTAAAAAATGTGTCCGGAATTTATTCTCACCCATCACATTATCATTATACTGTTCTGTATTTCTTATAGTTTTCCAATTTTTCATAAACATAAATTTAAAAGTAATAATAGCAGGTTAAATAAAAAGTGTATTGGGTACAATTATTACCGGTATATATAATCATAGATGTACATGTTTATAGGCTACATTATTAATTATGTACATTTTTGTACAAGGACATAACCCGCTTTAAAGAGTTGAGTAAATAAACCAGCATAATATTTTTACATTTGCAGCACAGCCTGAAATATTTAAAATGGTTTGATGGCGATCTTAACGAGCCAACAGTTTATTATTGCAAACCATGTAACATTAAATCTCTAGCAGTCTCGCTCTACCAGGAGTTTCAGTTCATATCAAGTAATTAATGAAATCTATTTATTTATTTATTTGTTTATTTATTTATTTGTACATTTATTTATTTATTTATTTTGTTTACTTATTATTTATTTGTTAATTTGTACAGGCCTTCCAGTGTGTGGAGGGGCCTTCACACAAGTTACTACGACGTATGGCGATTACTACGCATCGCATACTTCAACGAACTACGCCAGCGCCGTCAGCAGCTGTGTGGCTGCAGGTTATTCCTTGGCCAACTTTGACAACAATACTGCATTTATAGCTCTTAAAGACGAGCTGGATTCATACGGTTATACCTATACGAACACGGAGTTTTGGATAGACATTACAGTAACAGGTATTCAGCCTGTGTATAGTTTTCTAAATATGGGACGAGCCATAAAGTACACACGATTTTGGCGTCTCCAACCCCCGTGTAGTCAATCTGTCAGCATCTGCCCTGATAATAAGTTTAGTAGCACATGTACAAGGGTATCTACATGCCCGATCATAAAAGCTTACAAATATGCTCACAACTTTAGACCTATAACTTTTTTGGATAGAATACTCTATGAACTTCTTAGAAGATTTTATTTTATTATTATTTCCAGCCCATCCGGCAGAAGATCAGTTCCGCCTACCGATCGACACCGTAAAATTAATGAGTCGAAGAACGGCCTTTCCGATCATACTTTTCGATTCCACTCGACGAAACTGAGTCGTGATCCGGTCCAAATTTTATATGCTTAACCTGCAGGCGGATGGAAGAACAGCTCAAAATCACCGAAAATATTAAAAATATAGAGAACTTGAAAACCTAATAAACTAGACCTATGTACACTTTTATGTTATGTCTTTCTATGCGCAATATGACATTTTGTAGAAATAAAGGCGCAGCGGTTGAAAGCCTTTAATGATTACATTGGAGGCGTTACTTTCTTTATAATAATGGTATAGTGATGATTAGCGATTGTCGTAGGTTTAATGGTACTAGCAATGGTAGTATAGTTAGCATTATTAGCTATTGCAGTAGGTTTAGTAGAATTAGCGATGGTAGTAGGTTAAGCAGTATTAGGGATGGTTGAAGGTTTAGCAGTGTTAAGGATGGTAGTAAGTTTAGTAGTACCGGTATTGGAGATAGTAGTAGGTTTAGTAGTTTGAGGAATGGTAGTAGGTTTAGTATTATTAGGGACAGTAATAGGTGTAGTGGCATTAGGGATGGCAGTAGGCTAGTAGCATTAGCAATGGTAGAAGGTTTAGTAATGTTGGCTATGGTAGAAGGTTTAGTAGTATTAGCTATGGTGGTAGATTTAGTAGTGTTGGCTATGGTAGAAGGTTTAGTAGTATTAGCTATGGTGGTAGATTTGGTAGTATTAGCTATGGTAGAAGGTTTAGTAGCATTGGCGATGGCAGTAGATTTGGTAGTATTAGCTACGGTAGTCGTTTTAGTAGCATTAGGGATGGCAGTAGATTTGGTAGTATTAGCTATGGTAGTCGTTTTGGTAGCATTAGGGATGGCAGTAGATTTGGTAGTATTAGCTATGGTAGTGGGTTTAGTAGCATTAGGGATGGCAGTAGATTTGGTAGTATTAGCTATGGTAGTGGGTTTAGTAGCATTAGGGATGGCAGTTGATTTGGTAGTATTAGCTATGGTAGTAGGTTTAGTAGCATTGGCGATGGCAGTAGATTTGGTAGTATTAGCTACGGTAGTCGTTTTAGTAGCATTAGGGATGGCAGTAGATTTGGTAGTATTAGCTATGGTAGTCGTTTTGGTAGCATTAGGGATGGCAGTAGATTTGGTAGTATTAGCTATGGTAGTGGATTTAGTAGCATTAGGGATGGCAGTAGATTTGGTAGTATTAGCTATGGTAGTGGGTTTAGTAGCATTAGGGATGGCAGTTGATTTGGTAGTATTAGCTATGGTAGTAGGTTTAGTAGCATTAGGGATGGCAGTAGATTTGGTAGTATTAGCTATGGTAGTGGGTTTAGTAGCATTAGGGATGGCAGTGGATTTGGTAGTGTTAGCTATGGTAGTAGGTTTAGTAGCATTAGGGATGGCAGTAGATTTGGTAGTATTAGCTATGGTAGTGGGTTTAGTAGCATTAGGGATGGCAGTTGATTTGGTAGTATTAGCTATGGTAGTAGGTTTAGTAGCATTAGGGATGGCAGTAGATTTGGTAGTATTAGCTATGGTAGTAGGTTTAGTAGCATTAGGGATGGTGGGAGAGTTGATAGTATTAGCTATTGTAGTAGGTGTAGCAGTATTAGCCATAGTAGTAGGTTTAATGGTACCAGAGAGATGGTACTAGCGATGGTAGTAGATTTGGTAGCATTAGCTGGGGTAGTAGGTTTGGCAATACACAATGTATTCATTGTAGTAGTAGTAGTAGTTGCAGTATTTAACAGTATTAGCTCAAGTTCTGGCTGTAGTAGTAATCTGGTATTAACTGTAGTATTATTGAATGTAGTTAGAGAGAGAGTAGATTTACAGTACTACTGTGGTAGTAACTGTACTGGTAGTGGTAGTAGTAGTAGTAGTAGTAGCTGCAGTAGTAGCAGTACTGGAGGTGGTAGTAATAGTAGTACTGGGAGTAGTAGTAGCAGCAGCGGTAGTTTTCATAGTAGTAGTGGTTATACTCCTCCCTCTCACCTCAGTCCCCCCCCCCCCACCCACAAAAAAAAAACAACAACCTCGCCGACAGGTGCTGCACTGTGGCGACGACATGTCTGCTCCAGTTGTAACTGGGCTGCAATGGCACAAAGACGAATTTCTTAAATGGAATTAAAGAAGTATACAAAATACAAATATACAATGTAATAATAGTGGTTGTTGTTGCTGCAGCAATATAACAAAAATAATAATAATAATTTTTAATAACAAAAAAAGGCCTGGAAAATGCTTGCCAGTACTTATTACACATCGTGCCGTGTACTTTCAGCAACTTCCCAGAAATACTGGTTCAACAATGGACCACCTGGTACATCAGTTACCCTCAGGAAACCTGCACCGTTTGTTGTTACAGGTCAGCCCCCCTCACCCCCTCCCCTGCTCGCATGTGTGTGTGCTTGTGTCTGTCTGTCTATCTATCTATCTATCTATCTATCTATCTATCTATCTATCTATCTATCTATCTATCTATCTATCTATCTATCTGTCAGCCGGTCCTTCTATCTATCTATCTATCTATGTGTCTGTTTATCTATCTGTCTATCTATCTATCTATCTATCTATCTATCTATCTATCTATCTATCTATCTATCTATCTATCTATCTATCTATCTATCTATCTATCTATCTATCTATCTATCTATTTATCTATCTATCTATCTATCTGGCTGTCATTCTGTCAGCCGGTCCTTCTATCTATCTATCTATCTATCTATCTATCTATCTATCTATCTATCTATCTATCTATCTATCTATCTATCTATCTATCTATCTATCATCTATCTATCTATCTATCTATCTATCTATCTATCTATCTATCTATCTATGTGTCTGTTTATCTATCTGTCTATCTATCTATCTATCTATCTATCTATCTATCTATCTATCTATCTATCTATCTATCTATCTATCTATCTATCTATCTATCTATCTATCTGGCTGTCATTCTGTCAGCCTGTCCTTCTATCTATCTATCTATCTATCTATCTATCTATCTATCTATCTATCTATCTATCTATCTATCTATCTATCTATCTATCTATCTATCTATCTATCTATCTATCTATCTATCTATCTAAATTGTAATGTTATTGTCGTTTTACTATGTCTCGTTTGGATCCAGAGATGCTTGTCCACGTTTCCAATCAGCCTCATCCCTGATACTACAGCCTCGCACTGCTGAAAGAGGCCACAAAATCAAGAAACAGTTTTCAGTATATTGGATTTTTTCCTGCGATCGTAGTTCAAACAAAACATCCCCCACCCAGCATCCTACAGAAATGCGACGTATAGGATCCACGTCAAGTTTGCACGTAGGAATGACATCGTCCTCGTGGAGCTCCGTCGATTACGATACCATCCTGACCTCGGTTCGATGTAGGGAACCAGCCCTTATGGTAACCCTATTAATCCTACGGAAATCTACGTCGTACTGACGTAGGCTTTGCAGGCTGGATCTAAAGTGGTATTAAAAACTTTGGGCTATTTCTCCACAGATGCAGACGAACAATTCAGCGGATCACAGTCTCTTGGGGGCGTTGTCTAGCTAAGGGCTTTAACTCTCTAGAAGATTGCCAAACAATGCATTAGGGTTACTCCCCTGTATAAATGCCTAGTTATTTTCCGTAGTCAACTTTTGTGTTATTGGTGCGGTTGTTTTGTGTCCGCAGAATAAGGGACCCAGCCTATTACTCGTATCGAGGTCTGGCTGATGGTGGATGTACCAGCAATTACAACTATCTCTGCAGTACGTGAATTTTGAATAATTTATGTACGTTACAAGAAAAGAAAATTGCCATTCAATTCGGGCCAAGTGTTACCCCCCCCCCACCCCCCATCTTTTTTTCTCTGATATTTGATGTACAAAGACACATAGAGAAGCAAATAAATGGACAGACAGACAGACAGTCGGGCAGATAGATAGATAGATAGATAAATAGAAGATAGATAGATAGATAGATAGATAGATAGATAGATAGATAGATAGATAGATAGATAGATAGATAGATAGATAGATAGATAGATAGATAGATAGATAGATAGATAGGTAGATAAATAGAAGATAGATAGATAGATAGATAGGTAGATAGATAGATAGATAGATAGATAGATAGATAGATAGATAGATAGATAGATAGATAGATAGATAGATAGATAGATAGATAGATAGATAGATAGATAGCTAGATAGATAGATAGATAGATAGATAGATAGATAGATAGATAGATAGATAGGTAGATAGATAGATAGATAGATAGATAGATAGACAGATAGATAGACTACAGACAGACAGGCAGACGGTCGGACGGAAGGATGGACAGGGGATGAATAGATGGATGAATGGATGGATGGATGAATACAGATTTTTAAATTCATACCTGTTCTTGTCTTCTCCTTTTACTTTTTTTTTTTTTTTCTACTTCACATTGACGGAAACAGTGGCACCCGTCACAACGACAACCACCACCACCACTACTACAACTACCACTACTACCACGACAACCACCACAACCACCACTACCCCCACGACAACTACCACAACCACCACCACTCCTGTGACAACCACTACTACAACACCAACAACTACTACCGCAGCGACAACAACTGATAATGGGTGAGTTTTCTATCTTAGTCAACCCCTGACATACACATCATTCATCTGCTTATCTTATCATCGTTAACTTAATCATCATTATCATCTAACAATTGGGTAACATTTCTGTGTTTGTCCATAAAAGCAAAATCTTCCCAAGATGGTCGCAATTGTTTGTTTGTTTACTTATTTATTTACACATGGGCCATCCATTAGGGACGTGCACTCAATAATTTGCGATTTTCTAACCCCCCCCCCCCCCCCTCCCCGTTTCGTCACAATTCCCTAAAACTGTAGTAAATGTAATCGGTTTTGACTACATTTCAGGAGAAAAAAAAAACAAAAAAACTTTACTTTAGTACAACTGGTCTAGGTATGATGAATTTTTGAAAGTTTGCCCTTCGATAATTTTTCGGTGTAGAGTCTATAATTACCCAAGATCATCCGATGCCGCTCTGAATGTGATTGAATTTATAATAATTATAGAAATTGATGTTTCGACTTTTTGAGTTGCTACAGACTTAGGGCACGGCGACGGTGTGAACATTATGGTTAGCCCTCAATTGGAAAGATGCTAAAACAAATCTACAAAGTGGAAAAAAAACAAAAAACACCCAACAATAACAACAACGAAAAAAAAAGAGGTATTTCCTAGGTTTTAAACTCCAGGTTTACGGATAATGGATGCTCCGGTACAATGAGTTTATACAACACTGTAGTGCGTCTTCCGTAGTCTGAGTGTGAACAACGTTGAGTATCTAGAAAACTGTCTTTTATAAATTTTGCCTAAGGCTCATATATTTTACACTGCACCTTATTGGTTGTTGTTGTTGTTTTTAATCTGTCGCCTCTTTTTGAGTTTGCTTCTTTATCGATTTCATAAAAACACTTCTACCAGGTTAATCTGTGGGGTCGTAGCAAGCTTGAAGCAAAGTCAAAATATGGCAGCAACGAAAAAGTGTACATGTGCAAAGCTTTCCTTGTTTCCCTATTTCTTTACATTTGATTGTATCGTTTCTGTACCATTTCTGACCTTAGGCTTTGCTACACAGGCCTACAACTTTTTCTTTTTGCCATATACCTAAACTGTGCGAAACATGGAAATAAGTGTTCATCTGGGACGGGGGAACGATTGGTGAATGCTCGGGGAACAATACATCACGCAAGACAGTAGAATGTATACTGTACACTTTTTAGTGTTTGGCACAGTTTAGTACTGTGTAATTGTTTCATTTTTCATGATATGTTTTATGGTCCAATCATAATTTCTAACAAACTGCAAAGAAGCAGCACTCAAAATTAGGCTACATTCTGACAAATAAAAGATCAGTTCCATAAGATTTAGTGTGAAATGTGAGAGAGTACAGATTTTCAGATAAATCCATTGACAGATTTCCAAAAAATCAATGTTATTTCCGCTTGATTCATACTGAAAAGGAAGCGCTAGTTAGGGCTTTGTAACTACAGTTATCTCCATCTCACATACAACGTTAATGAGCTGCGTCACGCCCACGTGTTTGGTGAAAACCGGGTTCGCCTTTTTTCCACGGCGTGGTGTTGAATTGAAATGCTTTCATTATCCTTTCATTTATTAATTCGGTTAAGAATGAGACGAGTACCGAGTAATGAATTAGTGATACGTTCTGTTTGATAGTGATACGGAATAATTGTTTCAGAGACTAGTAACTCAAGATTTATCTGCCCCGTTGCTCGTGCGTGATAGTTCATGTGGCGTGACGTTGCAACAACGAATAATCTAAAATGGTTTGACAATCTAGTGTTGTGTTCCATATTTGAGACTCATCACTTAACGACTAATGCGCCATGTATCTGCAACACTCACTGATTAAATTGTCAATGAAAACGGACAATAGCCCAGCTTATGCCAGGGCGTACAAAAATATGCTGTTTGTGGCATCTTCATTGGCATTATTTTACTGAGTTTGGAGACAACAGGTGGGCACAGTAACAGTCACATTGTGCTGGGGAGAAGCAGTGCGATAGGACAGAAGGAGACCGTAGCAGAAGCGCCCACGATCACCCGCGGTTTTTGTTGTTGTTGTTGTTGTTGTTGTTGTCCAAAGATCTGCTGTGATAACAGATTTAAACATCCAACAACGTGATAAACACTGTCAATTATTGAACGTGATATTTCTTTGATCTCCAGACAACAAATGCTTCTATTATGGAAGTGCTTTGCTAGGGACGCATACATCGCTTGAATGACCAATCGGAGAATCACTCAAAACAGCACTTTCTGTTGATATATTTTTTCCTGTTTTTTGTTTGTTTGTTTGTTAAGCTAGCTATTGTCCCATTCTTCCAATGGTAAAAACAAAGACAAACCCAAAAGACATCACTTCAGATCGAAAGGAATCAGCAAAAAAAACAAAACCCATTGATGCCGAGATGCGTAGGGTCATCCACAAAACTCAGCGATTCATAGATAGATAGGAGAGTACACAGAGTGCAGTGGTGCACGCAGCGAGCATTTTTCAGGGCGTGATGACGTCATGGCTTCATAGAGTGTTCGTCAAAATGAAGGATCGGAGGTAGTCAATTAGCGACACAAAGTTAACTAAAAATACCTCCCCACCATTTCAAGTCTCCGATCTAAACCTAAAAAGAATCTTCTTCGTTTCGAAAGGAAGGCACATTTAAAGTTTCACGCAAATTCGAGCTGTATGAGGGGCGCCAGGTCTTGTTCAAAATGGGGCGATTTTTTTTATCATATGAGATTTTTTGTTTGTTTGTTTGTTTGAAATGTACATGGCATTAACTCATACTCATGAAAAGGGTTTAGCAAAATTCTGAGTACTTTTTTTGTTGTTGTTGTTTTGTTAAGTGTAAAAACGTATTTGTCCAGCTGATCGGCCGTACGCGTCCTTTCATATAGTAGTCCTTGATATACTATATATATTATTACTGATTTTTAAAAATTGTTTTTTTTGGAGATGCCATTGATATTGTAAAGCGCTCTGAACCCTTATAGAGAAAGACAACTATAGAAATGTCCATTATCATTGCATGTATGAATATTATTATTATTACTTGAAAATTATTCAAGTTTTTGCCACTGATATTTTCTCTACAATGAGTAGTGTTATCCTATGGCCAGCAAACGAGCGTGTTATACCTGGGTGCAATGGCGGGATCATCTCTTGGTATCTTTTATTGGAAAGTACGGGTAGCTATATTCAAATGTTGTCTACATTTTTCTGTAAGAGCACTTCAAAGTTATTCATTTTTTTTTTTTTGCTTCATGCAGAGTGGTGTTGTCATCTGGCCAGCAAATGAGCGTGGTGTACCTGGGTGTTATACTTGGCTCATCCCTGGGGCTGTCCTGTGTGTGCTCGTGCTGCTGGCTCGTGATCTACCGGACCTGTAAACGCCGGAAGCGCAGGGAGAAGGAGGAACTGTTCAGAGCAGACCAAGAAAAAACGGTCGCTAACTCAGACTCTGAAATCTGACGGGACGACTTCTCTGAGGCTGATAGCGCATTGGATCAAGCCTGTTTTGCGTCTGGTGTAGCCTTCGCCGTACGTCGTGGGTCTACTGTACGCCGAAGGAATTAAAACATGTTTGTAATTATTCTGATTTCTGGGAATTTTTTCCTGAAATTCCAGTTTTCCTCAGTGTCGTCATTCCACGTTTTCCCATAGTTTTAAAATGGTTAAAACATGCACGTATGCGCTACACAACGCACATGCATTGACTATTCCTACAGTAATGTCCTGGGGTCTCACAGACATGATACATTTAAAGACGATTTTATTGTAGGAGTTTATTGTCATACTTTCAGTCGTACGTCATAGGGTTTCAGATACACTTGCCCTGCACTCCCAAAGAGGATTCTAGTGTTATATCCCTACTCGTACATTCTAGGTTCTGACAGACACCACACTTTTAAAGAGGATAAACTAATTAATTGTTCTTTAGGAAATTGGTGTCAGTTTAGGTACAGCGGGCGTACGCCTTGTATAGTTTTTAGCGACGTAGAGGTCTCTCTTTCCGACAGCTGACCCAAGAGTTTTGGCTCGCCTGAATAGTGAGACAGAATTGTGTCAGTCTCGCCACTGAACGAGATCCCGTTTATCCACATCTCACAGACAAGACTGATTTTTTTTTGGGGGGGGGGGGAGACAGACGGAGAGAGAGAAGGAGAGAGAGAGAAAGAGAAGGAGAGAAAGAGAAGGAGAGAGAGAGAAAGAGAAGGAGAGAAAGAGAAGGAGAGAGAGAGAGGAGTGGGGAGATGACATGACGCTAGGAGAAAGCAGGAGAAAGATTTATATAGCACAAACCTTCATGGAATGTCAAACCTAAAAACACAATAAAAGCACACACAAAAAAAAATATTTTGGCAATAGATTTTCATAAAATTGAACTAATTTTGGACAGGACAAAATAAAATAAAAAATCATGTTGGCCAGTAATCTGCAATAAATATCAAATCATTTATTCGAGCATACAAACCTCGCCACCAATTCACTGTTATAGAATAAATAGGAGATTCGAGAAATAAAATTTAAAAAAAAACACCAAAGAAAAACTCTCGTAAACAAAATAAATAAATAAAGTGTTTAAAATTTATTACGAGAGATAGAGACAGAGACAGAGGAAAAGAGAAATATAGATGGATAGATAGATAGATAGATAGATAGATAGATAGATAGATAGATAGATAGATAGATAGATAGATAGATAGATAGATAGATAGACAGATAGATAGATAGACAGATAGATAGATAGATAGATAGATAGATAGATAGATAGATAGATAGACAGATAGATAGATAGATAGATAGATAGATAGATAGATAGATAGATAGACAGATAGATAGATAGACAGATAGATAGATAGATAGATAGATAGATAGATAGATAGATAGATAGATAGATAGATAGATAGATAGATAGATAGATAGATAGATGGAGAAAGAGAAGTAAGAAGGACACAGAGAGAAAGATACGTCATGTGCATGACGATAACGATGACAGTGGTGAAATAAAATAGATACAGATTAAAAAACCTAACAAAAAGAAAATGAGAAAAAGAAAGATAATCAAACATTTAAATCAAATTAGTTTCACTGCTAAGTCGCAATCCTTTCACGACCTTATCAAACGTCTACCCTGGTGTTCACAGAACATCTTTATCGATTTTCTGTCAGTCTTAATTCACAGCTTAGAAAAATGTTATGGGTTCATAATTGCTATAATTATTCCGTTAACAATGAATAATATTTGAACAAGAATTATTCTTTTTAACCATTTGATTGATTTGTACCCAAGAACCCATTGGACAGAAGACTGTCCTTGTACTAAGCGGATTGATAAGTTGATAGCCGTGCTAATTGCCCACCTAAGCGCAGCGAAACACCATCATCTGACGTCACGATGTGGTCTAGTTGAGACAAGAACTATGGAAAGCCATAATGGCCATTATAGCTGCAGAGCCATGGCAAAAGACAGTGTTCGACGAGACCAAAATTTTATGCCATCGGCATGTGTCTTGCTGTCATGTTGCAATCCTACCTTAGCTTCTGTAGTATGCAGTTGCCAACTATAAAAAAAAACACATTTTACCTGAATATGTAGATTTCATGCATATTCAAAGAAGGCCCTACGCTTGCGGGTCCCTGAAAGAATTATTTTCTGACGTCGGCCCACAGCGCGTCTTGTCCTTTCTGAAAGAGACTAAGATCTACAACTTGATTTAAAAACTGTTATTATGTACATTTACAAAATTCTTTTCAAACCTATGCAAAACAATTTTTTTGAGAATTTTACCAATGTAATAATCTTGTTACGGAACTATCTACTTCTATTTGTGAAACATAAAATTGACGAGCCTCTGAATACCAGGCATAAGTAAGTTCCCAAAAAGGACCGTGAAAGGCGCAGTTATGCAAAGTGGCCATTGTCGTGCCGACAGGCCGTAAAACCCAAAGTCAAACTCCTTGACTCTATAATGAGCCCAAGTCTCGCATGTGTTGCCCATCCATCTCCAATCATTTGTCTACATTTTAAAAAATGCGATGTGACATCAACGCAACCAACAAAGTTCCATGTGCGTGAATAAGCTTCCAGGAAAGGAAACAACCCAAAAAACTTTGTCTAGCGCAGCCCATTGTTCATAGGCAACGTCCCTTCTTCAATCCCAGGCAGGTTTGTTCAGGATTCCGTAGGGTTGGAAGGATGACCGTAAGGGCGAGTTCTGTACATGAAACCGACGTTGGTGTAATGTCGTCACCAGCGGATCTACGTAGCAACGACGTGGTTCCTAATCCTGTGTTCAAACTTGACGTCAATCCT
This sequence comes from Onchidella celtica, assembly GCA_963931925.1. Taxonomy (NCBI): domain Eukaryota; kingdom Metazoa; phylum Mollusca; class Gastropoda; order Systellommatophora; family Onchidiidae; genus Onchidella; species Onchidella celtica. The sequence goes on along the minus strand of OZ007576.1, from coordinate 29,309,992 downwards.
ACACCTAGGATTTCCATACGGTTGCCGGCTGGGTTCTCTGTTCACTTTTTAACTTTGTGATTATAACCAAAAGAAGTTACTAGTGCACAAATCACGACTTTAGTTCTTGTTTGTTCAAATTTCTGTTTTTGCACACCTGAGAAATTCCAAAGGAATAGAAAAATAAATAAATAAATAAATAAATAATGAATGAATAAATAAATAAACAAATGAATAAATAAATAAATAAATAAATAAAGGGGGCTGGACAGAACAGCAATAACTACTACCACCCTAATCCCTTCCTTTTTGCGAAAAAAAAAAAACGAACAAAAAGCAAAACCGGAAAGCAACAAAAGCTTGGAATCCATTTTCTTTCTTTCCTTCCTTTTTTTCTTTTTTTTCTTTCCCTTTTTTCTTTCTTTCTTTTCCTCTTTCCCCACATTTTTCTTTCTTTCCTCACTTCTTTCTTTCTTTCCTCACTTCTTTTTCCGTTCACACTTTCTGTCTTTCCTTCCTTTCTCCCTTTCTTTCTTTCTTTCTTTCCATCCTTTCTTCTTTCTTCCTTAAACTAAAAAGTCTGTGTAACCAATTTTGAACCACATCATGATTAGAAAATTGGTCTCCAATTACAATTCCATATTTCTAGGTGGGCCCTTTTGTCTTGCCTTCCTTGCGATCAAGAGATCGGGAGGAAGAAATAAATAAGAAGAAAGAACGGAGGGCCCAAACATACAAGTCTTCTGGAGACCCAGCACTGACCCATTTTCATAGTGGCCAATTTCCGAAACGTAACCACTTTGCAAGATGTTATCCGAGAAGTAGGGTACTGAGACGGATCAACTCGCTAGAATTCTGCCCATCGCTCTGTGCGGGTATCATAATATAGTGGAACTATTTTATAGAACTATTTATATCCATAGCGTGTATCAACCACGTGAACAATGCAACAATGTGCACCTCGTCCTTTCATAATGGTACTAAAAATGCCACGACTCAGCAACCTATATGTGCGCAGTTTGCAAACATGTTTGACTGAGAGAAAGAATGGCTCGTCTCCCTAACCCGTGTCTCGTGTGTTATTATTCTGTTGTTCGAAGTACAAAGTTAACCCTCGACAGGTAGCTCGATCCATCGTTGCCAACTAAACTTTGACCCTTTTCATGCCCATAATTATATAACCTGCCTACTCAAAACTTTGAAACAAGCAAAAACAAATTCTGACTTGTCAGCCCAATGCAAAATAAGAAGTACTTACCACTAAAAATAATTTCTTGATAAATCAGAAAGTGACATAATTATTACCCGAGACAGTATACCGAAACCAACCATTCCATCTCTGAGTATAATACGTCCGCCAATTGCGCGCGTATACGTTGCTGAATCGAGCCGAAGTATAGTTTTTCTTTTGTTTTTTGTATCGTTCTATTATGAATGCATGAGGTGGGAATTTGTTGCGTTGTTAACATCGTTGATACGCGCTCAGGGCGACGGATGGACAGTTGATAGTTGAGTTCGTCACGGTATCCCGTGTCTCGGATATCAAAATTTCAAGAATTTCGGATTATTGGGCGCCGGAGGGTTAAGTCTGCCTATTCTCTATCAAATCAACCTCCTCATTATCCACCTGTTAATTGTAACTTTACAAGATTCTAGTTTCATGATACACTTCTCTACATTTCCTGACCTCTCTCGAATTGTTGGAAAAAAATCAATTCCAAAAACGACTCATTATTTTGTCGTAAAAGATCAAACAAAACAGTTTTATTTGCTGCGCCAATTATCCGGTCATGGCATCAAATGACAAAAATGCCACGCGATTAAATCATCAACTCTGGGCAAACAATCACAAATTGAAAATGGATCCCCCCGCGGAACACAAAATGGACTTAAAAGGAAATTTAAACAAGGAGAAGGTTAAAAAAAAAAAAAGGCCATGGCTCAGCCCAGGATATTCATCACAAAGAAAAAATATTTTAAAAGGGGACGCTTCATTTCCTGGTTGTTTCAGATTGCGTTGCTGGCTCCCGGTAAGCATCGTGAATCATTAACAAACGGCGATTAATCCAGAGATATTCAGCTGTGAATTGAAATTAATTCGATAGGGAGAACACGTCAATTGCCGCCGTTTATCGGAGAGTTGTTCATGTTGTTTTAAAATCGGGATTAATCCGCTGAATTTGTTTTTAGGGCTTTCTGAAAAAAGAACTGAATAAAATCAGACGTGGCAAAACAAATGTGACAACATCATTGTACACAAATATTTTCAAAATAAGCATTTAAATGAATGGAAGTGATAATACGTTGTGGAAGTGGCTCGCAGATTGATGCTTTGTAAAACTGACGTCACGGTTTCGCGCGTCCTATATTTCCGGCTATCAATGTTTCATTAATAGGTTACACGGCACAGGTTACTTGACTGGCGCAGTGTACTGGCACGAAGTCAAGGCTGTTGCTGCGAGGTCTTTCGTTCCACAAAATTACCCGAGGCACTGTCGATGTGCCCGAATTTAGAAAGACAGATCTGTGTCAGTCTCACCAATGCGCGAGGTCCCGTTTAATACCATAGCTCAAATCTCACGAAAAATCGGAGCAAAACAGACTTGGTTTAGTGCGCTATCAACCAAAAGAGTCGGAGAGATTAGAGGTCTTGTCCACACAGCTTTCCCCCCCCCCCCGCTCCGCTTTTTTTTACGGAAATGACTATATGACAAAGTAAAACACTCTTTGCTTGTGTACACTTGTCCAGAGCATCCGTTCCTCATCGCTATAGAGTCAAAGAGTGTTTTACCCTGTCATCCGCCATTTCCGTAAAGTAGCAGAACGGAGCGGATGCTATGGACAAGACCACTTAGAACCATTCCAGTGTGCACATCCGTCATTGCCCAAATCACATCACAGAGACATCTTTGTTTATTGTTGAAAATGATCTTCTGAATGAAAGTGATGCTAGCAGAGTTTCAGTATTGGCATTGTTAGACCTCTGTGTTGCTTTCGACACACTGGGCCATGACATATTAATCAAGAGACTGGAATATACATTATGATATAACTGATATTGCTCCTTCGAGGTTAATAGTGGTCACACGCAGAAAGAAACTGTTACTAATTTTTCACCTTCACAGCGTCCCCAATTTTTCGGAGTCCCTAACGTATCTGTCATTGGGCCTACCCAGTTTACTGTCTCTATCCAGCCACGTGAGCAGTTTTTTCCAACAACACGGTTGCTCTCAACATCTTTATGCCGATGATACATAATATATACGTCATCCTCCTTTGATGATCACTGTTCTTGGATCCAAAAAAAAAGCGGAAAAATGTATTGATGATGTAGGAGACTTGATGATTTTAAATAAATTGAAAATGAATGAAGATAAAACAGATTTACTGCCAGTCTCCACACCAGCTTAAGTTAAAGTTTTTGATTTGCAAGATCTGAGAATTGATGGACATGATATGGGATTTTCAAATGGTCAAAAACTTTGATTTAGATAGTAGGCTAGATCACAATAACCGAAATAAATAGCACATTTTGCCTCCAGAGAGTGGGACATTGGACGGTCCATAAGGATATCTTGATTTCCAACAAAAATGGAGTTAAGTCATTCTTGTATTCATGAACAAATTCTGTTGAGACAACAAACCAGGTTTTTGTGACATCTGAAACGACACCGACGCGAAAAACCAGCCTTCAATTGAGAAAAAAGATTTTTTTTTGTTTTTAATCGTCCAGTTTCAAATAAAATACGACACTTTGTATATTGTAAATTTTTGTCCATTTTATTTTGTCCTGACTTTTGCTTAACAGTTGGCTTTCTTGAACACTTTCACCACTGTTAGACTTCACAAGTTGTGTTTTTGTTGTCAGGGTCAACCCTTACCCAGCCAGCAACCATACTCAAACCCGATGCGTAGAAATTACTTCAAATTTTCACGTACATAAAAATGACGTCGTTCATACGCAGATCCTCTGCTTACGGCATTTTTGTACCTACGTTTGTTTGATGTAGGGAACCATCCCCTATGGTAATCCGACCAATTGTAGGGAAATCTACGTGGGGTTGACGTAGGGTTGCTGGCTCAGTCAAATACGTACAGGGGGAGGCGGGACCCAAATGTTTGGAAAGCGAGCATTTGGGGGGGGGGGGGGGAGGGTCTGGGGAGCGTATGCCCCTTTTCAGATATAGTAATGAATGACGTGAACAGTTGGGTTTTCATTACTTTTTTTGCCCAACAAATTAAACTATTGCTTTATACAAAAACCATGTTTCTAACAAAAAAGCCACAGTCAGTACTCTATGCAAAATTCCACTCAAGTTTCAGAAAATCAAAGGTTCAGCTCGAACAAGAGGGTTTTTGAGGTCCAAGCATGGCGGGGGTAAAAAAAAAAATCAGCCCGAGCGTACATTTTTTCTAATTATGGATGGCCCCTTTTGTTGCTATTATTTTGTCCGGCCGAAACTTTGCACTTCGCCCTACTGCGATCCACAGTCTGTCTCAGGGTTACCAGATTGGCTATTTTAAAGACAAATTCCTTAAATCTGGCTTTTTTTATATACGGTTGGCGTCAGAATATCTATTTCGCTTTTTTTTACTATTTCCTGGCTTTTTGTTTTTCCTTTACTAAAACTGCCTGAACGAAAACAACATACCATCCTTATTCTAAAATGTTTTCTTTCGAGGTAGTCTTTTTTGGTCAGTTACATGTACATATGCCAAGATTTCTGCCGTCAATTGTCAAGAAAGCGCCAACAGGCTGTAGTTTTGGACTGATATGTGTACTTCATCATGAAGCGTTTAAAAAGCTAGCCACGTTTTTCTCAGTCAGCAATGCAGTAGTTAAGAGGATAGTTAGTTTCTCATTATGTCCTCCGTTAAAACTAAGACCAAAAACAGAATGCAGCTGAATCTTCTTGATGCTGTTATGAGAATCGGGAGAGAGCTATTGCTTTCAAATAAATGTTGCAAAAACTTTTACTGCATAACATGCAGAAAAGCTTTGAAAAACTAACTGCACAAATGAGAAGTTAAAGCCAAATATTAGACTCATTCTAATGGGGAGGATGATATTGATCTGGTTTTTGGAGCTTTTCGTGTGATGTTAGTAAGAAAACTAGACTGAAATTTTATTTGGCTTTTTTTCTGGCTGTTTTCTGATATTGCTTGGCTTAAACTTAAAATTTCAGCGTGGCAACCCAGGTCTGTCTGTGTCCATTTCACTAAGTAAAGAGGTAGTGGGCTGCAAAGGCAACTACATGTCGGGATTTTAGCTCTTGTTTATTCGAAATCCATTTTTTGCGAAAACTGAGAAATTTGACGTTAAACGTTTAAGCCTTTAGTTATTATGCTGTTGTTTGGGGACCCTTGTATTTTACACATTAGCTAACAGATGAGCAGTCAGCACCAACTCAGTATTTTTCTCTATTCGGCTTTGTGATTGGTCTACGCTCCCTTAACAAGGGATAAGGAGTTAAAATAAATCGGAAATGTGAAACAGTTTGATGAGTATCACAACGCAATTCAAACAATAGTCAAAATGTGCATTTATTATAACTCTTCTATATACCAATACGATCTTCAGTTTTTTCAGAAAATAGAACAAACAAGAATTAAGTTCGCGATGTACTTGCACTACAGCAGCAAACCGCCAGAAGGCAGACCAGGAAGTGAAGAACCAACAACCTTGAGGCTGCAGACCACAGATCTCTCCTGTCCACCCAGCCCGAGGACTTGCCGGACACAGACATCGGTACAAATACAACGCAGACTCGAGACCGCCCCCCTTCCCCTTTCAATGTCACTGTGGCCATCACATATCAGTGTTATTAATACAACTAGTATCATTTCTGACATTATCACTCAAATCATCCATTCTCGTTCCGCGTTATTACTGACCACATTAACTATATCTTTATCCTTCCATTTTAGGCAGTGTCAGAAAGGATCTGATATTTGGACCTCATCCCGGAGACATCAACATGGCCCTGAATGTCACTGTCATCTATCTGAATCAAACTGGAAACTCCCTGGTCCAAACTGGAAATTCTCAGAATATCACAGGGAGCCGGTCAGGACCAGCTGTAGCCTTCTTTATCTGGCCGTATGGTTTCCTCACCCACGACCCGCTGGTCACTCTCAAACGTATCCTGGATAACACACTGAAATTCATCATAAACATCTTCGGCATTTTCACGAATATCATAAACATAATAATTTTCTCGAAAATCGGTTTCACCGACAGCGTTACAGTGGCTTTTTTCGGTCTGGCCATTTCGGATATGGGGTTTCTATTCTTCTCTACAGTGATGCAGCTTTTTAGTTGCATGGACACGATAATTGGATACAAACCATATCTGTCTCTAAGCACGATGACCTACATTATTATGTGGTACGGGAATGTCTTTTACGACATCTCCATTGTCGTCACGGTGTTTACAGCTGTTCAGAAATGCGCCTGCGTGGTTATCCCTCTTTTATTCAAGAACATCTTCACCACCTCCCGATCGGGCATATTTATTGTGATCATCTATCTGATCATCTTTGGCTACTACCTACCCACATTCACTGGACAAGGACTGAGGCCCAGTTTTGACCGCTCTCTGAATCGGACGCGCCTAAGATTCTCTGGCAAGCCCCGAGTTTATCGATTGTTCGATATTTACAGAATCTTCAACCGCATCATTCTCCCATTTGTCGCCCAAGTTATTGTCCTTGTTTGCATGGTAGTCTTAGCTGTAAAACTGAAACAGGCGTCCAGAATGCGCCAGAAAATGACCAATGAGAGAAAAGCGGAACCGGAAGACGGCGCGGGTGGAAAGGATGACTCCAAAACTAAAACCAGTGCCAAGGAACTCCGTGTTATCAAGGCAGTAAATGTAGTATCGGCTATTTTTGTTATCGCCAACTTGCCAGATATACCCGTGAACTTTGCCAGTTTGTATTTTCCAGAGTTTAATGATTATGCCAAGTATGAATATCTATATCAGTTCCTGGGCGCTCTCCAAGATTACATCTCTGGCGTTGGTGCTGCGATCAATATCTTTGTCTACGTGAAATTCAACACAAAATACCGGAACAAATTCGAAGAAATATTTGGCGGCATTTTCTCTTGTGCTAAGAGTCAGAAAAAAGTTTAAAGATAATTCTATCTGACAACTAGAGATCAAGAGAGGACATCGATATCTTTATAATTTTGATGGTGAGATTGAAGAAAATTTTTTGTCTTTGATCATGAAACCTCAGAATTTGTCAATGTAGACAGTTCAAATAAACGACCGTTAAAACATAGCCTAGTCCCCGTTTGCGTTAAGACGTTCGTTGTACGCAGCACAGTCATGAGATTTTAAGTATCGTGTTCTGTTTGTTTTCGCTTTTACGCGGTGTTAGTTTCTTTTCCTAGTTTCCATGGTAACCAATTCAGCAGACAAAACAAAAAATAATAACAATGCAAAGTAATAGAAAATGTCATTTTACCTAATGGTATTTTAAACATTAGCCCTTTCATTTTATAACAACAACAAAAAAAGTAGACAGAAAGTCATGCGGACAAACAGACAGACGCGAAGACAGACTTGGAGAGAGTTTGATAGATAGACACACACACATAAAGACATACAGACAGACATATAGACAGACATATAGATATCTAGACGCAGACAGACACGCAGACAGACAGATAGACAGATACACCGCCAGACAAACAGGTAGATAGATAGACAGACAGACAGACAGACAGACAGACAGACAGATAGATAGATAGATAGATAGATAGATAGATAGATAGATAGATAGATAGATAGATAGATAGATAGATAGATAGATAGATAGATAGATAGATAGATAGATAGATCGATAAGATAGATAGATAGATAGATAGATAGATAGATAGATAGATAGATAGATAGATAGATAGATAGATAGATAGATAGATAGATAGATAGATAGATAGATAGACAACAGACAGACAGACAGACAGACAATCTAAAGAAACACAAAATTTTCTGAGCAACAGCCGTCCGAAACAACCGAAAAACCAACAACATGGCTTGTAAACAAATATACATATTATTCTATTTCATGCATAGTTATACTTTTGTCATCATAAAAATCTTGAACAAATATATTAACAAATTGGCTGAACCTTTGCGGATGAAAATCCCCGTGGTCCAGGTTTACCGTCAGTGGCTTTCACATTTAACACATTTGAATTGTTTTTGGCGGTTTTGTTTGTTCGGCCAGTGCCAGAACTAATGATAGCATCGGCCTCCACAATAGAGTTTGTTTCGTGGACAGTCTTGGTGAGATTTGATTTGCTTTGTGGCTGGCCATATTTGAGCATGGACTGGCCAAGATTGGTTTCACTTTGACTCCCTGATGACGTCATGTCGTTGTGGTCATCAGAAAAGCCTACGACAGCTGTTCTTGTGATATTGTCGTCGTTTGACAGCTTATCTCGAACCGGACTGGCTGTTTTTATGTTATTGTTCGTTTTTCCGCCATGTAGCTCGTAGCAATCGAAGCCGTACAAGCTATCTTGAAAAGAGTCGTAACCAATTTTTTTGTCTTTTGACACGGAGTCTTCGAGGCCGTCGTAAATTTCCCCGTCTCCTCGGTTTAATTTGGTGTCATGTTCGTCCTGCTGTTGACGTAACTTTTTGACGTAGTTTTCCCGTCGAATTGCTTGATCTCTGGACGTCATGTTGTCGTAGTAATTGGTAAACTTAGATGCGACAATGGCGATTGGCATTGCTACCAATAGCAACCCAGTCATGGCGCAAGCCACGCCCACGAGGTAGCCGGCCGGGGTGGTCGGATAAAAGTCCCCGTATCTGGGAAATAAGATAAGATGAGATAATGTAAAATCACTGTAGTATCTCACGAGGGAAATTTTCGTTCACAGAACGTTTAAGGGCACATACAAAGTACACACATCTTACGTATCATTACATAAACATAATATCACAATTCGATAACAGATGTCTATGAAGTGGCATGATAAGGAACCTTAGTGAAATATGGCACATGAATGTTGTCACTAGTACGTACGTTCCCCAAGTTTTTTGTGTGTGTTTTTTTTTTTTGCGCTAGGGATACGCTAGGGATACGCTAGGGATACGCTAGGGATACGCTAGGGATACGCTAGGGATACGCTAGGGATACTATTTGAAAGATTTTTGAACAACAGCCTAAATTAATTATTCTTTCAGATTTTCTTTTTGTTTTCCTCCTTTCTTTCTTTCTTTTTGTTTGTTTGTTGTTGTTGATTGAAAGGGTAGGGGGTGGGATTAGGGATTCGATAAGATTTAGGTTTGAGGATAAGGACAGGGTTAAGGGTAGGTACAAATACGTATGCGCCCCTAGCTCAAAACGCTTGGGGGAGCGTACGTACTTATAACAACAGCCATGGCACATATCTAGCTAAAGTGTCTTGTTGAGGCGAATTACGCTGGGTAAAAACGGTCTCCTGTTACATCTCTGTGATACCATAGATCGGGTATTCCACGGTCTATGGTGATACTTAATTGAGACCGACAGACAGACTGACTGGCAGGCAAAAAAAATTAAAAAAATTACGGAGTTAATATATTCCCTCAGGAGGTCAAAGTATGTTTTGTTTGGACGGTGACTCTGTGGGGAACAGGCAAGGGTTTGAGCAGGGGCGTCCTCAGAATGCACGCATGCATAGGCGGATTTGGCTGGGGATGAAAAAAGAAGAGAGGATCAACTGTTTGGGTACGTAGATGGGGATCGTATGTTTGAAATGAAGGTAAGTTATGAGTACTATCCTGAATAACAGAATCATAACTGACTCACCCTACGGTGGTCATTGTGATGAGTGCCCACCACATGGCGATGGGGATGTTGAAGAAGTTGATGTCATCCGCGTCATCTTTGTTCAACAGCTCGGCCAGGTAGATGATGGTGCCAAACAGCAACACAGCTGACGTCATCACGATGACCAGCAACATCAACTCCCGGAAACTGGCGCGAATGGACAGGTACATCACCTGTAGTAGAGAAAAGCACTTATCTGAACAGATCGTGTATGTGTGAGAGAAAGACACAGACAGAGAGAGAGAGAGAGAGAGAGAGAGTGAGAGGGAGGAAGAAACAGACACACAAACAGTCAGACGGGCAGACAGTCAGAAAGATAGATATAGACAGGCAGTCAGACAGACAGACAGACGAACAAAAGATGCCACACATAGAATGCAGGCAGACAGACAGACAAACCGAAAAGCAAAAAGAAAGACAGAGACACAGGGGTGGGGAGAGACAGCGCCAGAGAGAGAAAGCGGGAGAGAGAGAGAGAGAGAGAAAGACAGGGACAGACAGACAGACAGACAGACTAAAGACATCAAAACAAAACTTTAAACACTCGATTGCTCAGATAATGAGTCCCCAGTCAATATTTTCTGAAATACAAATGGGCCATCCATAAAATACCTACGCGGCAGAAGTGGTGCCAAAAAAAAAATGCAAAGATGATAATTTTGCAGACCGCGGTAAACAACTGAAACGCTTGGGAAAACTAGACTACAGGAGAACTTCAAATTAAGAGAATCCCGTGAAACTAGTACAGAAACTCCTAAGAGATTTCAGAGAAATGCTTTAGCCCTCGACTTTCCCAGATTCTGCACGGGACCGGCCCACATCCAGGTCATACATGTGGCTGTTCTCGTGTGTTTGGTTTTGAATGGAGCTGAGTTTGAGCTTAAGGGTCTATATTACGCACTTGTCCTCCAACTAGATGGTGACCACCTTCGTTATTGCTTGAAATTTCAAAGTTCTAGAGCAGTGTTTCTCTGGGTTGGACACACTTGGGGCGTGGCAATAATCTGTTTTGGTGTGGAACTTTAGAATGGGCTGTAGGGATGTACACTGTGTACTAACCTTGTCCGATCATGATGTTGCGCACGTTTGTTGTTTTTTTTTAAATTAATGTGGGGCAAGGGGCAAAAAAGGCTGAGAAACACTGTTTTAGATGCTAAATCCACATAGATAATGGTTTGTTTACACTGATCTGTTTTCTGAATGAGAAGCAATGCGCATAGGTTTGTTTTGGTTTCGAATGGGGAAAACCAGAAACAAAACGACGGAAAGTCAGGAGAGTTCTTCCCACACAGTCCCCCATTCCTTTTTTCTATTCCTAAAACCTGCCAGCGTAAACAGACCATAAGGGATCACCATCTGAAAGCAGCAAGGTTATCTACAACCACGAGAGGAGGTAAAAACACCGAGCATACCCACCTTGAGTGGACGTAAATGCTTGAGTAGATGAAGAGTCCGCAGACACCGAGCGCTGGTAGCACAAGCGAGGACAATGAGGATATTGCCACGCGTTTCGTCCAGTGACTTCGGATTTCGTGTGGTGGCCAAGTCCAAGGCCCAGTGTAGCCATTCAAGGACCAATATCACTAAATTGGTCACGTTGTGTCCGTCTCTGTAATATGCAAATTTTATACTATATCCATCAGGTAGGTCAAACATGAAGTTGTTATGGTCATTGTATAAGAGAAATACTGCCTCTCAAAGGAAAAACGCCGTAACTGAGAGCATGGCCTTTTTCTACTGTGTGGTCTCTGATTACGGACAGCCACTTACGTTGCTTTGTCATACTAGAAGCTACTAATGTACTATTTCTGTGGCAATACGCTCATCAGCCTTTGTCATAAAAGAATTATGTGTGGGACAAGTTCATAGAGACTCGCACCGTTTTTCGTTTGGGCTCAGAATGGCATAATGGTGGTACATAGAAAGAGAGAGAAAGAGAGAGAGAGGGGAAAAAGAAGAGAGAGAGAGGAGAGAAAGAGAGAGAGAGGAGAGAGAGAGAGACACTCACACACAGAGACGGACAGACAGACAGACAGAGAGACAAAGAGAGAACGGAGACAGACATACAGATGAACAGACAGACAGAGGTGAAAATGACAGTCAGAGACAGACAGACAGACACACATACACACAGAGAGAAAGGGAGAGAGAAAGAAGGTGTAGCAGAGATGACATAAGAAAATGATAAAAGTTCCATCGGCTTCAAGCAATGGAGCAGATGAGTGGAGAAGAGGAGGAAACAGAGAACTAAATAGTAAACGATACAGGGAGAGGAAGAGGATGGAAAGTAGTTACGCCCACCCTCATCGGGCTGGTTGGGGGGGGGGGGGGGAGGCTCAGAACTTACCGTACAAAAACTTTCCTGTTAGGACACACCAGGAAGCGTAAGATCAGATCTACCATAAAAAATACCCTGAGGAAATGATCTATAATCAGCATGGGCTTCACATTCCTGACCGCTGCAGCCACAATAGTGATAGGCGCCGTCAAGTTCCCTGTTTCAGGAGAGAGAATGAAAGTTCATGAACGTGTGATGGCAAGATTTGGAAAAACAATGTAAACTGGTAATATATGAAACTTTACGACACTGCAGTACGATTTTCCGTACTCCTTACTTTAAAGACAAACAAACTATAGAAAATCTGTATATATGGCCTTTAGCGTCTTTACAGACGGTCTTAGCAGCTAGAATATTCACTTTCACTTTGACTGACAGCTTCTCTCGTGGCTTATTCTACCAATGTTTGACCCGAGAGTGCGATGGCAGTGATTGCAGGTCAGTCTTTTGGGTTCACTTTGGCGAGTGTTTTCATTCCGCCTCTGTCGTTTTGTCAGGTATGTTTCTTTTGCCTTGAAGTCTATTGCGAACGTGCCACTGCGCAATTTTTGTCTCCATCTGCTTCGAGCATTTGCAAGGTTCTCCCATTCATTGGGGTCGATGTTGAATGCTTTCATCGTGACCTTGCAAGTGTCTTTGAATCGCAGATGTGGCCTACCTCTGGGTCGGTTGCCAGTAGCAAGTTCCCCGTAGAGAATTTGTCTGGGGATGCGATCATTTTCCATACGGTGGAGATGTCCAAGCCACCGCAGTCTTTTTTTGCCTAGGAGAGCCTGAGTTGATGGAATGTTGGCTCGGCTCAGAACTTCGATATTTGAGATCCTGTCCTGCCACTTGATCTTGAGAATTTTGCGTAGGCAGCGCAGGTGGAAGGAGTTGAGGGATCTTTCATGTTTGGAGTAGGTGGTCCATGTCTCTGAGCCATACAGCAGGGTGCTTAGGACGCAAGTTTGGTACACGAGTACCTTTGTTTTGATGGTCAGCTTGCTATTGTTCCACACCCTTTTTGAGAGTTTGCCAAAATGTTATAGAAAATCTGTAGAGACCATAGATATACACTACTGAACGGTAGAGACATAGCAGGGCTTGGAAGAAATTTAAAATGTGGCCAAGGAATATGTGCAAAACTGTACATACGGGAAAACAGGTCTATCAATAATTAAGAGAAGAAACTTGTGAATATATCGAACATGACAGCTCAGAGTTACTGAAAAATAACCGGCAGCGCACTGACCTGGTTTCACGACACAATCATTAGCATGTCATTTGCTTGACCCAAATTTAAACAGGCCTAATTTCTATCCACAGTTGTGGCCAAGCATTGCATAGCGATCTACAACTATTATATTTCGTGACGTAAACAACACATAATTATTTTCAGCGCCCTATGCCATCAATCTGATTTATCTTCGGATATGAAAGTGAAATTATTTAACAGGCCTGTGCAAATTACTCAACAACAACAACAAAAGCACAGGGCGTGCTTATGGTTGTAAACACAATATTTAGTATTTCTAATCAATGCATCGAGAGTTGGCAACCAGAATGTTTTATGTCCAAAACAGTCAAATTGAGAACAAATGAGTTTGAAATTTGTAACCTGAATGAAAATTCAAATAATTGCAATAACTTCTACACGGTCAGATTAATAGTTTTATTGGGTTATGAAATAAAGTCACACATCTTGTGTCTTGGATAACTACAGGCATTTTCGGGCAATAAAAAAAATTGGACACAACACATTCTGGTTGATAACGCCCGATAAAGAATTCTGTGACAACCACAAAAGTTAGAACGCATTTAGGCATTTAACCATACTATTGTTCTATAGTTCGTTCCAAAATTCATGACCATGGCAATTGTCTTATATCTTTTAAACTGTCTGCTTGACTAAAGTAAAAATTTGTATGCAGGTTTAGGATATCCATGACGTTAAACAACATTTTTTGCACCCCTAAAAGACCAGCAGTTTTAAAATGTGTCTCTTAACGCTATATAAAATACTACAGCAACACACTGAGTAGAATATTAGATAGTTTACAGTACTAAATTTTCTCAATTTGTGCTGACTCACTCCAAATGAACGGAAATCATGAATGTCGGGAACCAAAACACTCGTAATTACAATGAAATCCCCTACGTTCAGACTGTGTGCACCAAGAAAAACGTGCCTTCCGTTCAATAACTTATGAGGTCACGCTGACGCACCATTGATAATATACAACAGTTGAATCTTTCAGTGGCGTTTTTATTCAATCCGTTGAAACTCGTATTTTTCATTATCAATCACACTATATTTCACTATTATGGCGTTGAAGTACAAATTTACTACAGTTAGAAGTATTGCTTTGAAATTGTTCCTATATTTCACACGAGAAACAAGACGTGGCTGTCTTTATGTTGACATCAATGACCCATTTAAAAGGACTCGACATGCTTTGGGAATTGGTCTAAAGTCTCTCAAAAGATTGTTGCAGGAATCAGACATTGCGTCCACCCCGTCAAAAAGAGGAAGAAATTAGAAAATAGATGATTTTGATAAGGACGTGATAAAGCGAGAAACTGAAAGCATGTTTCAGAGGAAAGAATTTGTCACTTTGAGAAAGCTTAGATCTCATTTTCAGAAAAAAAATGGATTTCAAATTTCAAAAACACATCTGTGGAGGATTGTTAGAAGCATGGGCTTTGCATTCAAGAAATCTTCATCCGGCAGAAACTTACTTTGTGAAAGAGCGCACCTAGTGGAAACGAGGAGTAAGTACCTGCGTCAAATAAAGGAAAAGCGCACGCATGGCTTTGATATTGTCTACCTGGACGAAACATGGGTCAATGCTCACCATACATATGACAAGGAATGGCAATCCAAAGACGGAAAGCACAGGAGAAATATTCCTACCAGTGAAGGTGATAGAATTTTAATAGCGCATGCTGGAAGCAGAAATCAGGGGCTCATCCAAAACTCAGAGCTCGTTTATAATTCAATTTCAACAGATAATCGAGACTATCATGCAGAAATGAATGGAACAATTTTTAAAAACTGGTTGGAACATTCTCTTCTTCCTTCACTGGACAGACCTTCATGTTTGGTTATGGACAACGCATCATACCACAACATCAAGTCAGACGATGATAAAACTCCAACATCCAGTAGCAAGAAAGACGATGTCAAGGCATGGCTGATGAAGGAAAATATTCCTTTCAGCTCAACTCATCTTTAACCAGAGTTGCTTTCTCTTGTGCGAAAAAATAAGAAGCCCATAATATTCGAGGTCGACAAGATTATCCATCAATTTGGACACACAAGCCTGCGATTGCCTCCTTACCATTCACATCTCAACCCCATTGAACTCGTGTGGGCTAAAGTCAAAGGGAAGGTCGCTATGGAAAATACAACGTTCAAGATGTCAGACGTCAAAAAAATTGCCTGCGCAGCTATTAAAGAAATTGACAGAGAATTTTTCACCGAATGCGAAGACCATACAATATGTTTGGAAGAAGAATATTGGCAAAACGACGGACTTAATTTCATCCAACCAAATATTATTATCAATCCTCTGGAATCGTCGGATTCAGAGCTAGGCAATTAATCAAACATACTATCTTAACATACGGCACAACTTTATATTGACATGCCAAATCAACCTCGCTCCACCTGTTGAATCAATCCCATAAACAGTTGTATTACTATTAGGCTATGACCCTAGGCGGCTCACGGCCCCCCTGTTACACCTGTTTGCTACGCCACTGACAAACCAGCGCGATAATGCAGTCAAAATGTCATTACAGTAAATATTCTTCAATCTGCTGTTATCTGAAAGAAAACAAGCCGAAAAGATCAAAGGAATTCACCGCTTTGAGAAAACTATAAAAGCTGCAAATTTCATTTTTCGGATTCATAACGTCATTGAAATTCTAACACTGCATGCAAAATCTCAAATTTGAATGTAAAGTCTTATTTGAGAAAATAAAGTTTTTCTGTGGACATGAATTTTGGAACGAACTATAGTATCTTTGCTATTGTGGTGCTGGAGAGTGAATAGGCCCACTGCGAATGACGTCACAGAGTATTTTTGTTTTGTACTTCCGTCACCTAAGATGGCCGGTGGATCAGCTGATGAGTGTAACTTTGAGAAATGTCTAAGCGGTTAAAATGCCTGCTGGTTGCATTGCAGTTGACTGTTATGTCAGGGGTGGAAAGGGTGGATCCAAGCTGGTCAGATTCCCTACCATCCGTGTAAACAAGAGAAAGGAAGTGAAAGAAATGACCGAACGTCTCCCATGCGCGTGTACACACGTGTCATTATTTACTGTAGTGAACTTTTTTTTAGCTCGCCGTCGATTGGTTCGCGACGCCTGAAGTGCTCGCAGTGCAAATCAGCTAACGTATCAAAATTAATGCTACCATCGCCATGGTTATGCGTCGGTCCTTGCAAATAAAATGGCCGATATCTGCAATGGGCCTATATGTTAGCACCTAAAGCTTTGTGACTACTTGACATAAATTATGACATTCTGTATGCTGTCTCACTTTTTGAAGATAAATGACGTGGACATATCCATTTCGGACAAAATTCAGTCTTCAATACTATTTATTTACGATGTTTGAGGCGCAGAGAGGATTCACACTAAACTTCCATTCAGTAAAATCCAAAAGTGTGATCAGAAATTTCTTTCTCCGCCTCTCTGTATTATATTTTACAAGTTTATGATAAAATGTTCATGATATCAGAGTAGGAGGAAAATGCGTAAATGTCTATAATTTTGATTCATGGGTTAAAATAAAAATAAAATAAAAATAAAATAAAACAAAATGAAGAAGATAAAAATAAAATCAAATGAAATCAAGTAAAATAATTACAATTTAGCAATTTAAAAAAATAGAGAAAATAAAATACCATAAAATAATAATCAAGATCATTAACCAAAATGTTGATGGACTGAATTCACTTGAGTTCTATTCAAATTGTTGGTTGACTTCACATTTAACCGCTCTTGCCGAAAATCTGGCTCGTACACATTTTTTGATTCATTAAACTCCACTTCATTTGAACAGAATTAGAAAGGCTCAACTTGAAAAACTGCGAATTAGGCACAACTCAGGAGACAGTCGGCTTGTAAGGAATCCGAAGAAGAAATTGTGCTGGCGACATCGCTCGTCGTAAGATACTTTGTTTTCATTGGCATACATTGGCTAAATCTTAATATACTGTATTTTCATGTTCAGTGATGATGGTATACATTATTTTGGAAGACGTAAGATATTTTATGTTCACATTTAGTGACACACATTCTCTATGGTAAGATGCCTTATTTTCATATTCAGTTGCAGCTATATACTTGTACACTAGATATTTCATTTTCATACTCAGTGATAAGTATATAAACTGGCTAATCGTAAGATACCTTATTTTCATAGTCATTGATAACTTTATAAACTGGCTAATCGTAAGATACCTTATTTTCATAGTGATAGCCGTATACACTGGTAAATCGTGAGATACTTTACTTTCATTTCCATGATAACTATGTATATACACTGGCTACTCGTAAGATACCTCATTTTCATATTCAGTGCTAACTGAATACACTGGATAATCGTAAGATACTTTACTTTCACATTCATTGATGACGACAGACAATAATGCAACAATACTCACGGTCTGAATAATAATCCATAAGGTCTTGAAATTCTGGCTTGACTTCCGTTAACCGGTTGACTGACAGCAGCATGAACGACAAGCAGGACAGAAAGATACACAAGTAGAAAAAGATGCACCAGATCTGGGAACAGGCACAAATTTGGAAACGTTAAATTTAGGTCCGGACAGACAGACAGATAGACAGCCAGACAGACAGCCAGACAGATAGACAGGCAGGCAGGCAGACAGGCAAGCAGACAGATAGAAAGACAGAAAGAAAGATAGATAGATAGATAGATAGAAAAATAGATAGATAGATAGATAGATAGATAGATAGATAGATAGATAGATAGATAGATAGATAGATAGATAGATAGATAGATAGATAGATAGATAGATAGATAGATAGATAGATAGATAGATAGATAGATAGATAGATACCTTTAACTCACCTTGGCTAATACACTATAACTGGGCTTCTCCAACGTCAGCCAGAGTTTGTGACGCCGAGACGTATCTGCCCGCGCCTTGGGGGTGTCATAAGGATCATGTAATGAGGCAGTGATGGCTTCTACAACTTTCATGGTCTTGAGTCCTTCGGCAAAGTTCTTCCAGCAGCATTCACTAGGAGGGGACACAGTGAAGTAAAGATTAGTTCCATAGATCACAAATCAGGCCTGCACCCGAACATACCGCGACCTTAAGTTCTTGTTTGTTCTATCTCCATTTTCTGAAAAAACTGGAGATCTTTTAGTATGTAGAAAACGTATAACAAATACACATTTTGACACTTGTTTAAAATTAGCTGTGGCACTTATCAAGCTGTTTCACGGGTTCGATTTATTCTAAGTCCCCCCCCATAATAACTAAAGCGGCAAACGTTTTTAACGTCGAACTTGTCAGTTGTGCATGCGTGCAAGAAGTGGAGTTGGAACAAATAAGAACTAAAGTCGCGATAAGCTTTCACTCTGTGAATAAGATGAATAGTGTCACAAATCCCAGACTGGGAGATGTAATAAGTATGACAGGACAACAATCACGAACAAACAAGTTTAACACTTAACAGAACAACCCATCAGACTCACACATTTATTATACATAAATTATACAGATAATAGCGCAATTACATACATTATATTATTGAACTTCACTGCCGTACAACGGCCTTACTCGCACATGCACTCTTCCTCGGATCCACGATCCGGTAGTTACTTCCTCAAGGCACTTCGGCCTCAGCCTCTCCCCTCAGGGTCTTAATAGTACATTAATGATTCACTGGCACCGCAGTCTCTCAATATCCCCTTCCTATTGTCATACACCTTATCAGTTCACTTGCCCATCATCATGGCAATAATATAGTATCTCATTCACTCTCATATCTACGTTCCTGTCCGTGGCCTGACTGCCACGACTTTATGTGCCTCTACTGTCCTGCACCGACAGTCTCACTTCTGGCCTATGTATGGCCTCCGGCCCTATGCTGGCCTATCACTTGTGCTCATCGAGGTGGCTCTTCGGCCCGTCCCCGACACCTACAAGAATAACATTACATTGGTATAATACCCTACCATTTCTATTCACTCCACCTCTCCTTACAACCCATGAAGCGTACACACACTAGTTCACCTTTCACTCACCACACATCTTACGGTAACACACTTCCATCGGAGTACACACTACTCACTCGCGCTACAAATCCATGAACTCACTTTCATCTATCGCTCATGGCGCACATTGCTATATCCAATATCAAGGACTTCCACATTCCTCACATATACTTATTTACATCATGGTAATAGACGAATATAATATAATACATCAATCATAATAATCAATCAACGTTCTACATACCAGTCATTACTGGAAAGACTCTCTCCCTAGTCTTCTCGACTGCTTCCCTTATGTCCGCCCGATGGGCTCTTATTCACAGGTCCGCTCCGTAGGACCTTCTAACTTGCAGTGATAGTAATACATCGCTTTCGCCTCATTCAGACCCCCCCACTACTCACAACAGCACGCTTAACTTGCTGTCTACTGTGAGCCCTTCTTACTCTACACCCGCTCTGTAGCAATCCCCTTAATTGCACTCACTCCACTCGTGACATCATCCCCCACCCCAAAAAAATTAATGCAATTAATTTCAAATCGCATCAAGATGACTGTCAACGAGTGAGCGTGAGCAATACCTACACTAAAAAAATGACCTAGCAGTTCCCCTAGTATATAGAATACCGAAATCAGGGAAAAATATGGGGATCAATATGGCCTGCAATATGCATATATGTGTCACATCATGAATAGCTAACTGATCACAATACTTAATACAGAATCAAAAACCACTCAACCTATCAACCATTCTTCATATTATATTTATAATGTCAATATTTTAAAGTCGACTCATTCACACAGATCCTGTCAATGTTCCTGTCCTCCGATGTATAAGCTCCTGAAATCTTCCCCTAGGCTCGACTAAGGTAGTCGGCGATATGATTGCTGGTTCCTGGAATTGGTTGAATAACGAAGGTATACGGCTGCAAAGCCAATGCCCATCTAGACAAGCGTGGGCTGGACGAACGATTCTTCGACAAAAATGTCAGTGGCTTGTGGTCTGTCTGGATACAAAATTCTCGTCCCATGAGATAACGTCCTAATTTCTGGACGGACCACACAATGGCAAGACACTCACGCTCTATCACAGAATACTTTCTTTCTCTCTGCAATAACTTCCTACTGACATAACATACAGGATGGAGACATTCGTTCTTCTCCTGTAGAAGACAAGCGCCGACACCAGAGTCCGACGCATCCGTTCTGAGGATAAAATTAGATCGAAAATCGGGTAATATCAGAATGGGTGACGATGATAATGCTGTCACCAAATTATCAAATGATGTCTGACATTCAGACGTCCACTGGACCTTATCGGGTTGTCCCTTCTTAGTAAGGTCAGTAAGAGAAGATGACAAGGAGGAAAAATTTGGAATGAACTTTCTGTAATAATTTAAAATTCCCACTAAGCTTCTGACTTGTTTCTTTGTTTTTGGGATTTGCAACCCTACTAACTTGTCAATTTTTGTTTCTTCAGGTCTCTGAACACCTCTACCCACGATATGTCCTAAGAATATTATCTCTGGACATGCCAAATCCATCTTTGCGGGTTTAGCAGTTAACCCAAAATGACGTAATCGTTGAAAAATTACTGTTAGTGTCTGAATATGATCAGACCATGTCGACGTATGGCATGCTATATTGTCAAAGAATGACACGACATTAGGTATGTCCTTTAATACCAGTATGAGAATACAGATACTCTGGTCTCTCATGAAACCTCTGCAGCATATCAACGTTGAAAACCTTTACTGATCCATCAATGTGGATAGCGTAATCTACCTTCGAAACAATTCGCTCAATAACATAAGGACCTTTCCATGTCATCAATAACTTATTATGGTCCGTAGGTAACAACAATAGGACCTTGTCTCCTGGCTTAAAAATTCTCAGTTTGGACCCTCTATCTTTATAGGTCTTTGCTCTTGCTGAAGCGATACTAGACGCTTCTTCTACTATAGTGCGCGCTGAAGATAATCTTTCTCTTAAATCAACAAGGTCTATCGAAACCTTTTTAAACGGTTCCGAAACCGTGGGGATCTTTTGAAGAGGAGCCTTGGGTGTACGACCCTTATGCGTCGTCTTTTGGCACGCACTGCACGTCTTACAATATAACCCTACATCTCTGTATACTGACGGCCAATAAAAATTTTTCAGAACTCTTTGCTTGGTTCCCGCACTTCCCATGTGATCCGCTAATGGAACATCATGGGCCAGACGCAATACTGTAGCAATCAACGACCGTGGCACGACGACCTGCTTTTGAACGGAAGCCACCGTGACGTACATACGGAACAGAATGCCCCCCTGGACAAAAAAAGAAGATGACCCGTTTTTATATTTCCTCGTTTTCTCGGTTCGCGCTTCCCCAAAACATGGGTTTAATGATGGGTCCTCCCTTTGTAATCTCGCCAAGCGCTCTGGCGTGATATCTAGGTTGACCGCTGGCGTGGCCAAAGGTCTAATCTTATCCTTATCCGCTACCCGTCGACGTGTTTCGACCGCGGCGCAAAAGTCAATACCTTTTGATTGCGACCATGCTTGCACGTTCTCATCGGAAGGGGAAACTACCCGCGATACATTCCCAATGATGAGCTGGGCGCCTGGAAAACAACCAACGACTGCTTCGACTTCCCCGCTAAGGAAAGGTGTATCTATCATTATTCTTGCCATGGGCAATTTCTCAATGCCCCCCGAAAATTGGATGCACGGGACAGTCTCACCTGTAAGCTGTGAATCCCGAATGCAGTCTCTATGCACTCCCACAACGGTAGATCCTGTATCTCGTAAAACCGAGACCGGTTCGTCCCCAACAAACCCCGGATAAACCCTAAGACCACCTCCTGTATGACATGAATTTATAACGGGGATCTTTCTCCCACAAGGTAAAACACCGGAAGATAATAACTTCTCACAACTGGGACACTTAGAATACTGTCCGCCTCCGTTGTCCGATGTAACACACGCAGCTGCATGATGAAATTTATTTGGGGAACATGGACTGGAGCTACTGTCCACGTTCGCCGCTATCCTACCTGCAGGGCAGTTCACGCTGATGTGATCCGCTCTACCGCAGTTCCAACACTTCGCGGCCCTACACTCGCGTGAAAAGTGACCCACGCGTCCGCAAGTCCAACACTCCGCTCCCTGTGCTGCACTAGGCCTGGGTCCCCGTGACCCATCGCGACCGGAACTAGAGTCTCTATGCCGTCGGTCATCGGCAAAGGTCACAAGTCGCCCCCGGCCATTACCGCGACCTAGCCCTCCTGCTCGGTCAAACTTACCGGATCCATATGCCGGTGATTGGTGATAGCCCCTACGCTGCCCCTGGGCTTGCCCACTATAGGCACCACGCTGACGTGACCTGTCTCTCTGTCCTGTCGGCGACCCCTCGACAACGGCGACGTACCCAGCATCTTGGACGTACGCCCTGGCGACTGGTTTGGACGGATGTGCCGTACGGTATGCTTCCGCCAACTTAGACGCCTCCTGCACCGTCGCGGGTTCGTTCTCTTTCAGGAAAGCCACCAGATCTTTGTGGCACGACGCGTACAGCTGGTCACGGATCATTAGGTCTTTCAATTTAGCAAAATCCGTGCCCACATGCGCCAAGTCTACCCAGTTCGCGAAATACTCCGTTAGTCTCGCGACGAAGGCAGCAAAGTCCTCCCTGGTATCTGCACGTGCCCGCCTAAACTGCTCCCGGAAATATTCCTCGGTACGCGCAAATCGGCGAAGCAGCAAAGCCTTCAGCTTATCGTAATCTTGCACGTCTTCGCGCTGTAGCTCTTTAAAGTAGGTTAACGCTCGCCCCTGCAATAGCGATGCCAGGTACGTGGCCCATAATTCCTTATTTTCCCCCCATTGCAATTGTGCGTTCAGTTCGAACCTGTAAAGGAAGGCGTCTATGTCGTCCTTCCGGTCGTCGAACGTAGGGAGCTTAATCCTAACACCACCTTTATTGTGTACCTGTCCCTCAACTGTTTCCGTTGGCGTATTCTTTTTGATTTCCAACTCGGCGATTCTTATTCGCGCCTCTCTCTCCTGTTGCTTATCCCTAGCCTCTATCTCCCGCTCTTGGGCTTCTATCTCCTTTAACTTTATCTCCCTTTCCTGATCCTGAGCCTTTTTTTCTCTCTCTCTATCCTTAGCACGCTCATCGCGCAAATCCGCCTGCTGTTCTTTAATCCAGCCGCGTAGCTCTTCTCCCTCAAGGCCAAGTTCCTTACCCAACTTCATTAATTGTTGGAGTTCTGCCATTTCACAGATTTATGCTTATGGTATGTATTATAAAAACGGCTAACCTGTCGGTATGATCACTAACGACACGACCAGAGACCTGAGATCACACCAGATATAACAAAACCCAAATACAATTCAGAAACACCCCTAACTAAACATTCTACAGCCTACTCTCTCTAACTAATTGTATGTTTATAAAATGTCTAGCACTATTAAATAACAAAACGAAAGGAAAAGATAAGAATGAGAAAATTCAGTAGAAGGACCACAAGTACGTCAAGGACAACGAACCAGGCTAAGACAAAGGCCTAAAAAAGAAAATATAATGGAAAAAAAATGCAACCTAAATACGCCGATTACACTACAAGGTACGAACAAGAACAGAGTCTGAAAAAAAAGAACGTATTTACAGACAGGTAAGAGAGGGACAAGAGAAACGTCTTCCTAAAACAACGAGGAAGATATCGACGCTACAACTAAACAATATTACAGGTCCCTACAGAACTGGTCACTGTGATGAACGAAGTTCCAAAGTTTACCACACCTTTTTAAAAGGATAAACTAAGTTCAACACAGCAAACCCGCGCCACCGCCCGTATAATCAATAACGACAACAAAAACAGCAAAAACAGGGAAAAAGACAGATCAAAGGGACAGCCCACAATCCAGGGCACAAAATTTCAGCTTCACTTAACTTTTGAAATTTTGAGTAAAACTTCTCCCTTTAATCGGAGCTCTGGCTGCTCGTCTCCTCAGGCTGCACGCACACACTCTGGAAAGTTTAAATACACATTAATACCTATTCCTAGCAATACATGCATCAATACATATTCATCAATATACATAAATCATATCATCATGAAATTTCCATTCATTCAACGAACAAAGACAGCACAAATTCCTACCACAAGATAAGTACTACGTGGACAAAGACTAAAGTAACAAATGCCCACTAACTACTAACTAAATACTACGAAGTTGGACGAGCCCCCAGTGTCACAAATCCCAGACTGGGAGATGTAATAAGTATGACAGGACAACAATCACGAACAAACAAGTTTAACACTTAACAGAACAACCCATCAGACTCACACATTTATTATACATAAATTATACAGATAATAGCGCAATTACATACATTATATTATTGAACTTCACTGCCGTACAACGGCCTTACTCGCACATGCACTCTTCCTCGGATCCACGATCCGGTAGTTACTTCCTCAAGGCACTTCGGCCTCAGCCTCTCCCCTCAGGGTCTTAATAGTACATTAATGATTCACTGGCACCGCAGTCTCTCAATATCCCCTTCCTATTGTCATACACCTTATCAGTTCACTTGCCCATCATCATGGCAATAATATAGTATCTCATTCACTCTCATATCTACGTTCCTGTCCGTGGCCTGACTGCCACGACTTTATGTGCCTCTACTGTCCTGCACCGACAGTCTCACTTCTGGCCTATGTATGGCCTCCGGCCCTATGCTGGCCTATCACTTGTGCTCATCGAGGTGGCTCTTCGGCCCGTCCCCGACACCTACAAGAATAACATTACATTGGTATAATACCCTACCATTTCTATTCACTCCACCTCTCCTTACAACCCATGAAGCGTACACACACTAGTTCACCTTTCACTCACCACACATCTTACGGTAACACACTTCCATCGGAGTACACACTACTCACTCGCGCTACAAATCCATGAACTCACTTTCATCTATCGCTCATGGCGCACATTGCTATATCCAATATCAAGGACTTCCACATTCCTCACATATACTTATTTACATCATGGTAATAGACGAATATAATATAATACATCAATCATAATAATCAATCAACGTTCTACATACCAGTCATTACTGGAAAGACTCTCTCCCTAGTCTTCTCGACTGCTTCCCTTATGTCCGCCCGATGGGCTCTTATTCACAGGTCCGCTCCGTAGGACCTTCTAACTTGCAGTGATAGTAATACATCGCTTTCGCCTCATTCAGATCCCCCCACTACTCACAACAGCACGCTTAACTTGCTGTCTACTGTGAGCCCTTCTTTCTCTACACCCGCTCTGTAGCAATCCCCTTAATTGCACTCACTCCACTCGTGACAAATAGTTTGTTTGGTCGTTTGTCTCACTTCCGTCACTCTAAAGCATGAAGTTGACCGTACGGCATCCCTGCTCCACCACCCCCCCCCC
The DNA here is from genome assembly GCA_963931925.1 of Onchidella celtica. Lineage (NCBI taxonomy): Eukaryota > Metazoa > Mollusca > Gastropoda > Systellommatophora > Onchidiidae > Onchidella > Onchidella celtica. The sequence goes on along the minus strand of OZ007576.1, from coordinate 29,284,153 downwards.
TCTTTCCTAAGTGCATGGCGCCTAAGCATGCGCACTTGCAAAAATTTGTTATTTGGCACGGCGGCAAGGCATGCCCACTCGCAAAGACTAACCGTAATCCAAAAAAGAAGAACTCTAAGCAGAACGAAACATAATAGCCTTGGAACTACCAACCAAAGACGAAATGAAATTCAAAATTTTATAGGGGCGTATGTTCTGAGACGCCAAGTGAAACAAATTAAATTATTAAAATAATAAAATAATAGTATAATAATGATGGAAAAAGAAAAAGAAAGATGTTTTCTCAGTAACTGCAGCCCTTACAGCCTTCAGAATTGACATGAACATTTCAAATTTACTTGAAGTTCAGGATGGCGCCTTGGAAATTCAGTTCTTTACTGAAGTTTCACTCAATAAACAGGACCTATGCCTTGACAGGGAAACTCAGAGCTACATCTTCACATAAGAATTTCTCTTTCTCTCCTTCACTCTCTCTTTCTTTCTTTCACCTCACTTTTTCCATCCCGGTCTCTTTACCACTTTCTCTCTCATTCTCTGTCGGTCTGTCTATCTCTCCCTCTTACGCTCTCACTGCACTCTTTCTCACCTCTTTCTCTTCTCCTACCTCTCTCATCCTCCCTCCCGCTCTCTCTCTCTCCCTCCCTCTCTCTCTCTCTCTCTCTCTCACTCTCTCTCTCTCTGTCACTCCTCTCCCTCTCTCTCCAAAGGAAGAGTCTGCGGACCTCCTGAGGCTAACAGTTTGTCAAGCAAATGCATCTCAACCCTTACTTCTTCCCTTACTTCAGCATTTCTACGAACTGGATCACACTTCATCTTCTCCAGAGAAGCCCCAAACTCAGCGTCTTCATTTCGACAATAATACTAGTAATACCCAGCTTTGCCCGCGATAATTCTGTTTATTAGTGTCGGCTCTGGGCGATTATGATGGATCTACTTTACCCTGTCCGTTCCTTTAGGTTTACTCTGTTGTTTGCTGCTGTTTTGCTTTGTTTCTTTTTAGGTAAGTCTTGAGCCCGGCGCCCACTATGTTAAAATTAACCATCCGTTCAATGCAAGCAATCTTTCGCGTGGTGTGCAGCACTGCAAACACTTTGCCAAGCAAGCAAAAATCTGCGTTTGCATGCCGTGCAGCAGGCGAAACGGGATAGTGCGCGCCGGGCCTTACTGCACTTCCCTTGCGCGTTAATGCCCTTCCCACCCCGTCATCGTTCGAGTTGAAGATTATCATGAACGATGGCCATGATCTGCACACCGAATGGTCACATTGACAGAAAGTGATAACGTCCATGATGAAACAAGAGGATTGTGGAGAGAAATCAGCGACACAAAGTAAACTCATAAAAATACTTGTCCACCGTTTTCAGTCTGCAAATCGTAAAAAAGAACCTCCTGCAAGTCAAAAGGAAGGCGCTTTGAAAATTTCACTCCAATCCGGGCCGTATGAGCGTCGGTGATCTCGTTAAAAAATTCCGCGAGCCGACATTCCGCTTTACGCAAAGACAGCTCAGAATTCACAACGCTGAAAATAATGAATTTTACAGTTTAATTAGCTGATGTAAATACTATATCATTGTCGTTGAAAGTGAAAAAGAAGTATCTCATGATGAGTGATGTCATTAGCACAAGTTCTTCTTTGGTATTCCTACAAGTCGTCGGTCCCCTGAATTGTGTCAAATCCGCAATTTTTTCAAGTTAAACCTTTCTAAAACTGCTCAAATGAAGCGGAGTTTAACGAATAAAAAAAATATAAATATAACCAAAAAACACAGGCGTTGTTAAGTCTGGATTCAAAATACATGAAAACCAATTTAAGGGACGCTTTTGCTTGCACATGAGTTTTCTTTAACTTACCATAATTATTTTGGCTTTTGTTTCTTTTGTGACATATTGTAAAGAATGCGATTGGAGGACCCTGAATACGTCAGTGATCGTTTTCAAAGGTAATCAAAATCAAATTTAGACACATCTTAGAATGAAAATATGTATCCAAATTAAAGAGGAGACGTCACACTTTCAGAAAATGCCCAAAGCAGCCATAAGACCGATTATCGGTCTTTTCTAGTGGTGAATGTGCCTTTAAAGGAGTTTCTGGTCTAATTATCAGCGTTTGCAACTAGCAACGTATGTTTGCAACATAATATAAACAAAAATCTTTCAGACTATCGCTTGTAGTATAGGAATTCTAGTTTTCAAAACAACCACTGCCACTTTAAACGAAACAAACAAACAATAAACATACCATACACACGCACATACACATGTGCGCACGCACACACAAACATTACGCTCACACGGGCACACAAGCGAGTAACATTAGAACTAACTAATTAGTCAGTACGCGGTGTGTGCTCTTCCAATTAGAGGGTGGGTTCTCGACACTGCAATCTAACGTCCCTTGAAATTTAAAGCAGTGTTTCTGACTCGGTAAAATGAAGTTATTCTTTCACATGGAATACAAAACCGATAGCAGTTTTAATTAGAATAGGACACCGTGACAAGTCCCTCAGGACACAACACTGTGGGTCCTATGGATAGCTCTGGTGCTTTACTGAATATTTTAAAAAAATCAAGTTACTCGTTTTCAATGTCACAGTGACGCAAGACAAAGAAAGAAACAAAGAAATAAAAATGTATGTAGGAGACGGAAGTTTCCACATGTAAAAAAAATGATATAGATCTACATTAGTAAACTGGAGGCGATATTATTTTTTAAAATAATTTACAGGATTTTTATATTCAGATGCCTTTTTTTTTTTACTAAACCGTAATCTGTGAGCGGGTGTGATGGGCAAGTTCTATGGAACGACTATATGAGCATAAACCATTATTTCTCCATTATGGAAATGAATAATAAACAGTTAGTGGTATGTATTCAGCACAAACCGTAATTCTCCAAGGGCCACAGCACATTCAGAGACGTCTATAATATAATTGTGTCGTTTTCGACTCAGACTTGAAATTTCCTTTGCATCAACTAGCCAGGCAAAAGTGTTTCAGTCTCACTTATGCGCTAGGTCCCATTGAACTTCATAGTCCACATCCCACACCAAAACCGGGGCAAAACAAAGCAGAGTGTTTAGTCGCTGCGCTACTGCCCTAACGCGAATATGAATCGTAAATGAGTACTGACCTTAAGTCATAATTCTTTACCACGAAAATGAATCATAATGAAATGTGTATTGAACGTAAGCCATAATTATTCAACAGGAAAAATGAATCATAATGAAATGTGTACTGAACGTAAGCCATAATTCTTCAACACGAAAAATGAATCATAATGAAATGTGCCCTGAACATAAGCCATAATTCTTCAACACAAACATGAATCATAATGAAATGTGCACTGAACATAAGCCATAATTCTTCAACACAAACATCAATCGTAATGAAATGTGTATTGAACGTAAGCCATAATTCTTTATCTCGAAAATGAATTTAGATTTTCACATCTTTCTGGCGTTTTAAAATCGATTACGCATAAGGTAATTTTTGGCCGATAGCTAAAGCTTTAATGCTAATCAAAGGCTTCACATCATAAAATGATTTGTACTATTAGTCTTTCGTGGATAACTCCGGGAGTAGTTCAGCTAGAACGAGGTGACCTATCCCAAAGGAACAAGGGCTTTGTGATTAATTGCATAGATTGATTGACGTTGTGGTTCTTGCAATTGCCATAGACAAGAACTTGAGCGCTGCAAGTATTCATTTACAGTTTATGTGGGGCAGCTGATTAGGTCATTTGGGTGGGTGGGAATGAAATGGCAAATTGTGGGTAATTAAGAGGATAGTGCGTTGTGGTGTGGGGAATAGTGAGGGAGGCGAGGATGAAACGGGGGGGGGGGGGAAGAGTGAGATTGACAGAGTGAGTGAGAGAGTAAGTGAGGGAGGAAGAGGGTGATGAAGAGAGAGAGTGTGTGTGGGAGAGAAATTTGAGTGAAGGATGGAGAAAGAATGTATGCGTGTAAGAGAGTGCGGATGATAAGGGGTGAGATGGAGCGAAAGGAAGACAGTAGGGAGTGATAGAGAGTCCTTGTGTGACGCGCATGCGTGTGTTAGAGTGGGTGACGGGGAAAGAGAATAGGGGAGGGGGAGAAAGAGAACGAGAGAGAGAGACAGGGAGAGAGAACGAGGCACAGAGAGAGAGAGAGAGAGAGAGGGAGAGAGAGAGAGAGAAAAAGAGAGAGAAACAGGGAAAGAAAAAAGAGACAGTGAGAGACAGAGAGAAAGAGAGAGAGAGAGAGAGAGAGATGCATTCTTCTTTTCGCAGTTGGAAAGAATTTTCGGAGTGAGGATAGAATATTTTGTCTCTCAAAGAGTGACCCGACGGGCCACATGGTTGTCAAATGAGACATAATAATTTGAAAGCAAAGACGGTTTGTACTCAGTTTCCCCATAGCTTTGTACCATCGGTCTGGAGAAAAGGGTCGTCGTCATCTCTGATCTGGAATCTCAAAAGGGTTTCAAGACTTGCAGATGCGTGAAATTATGAAGTACATGTATATAATCTAAGAGCGAAGCTGAACTTTCTGAGTCTGTGGAAAAGTAATTCACTTAATGGCATCCTAATCTCTGGGCATTTTTACTCGTACATGCACTGAGAACTGCTTCTTTCTCTCCTTCTGTGTGCTTGTTTGAGTGTTTCTCTCTATAATCTGTTTATGCATTTGTTCATTTCCCTACTTCCCTCTGTGTGTGTGTGTGTGTGTATATATATATACATATATTGTGTATGTGTATATTGTGGCGTGTGTATATGTTGTATGCGTGTGTGCGTGCGAGTGTGCGCGCGCATGTGTGCTTGAGAGGGAGAGTGAACGAGAGAGAGAGAGAGGTTGGAGAGGGAGAATGGGGGGGGGGGGGAGAAAGAGAGAAAATGGGGGTGGGGCAGGGTTACGGATAGTTCGGTAGTTGCCTTTTCTTCCCTCTTGTTTTTGTGCGGGGCGGGGGGCACCAAAAGCGGTGATTTAGAGGGCACCCAAAAGCAGTGATTTAGAGGGCACCCAAAAGCAGTGATTTAGAGCTTTGAAAAAGCCCGTTAAGCAAGAAAAAGGTGCCTACCCCTTGCTCTTAACAAAGCAGCTAGGAAGATCTGTGAGTTAGTATGGCGCAAAATGTCATGCATTCCATTGCAGGTAGACACATGAGTTACTGGTGGTGCAACCTCCATAGTCACGGAATGTGTCTGTGGCAAACTTGCGAAAAGTGGTAAGCTAGCTGTTGACACCACTGTTAAAATTTGCTTTAATATGATGCGAAATAATAGATACACGTGTATTCCATTGCAAGTAGATACACAGGCGTTGCAACCTTCACATTCATAGAATACAGCTGTAGCAAACTTATGAAAAGTGGTACAGTAAATGTTGACGTCACTATTCAAATTTGCTTGAGTATGATGCATAAAATTAGATGCATATTCCATTACAGGCAAATGTACAGATGTTGCGACCTTCACATTCATAGAGTGTAGCTGTAGCAAACTTATGAAAGGTGTTACCGCAGATGTTGACGCCACTGTTCAAACTGTCATGACACCAAATGTGCATAATTAAATGAACTAGATTACGCCCACAGTTGCCATCTATAAATGACGCACATTTTGGCTGAATGTGTAGATTTCGTGCATATCCGGGCTTCATGGAGCCTCGGCATGATATCGGCTGCTTTGAGCCTTTGATGGCCTTCCTTATGGTACCTACCTTACTTATGTTTGGTATTCAGAGCTTCATCAATTTTACATTTCACAAGTAGAATTAAATAATTCCATTGCAAGATTATTACACTGGTAAACTTCTCAAAAAGTTTTTTTTGTATAGATTTGAAAAGAATGTTTGTAAATGCGTATAAAATTGTTTAAATTAAGTTGTAGATGTTAGTCTCTTTCAGAAAGGACAAGACAAGTGGGTCAACGTCAGAAAATAATTTCTTTCATGGATCCGCAGGCATAGCGCTTACTCACGTTTAGACATCAGAAGTGTAACATATTTTCAGCCAGTCAGGGGCAGAAGAAAAGTGTGTGACAACAGTGTGAAACCACTCGGGCAGAAAGGCAGAAGTACAAATTTATTCCATTATTTTGCTCAAACTAAAATGTACAGGGGAAGAAACAACCTATTAAATAGTGCAACAAAGGCAGATGAGTCTATTTCTGTCAGTTGTAAATAATTTGTTTGTCGTTGTTTTGAAATGTATGTTTTGTTGAGGGTAGTTGTTTGTTTGTAATGTGGGCTTTACCGATTTCTGTTTTCCATTTTGGCCACATTTTAATTTCCTACTCAGACCCCCTATAGTTTTTTTTCTGTATGTGTGTGTGTGTGTGTGTGCGAGAGAGTGCTCGTGCTTTTAATTTGGACGGAAAAAACGTTTTTATCGATTTACGGCAGTGTGTCAAGTACCAAACATGAAATACTTCCGGTGGATGTCATGAATAATGTGTGTCAAATGTTACAACGGAACAGCTTCTTCTCACTGAAGTCACTCGTGCATGAAATAACTAGCAGGCCCACCTCTGTCGATTGTTCCATGATAGCTACTGATTCAAAGTACTTAAGTGTGAGCAAAGCATCAGATCGCACATCTTCTGACCATTTTCCTTGGCGAAACCCGCCTTTCAAGGCCTTCAGACACAGCTCGGCTAACTTCTATAGTGGAAATTTTGCGAACACTTTCACCCAGCCAGGCGCAGTTGAAAAATTTGTGACAGCACTGCGGAACTTCCCCTCAAGCAGAACTACAATCTGTTACTTTAGGTCAAACTAAAATTTACAGAATAAAACATAAAATAGTTTACACATATGTAATAGAATAAATTTTATGTAAATCTTAGTAGAAATATACAAGATTTTAAGACTACATTATACACTTTTTTTTGTTTTTACAAATAAATATAGTCTTTACATCTGATATAGCGCTGTGGCCTGACAGACGAACTAATATGTAATAAAACAGACAGCGCACGGAAGGAGAGACGGAAAGACAGAGAGATAGACAAAAAAAAAAAAAGTAAATGGGCAGATGAATAGATAGACAGACAACACATGGAACAGAGAGACAGATAGATAGGTAGATAGGCAAATAAATAGATGCATTGACAGACAGACCAGACGGACGGATGAGGGACGGATGGATAGATAGATAGATAGATAGATAGATAGATAGATAGATAGATAGATAGATAGATAGATAGATAGATAGATAGATAGATAGATAGATAGATAGATAGATAGATAGATAGATAGATAGATAGACAGACAGATAGATAGATAGATAGATAGATAGATAGATAGATAGATAGATAGATAGATAGATAGATAGATAGATAGATAGATAGATAGATAGATAGATAGATAGACAGATAGATAGATAGATAGACAGATAGATAGATAGATAGATAGATAGATAGATAGATAGATAGATAGATAGATAGATAGATAGATAGATAGATAGATAGATAGATAGATAGATAGATAGATAGATAGATAGATATAAATAGATAGATAGATAGATAGATAGATAGATAGATAGATAGATAGATAGATAGATAGATAGATAGATAGATAGATAGATAGATAGATAGATAGACAGATAGATAGATAGACAGACAGATAGATAGATAGATAGATAGATAGATAGATAGATAGATAGATAGATAGATAGATAGATAGATAGATAGATAGATAGATAGATAGATAGATAGATAGATAGATAGATAGATAGATAGATAGATAATAATAATAATAATAATAAAGTTCATTTATATAGCGCATATCCAAAGATGCTCTATGCGCTTTACAAAACATGCAGAAACAGACAAATCTCATTCCTAGCAACTGACAACACACACAAAGACACACACACACGCACAAACACTATCTCTCCCTCCTGTCTCTCTCTCTCTCTCTCCTTCACACACACGCACAAAACACCAATACATATCAGACTACACATCAAAGTGTTTTCTGAAGAGATAGGTTTTCACTTCAGATCTAAAAAGTGCCTCGCTTTCTATATTTCGAATATTTGGTGGTAAGGAGTTCCATACAGCTGGTGCGCACACAGAAAACGCTCTCTCTCCAAATTTTTTTGTTTTAGCAAATTTAGATTCTAGTAGTTTTTTATCAGAAGATCTTAATGCTCTAGATGGTTTATACGGATGAATAAAGTTTATAAGATAAAGAGGAGCATTGTTGTACTGACATTTGTGGCATAACACTGCAATTTTAAAATCTAGATAGATAGATAGATATAAATAGATAGATAGATAGATAGATAGATAGATAGATAGATAGATAGATAGATAGATAGATAGATAGATAGATAGATAGATAGATAGATAGATAGATAGATAGATAGATAGATAGATAGACAGATAGATAGATATAAATAGATAGATAGATAGATAGATAGATAGATAGATAGATAGATAGATAGATAGATAGATAGATAGATAGATAGATAGATAGATAGATAGATAGATAGATAGATAGATAGATAGATAGATAGATAGATAGATCTCCTCTATGCACCTCTCCATCTGTCCTTCTCCTCCCCTTCTTCGCGCGCACTTCTGTCTTTTACGATCCAGCAGCCTATCTTCAAATGCTCAGCTGTTTTTGGAAACAGAACTTAGTACAATATCCTCCATATGTTTCCAACACTCACCTGATAAAGTTTTCCGAAATTTTCCAGAACTCCAGCTCAGCCCTGATGGTGAAGCTGCAAACGTTGGAAGGCAGGTGCAGTTGTCCTGGGAGAAGAGAAATTAAACGACGTGGAAGTTGAACACAATACTATAGGTGATAACAGTGCAGCGTGGACTAGCGATGATAAACGTAGAGAGAATGCTGACAATGACAATGATGAAAACTTTGATGGTCAGAAAAAGGACGATAATGGAAGGCTGAATGTTATTATTATGTCAACGTCGTTTTTTTCAGAGGATTTTCATTGCGTTTCCGTGCACATGAAAAGATTTCTTCTATTTCACTACTTGAAAGGTCTTTTTAGTTTCCGTTCCCGCTTCCGTACATATGAAAACACAGCTTAAATCTGGATTCTCATGCGTACGGAGACGGAAACGTCAAAAACCCTACAGTAGTGAAATAGAATATTTTCTTTCGTACTGGGACGTCGTTTCCGTATACATGGAAACACTCTTTCTTTTTACTACTTGATGGATTATTTTGACATTTCCGTTGCCCTTTCCGTTTCCGTACATATGAGAACCTAGCTTTAGGCTCAAAGCGCACCGATTCAAGTATGCCTTGAGGTGGAAGCGGGGGAAGGGGGGGAGGCGTACGCAGTGCTCGACATCCAGTTTAATTCTACAGTCCACATCTCTCATTAACGAGACAAAACAGACTCCATTCAATGCGTCATCAGCCTTAGGAGGCGGATGACAACATTTTGTCGTGGGCAAAAAGTGGACCGGGGACTATATCAAAAAGAGTATACCTTCGGAACAAAAATACACAATCCTTGACCTTGCACAGCTCGCGCATTTGGGCAGATTGTTTCGTGAACGCATCACCGGAAGAAGAACATTTTGACTTTTGCCCAAAACAAAATGGCCGCCCATGCCTTCAGATATGGCCGTGCGACGTGTAATTTCATGGCAGGGCATTGGAGAGCACAGATGTCCTATTGGCCTCGATGACCCAGCATTGACCATGACATATGAATGGCACTATTAGGCTATTAAACTGGCCGCACTGCTCATGGAGATCTGGCAAACTTTCAACCTGTCACCGCCTCATCATTCATCATCATCACGACGCTTGTCTGGACTCTTGTGCAATATTGTTATTATCATTAGCATTTTTATTATTATTGTTGTTAATGTTACTGTTGTTTGTTGTTGTTGTCGTTCACATTTTAACTATTCTAAATCTCAAGATTGGTTTTCAATGCCCAGAATCAATTTCTGCATTGTCATCGTGTGTGTTGACACCTAAACACATAGCGCACAGAGTTAAAAAGTTTAATATTGAAGTAACCGTGTCAAAGCAACTAATCCCCAAATGCTGAGTTTCCCTGTTCCCCGATAGATGTCAGCATCATTTATAGATTACAACCTGATGCAATTAAGTAGTTGATTCATATTCATTTATTCATTTTAGCATGTTCTTTCAAAAAGGGTTAAAGTTTTTTCAGTTTTTTCCCCTCCATAATCTCTTTTAGTTTCCCGTTCATAGCAAGCCTATTTTGTTTTAATTATAGTACACTAGTTGTTTGTAACGAGAGCCAACCGAAATTTCCACTTTTTTCTCTTCACAGTTTGACGATAGTAGACGTACTTACGACCGCAGTAAGTGTTTCCAGGGCAAAATTATTGAAAGAGATAAAAATCAATTAAAGTGATGGGATTAGGTTACCCATTCAGCGTTACTCGAAATTGCTTCTACATAGTTGAACATAAAACGAAACAGAAACGTGAAAACAGTGAAAACAAAATGAAAACAAATATTACAAAACTGGATCTGTTTACTTTGTGTTACTGAACTCAAAGTCTGTTTATGTATTTCATTTCACTAAGCCAGCGGTTCTCAAAGTTCCAGGCTACATTTCTCCTCTTACCATCTCCGGTTTCCTCAACTCCTCAAACTCATTTTGAATATTCGTGACCTTAAGTTCCTGTTTGTTCCAACTCCAAATTTTGCACAACTGAGAAATTCGACGTTAAACGTTTGCGGTTTTAGTATTGTGAAAAGGAGTTAGAATAAATCGGAACCGTGAAACAGCTTGTGGTAAGTCCACAACGTATTTTAAACAAGTGTCAAATTGTGCATTTGTTATACCTCTTCTACATCTATAGGATCTCCAATTTCTCAGAAAATGAATGAACACGAGCAAGAATTAAGGTCGCCTATTGCCATGTAATTTTTTGTTCAACCTTGCACTTTGACAGTGATAATTATTGAAACAATTAATGAAACTGCGTTTCTATATTAATTGGAATCTAATGGAAAAACAAACAAAACAAACAAAAAACAATTAAATTCCTTATTTCAATGGATCCTTAAACTTCTATTTGATTTACTGCCCAAATATGTTCTTGGGGAGACCAAACCTTCCAAATTCCTCCACTAAAATTTGAAATTCCGTCCTTGGAAGCCATGTACTTCAGGTTTTGAGAATCACCAGGTTATAACATTCAATCTCAAGTACAGAAGTGTATTTGCACAGTGTCTCCTGCGTGTGCGTCCAACAAATTCAATAATGTGAGCGTTACAACCGCCCGTTTGGAGGGTGGGGGCGGGGGGAGAGGGTATGTGAAAAGGGATTAGGGACCATCTGGAAAGTACTTACACACTCAGAAGAGGGAGAGGGGGTGGCTTGTGAAAAAAGCATATTGAGGGAGGAGGGGGGGGGGGGTCTTTCGGGCGTTGGTATTTTCAGTTATAGTAATGAAATTTTGTTTTATTTACTTTCTCCCCCCAGCAAAATGAGCTGTAGGATTATGTAAAAATCCAGTAAATACTAGTGATGGGCTATACATCTCACGTGACAATCAAATTGTCAATGGAAAATGTTTGCTTAAAGTTATAAAAATGTCAAATATTATGGACATTTGTCATTTTAATGGTCTTAATCTCGCACACGGGAAATGGCGCGGTGAAGTTGAAATAGCCAAAATCAAACATAAATAATAATTTTATGGATAGCCTGACATCCTACGTGTTCTTAATCGTTTTAAACGCTATTCCTGCGTGTGTTCGTCTCTTATTGCATTGTTTTCCAAGCTGGCTGATTTTTTAAAGAATATTATTTTGTATTTATTTGTGTTTTCAACTTTCGTTAACGTATTTTTTGTTTTGTTTTAAAATATCATTTGACTGCTTCTATTCCATGATTTATACCTAGCAACGCTAATGGGACAACTTGGGTCAATGGTCGATGGAATTACTCAAGGGAATCTGAATTGAGCGTCAATATAAATTTTTAGGCACAATGGGAAATACAAAAAAAAAAAAAAAAAAAAAGCACTTTCACAATACCTGTATTATTGCAACTGCATTATTTAACAGACTAGGTACACCCTGATCCCCTTTTCCAACGCTGAATCCCGGGATACTCAAGTTTCAGCAATATCTACCACCCCCACCCCAGGAGAACTGCACTCCTCCCCCTCTTAAAACCCTCTGTTCTGACGCAGTGAACCGGATATGTTTGTGTTAAGTGCAGTGGAACATTTCTGGCTGCCTTTGTGCATTCTGTTGATTCCGACTGTAAACATGTCCCTGGGGGTGCGTAACACGATACTCAACAATTGGGGACATGTTTATTTATCTATTACTGACTTTTGCAAAAAATCTGGCAGCGAACATAAATATTAAAAGAGCGTCTATTAAGTTCGCGCCATGTGGCCAAATTGGATTTTGTTTGCACGGTGAAGGTTTTGAAAGTTCTAGGGCCAAGGTTACATAATTTATCCAGCTGCCCACAATAAATTTTCTTTTAATGAAACAGTCAAATATTGCATGCAAAATGCCAGTTGAAGTTTTCAAACACGAAAGACTTATCATCGACATTCAACATTCTAATGCCCGTGCGGTCACATTCGGAGACGTGGGGCTAGTGGTTGGGGGCGGGGGGGGGGGTGAGGCTAAGCATATGAAAAAAGTGCACATGGAGGTGTGGAGGGGTAAAAAAAAAAAAAAAAGCTAAAATCGAGCGAATATACTTTATGAGTTGCCCCATTTCAAGATTTAACTTGATATTTTAAAATGATGGACCTTAATGAAGACTGTTCGCTTTTCTCGCGGCTGTTCCGACAATCTAGCATCGCTCACTGAATCAGTCCTTAGGAATTCCTCAAAATTGAGGCGTACATTTTCTTTATTGAAATATTCAACTGCACATTAATTTGTATTATTAAATACACCATAAAACTCGTTAAGCAATTCACTTGATTCAAATGGGTATTACACTAAGTCCCAACCCAACCATTTCTTACAGCAAGCTTTGCTACATACAAGTTTTTCTGTTTACCCAACCCAACCAGCATCCTTACAAGAATCCGACGTAGATTCCCGTATTCCCTAGGATTGGCATGATTACCGTAGGGTCAGGTTCCCTACGCTGACTGACATCGCCACGACGTCGCAATCAGCGAATTTTTGTAGGAACGACGTCATTTCTATGAGCAAACTTGACGTCAATCCTACACATCAGATTTTCATGCGGCTGCTGGCTGACTATCTTTGTGTCAGTAAGTGCAGAGAGTATGTATGTATAGAGAGATCTCACTTCCGCCAAATGGAGAAACTAGGTCGATGCGGTAAACAAGAAATTGAAGAATTGAAAGAGACCGCCTTGACCAAAGATAGTGTGCATATCTGTTTCCTGTGGTTTGTTCATATTTTTGGGCCGACTGACACTCTTTAGAGCCGTTTGTAAGTTCTTACGCCCCGAGGAAATACACAAACGGGTATTGTTTGCCGCAGCGACCTACTTTCCGCTCCATGCTAAAAGTGGTTTCGCAAAGTCTCCTGTGTCTCGCAGTGCAAATGACCAATAGTGAAACCTCTCTATACATCTATACTCTCTGGTAGGTGTGCGCATCAGATGTTTCAGTGTTTCTAAACAGATTTCTTTCGTTCTTGGCGTATTTAATGGCGATATTGACCATTTTTCCTCTCATTGTAAGAATTTTTCATGTGAAACGAACCAGCTGTTCTTGGATTGTTTGTATTCATCCACGCCAGACTGCAGGACCGAAATGGCATATCGCGATCTGAGTCCTTGTTTGTTCTATGTCCATTTTCTGAAAAACTGGAGATCATTTAGTATGTAGAAGATGTATAACAAATGCATACGTTGACACTTGTTTAAGATTCGTTGTGGCACTTATCAAGCTGTTTCACAGTTCCCATTTATTGTAACTTGTTATCATAATGACTGTCGCTGTTAGGGGACCGTAGCAAAATTACAAAGCCAAAGAGAAAATACTGAGCTGCATCCATTGTTCACCTATAGCTTACTATGTAAAACACTACGGTCCCGTAACAACAGCACTATACTAAAGGGGCAAACGTTCAACCCTTTGTACAGAAACAACATTACTGCTAACTCTTTACTGCTGCATCATTTACAGGCTTTGTTCCTCCAGTACTAGCTTCTAAATATAGATCAATAGCCTAATTAAGATTCATATTATTTGCCGTTGGAAATAACTGAAATACGTGAATCTTAAAATAAACTGGACTTGGGAAAATCTAGCTTTCACGGCGTCAGTATTCAAAGGGTTAACGTCGAAATTTCTCAGTTGTGCAAAAAGCGGAGTCGAAACAAATAGAAACGAAGATCACGTTAAATGTCAAAGCGGATTTTACCAGGTCCAGGTACATGTATCTGGCATGGCATATTTACTCGATGACACACAGCAACACACACCTTGGCCACATCTGACAAGCAATATAACAAAGCGCGTCCCCGTGGAACTGAATGTAAACATACGGTATTGTATGACGAATATGTATTGAAAAAAGCTCCTATATCTTTCATTCTGGGAGAGGCGCCAATGGTATTTAAATACAACACTGTAAAAGAACACAAATGAGTATCAAAAGCAATGAGATTCAATGTTAGAATTTCACGGTCAGGCGTGGCGCCCCATTCACAAAACAATAATTGTTCTGGGCATGAAAAAGTCATAGGTCTCCCCACCTTACTGTTTCCTCAGTATGGGGGTCTGAATTATTAAAAGTTTACGATAGGGCCTATCATTGCTAGGTCAACTGGAATCCAATCCAGGTGCAACATTTTCGTGTACGGACTTGATGCAGTGTGCATAGTGGATAATGTCCTGCACAGTTCATCACCTTATCTCACTTAAAACTGGTAATTTCCTGATTGTTGTTAGATACAGCAATATTTGTCCTGACTATACTTGCTAGACACAGGTAGTTGTCTCCACTCTCCTGCGATTGCTGTCCAACTACACTTATAAAACGCAGTTAGTTGTGTCGAGTCTACTGAGACATTCCGCCTACCGGCGCTGCACTGTGGCGACGACGTGCCTGCTCCAGTTGTAACTGGGTGCAATGACACAAAAGCAAATTTCCCAATTGGGATTAAAGAAGTATACAAATACAAAATACAAACATTCGTCCCAGTGAACTTTACTGAACGTATTAGTTATCTCGTCTCCACTGCGATATTTGGCCAAATTATGGAGAAAATACTGAGTTGACATTTTAGTTTTAACAAGGTTCCAACAGCCGCCAGACAAAATTCCTTTTCTGAAGCTGGATTCTCATGTATACGGAAACGGAAACGTCAAAGAGCCTTAGAGTAGTGAACTAGAAAAAATGTTTTCGCACGCCGTTTCCGTACACATAGAAACACTCTTTCTTTTTATTATATGAGGGATTTTTTGCCGTTTCCGTTTCCGTACACATGAGAACCCAGCTTGACTGTGGTTACTGTCAACTTTTTGTTTGCTGATGTTATTGTTGAGTACAAAGATTGACTTTCACAACAACAACAACAACAATGACAACAACTCCAAATGAGGGTAGTATTCAGCCGGGAAAAGATGTTCTTTACGTCACAAGTTTAGGTGAAATAGCTCTTAATATATAAAAACAGAATGTTTTTTGGTTATTATTTATCTGTCTGTGGTAGTCAAGGACATCAGACACATCAAGCTGTCATCCGAGACGAATGATTGGCACTTGCAACAAGCACTGATTGAAAAACCACGGTGTCTGTTTAAGTTTGCAGCATTGCCTTGCATATAAAAACATCCAATCACAACTGATGACAGGCTAAAATGTTTGGTTATTCATTAGGTCAGTGAGGTGAGCACAGCCTGTGATGGATGCCCTAAACAGAATATTTCCACAGGTCCTAATGATCCCGATATTTAGAGACCTCAGTTATTGTTTGTTCCAACTCCACTGTTTGAACAACTGAGAAATTCGACATTAAACATTTGCGGCTTTAGTATTATAATAGGGAGTTGGAATAAAATTAAACTGTGGAACAGCTTGATAAGTGCCACAGCGCATTTTGAACAAGTGTCAAAGTGTGTATTTGTTACCGGCTACCTCTTTTACATGATAAAAGACCTCCAGTTTTTCAGACAATGGACATAGAACAAACAAGATCTAATGTCCCAATTTGGTTGCCTTGCGATCTGGGTGCCAGATTTTCTTTCATTTGTTGTGTATGTGGCTGAATAAGGTCCCTAAGAACAAAAATTAATGTCTTTTTTTTTCTTCTGAGTTCCTCGTGGTCTGTGTGCTATGTTTATTTTTCCCCCGTCTGTTCATTCTTGTAATTTTTGGCATCTCCACTTTTTGTTGTTGTTGTTGTTGTTGTTGTTATTAAATGATTTGCCCCATTATAATTAAATTCTACTGATCCAGCCTTGCTTGAGTATCATGCATATATAAATTGACAAAAAGCGTACATGTTTCTTTTGACGGGATATTCGGGAACAAAACCAAGTTACAGACATTGTGAAATTCATGCTTCTCGACGAGAAAAATGGAAATGGGCTGGCCATACCGGAAGAATAACAAATGGACAAAGCGTTGCACTGACAGGAGACCTGGGAACGAACAAGGGGACACCCCGACAGACGGAGACACGATGGTCTAGAGACAAGATGCTCTCTTCTCATGCCGAAGGTTCCGGGTTCAAATCCGGGTCGGCGCAAGGGTGTTGGAATTTTATGATTTTTCTCATACTTTCCTGTCCCTGATTCCATGGTAGATGGGATCGAGTATCTAGTCTTTTCGGATAAGGAAAAAATAACTCGGAAGGCCCGTGTGCACGTTGCGCACGTTAAAGATACCTTGGGAGTTGGAAATAGACATGAGCAGGCCAAATAAGGCAGGCCGCTGCCCAGGCAAATTTCTAAAAATAAGAAGAAAAAAAATTAATCCCTGCCACAAAAACACACGAAAACAAGACCAAGAAAAATGAAAACAAGTAGTGTGAGGTGTAAATGCCATGGGGCAGTGAACCTACTAAAATAATGACCAGGTCGCCCCGGTAGACAATGGAGAGATGACATTGTACAGATAGGTGGACAGGTATGGACAAGACTGACGGAAAACAGAGAAGAATGGAGATCATTGACGGAGGGCTACACATCCTGCACCTCCCAGTGGACAGATGAGGCCGAACAAGAACAAGATTACATAAACTTAAAGTAATTTCATAACTTATTTAAAATTAAATTAGCTTACGATAGCCGACCTGAGCCAGATGAATCTTGCAGATTCTTTGTAGGAAGCCCAACCGCATATCCAGATCTAGGCTACATTAAAAGCAGCATTTGGATTCGATGCAATGACTAACAGAAGTTACGTAGAAATACACTGGTGTGTTTACATTGCTTTTCGACCACAAATGTGCAAAAAGAGGTCAAAGACGAAGTTTCCGGTCATGCTTTTTGATTCAACTCAATCAAAATGTGTCTCCATGTTTGCAACTAAAAAAAAAAATCGTAAACAAATAATATTAAAGACTGATTTTTGTCCGAAATGAATGTTAACTCATCGTCAAAGTAGATCACCAAGTTTCATAATTTTTTAACGCGTCGTCACGAACTTTTAGGTGATTGCACGTTCACCATCTAGCTCCATCTAAGAAGCCTCGTTGGCCAATTGACTCGCGGAATACACAGATGTAGTTTTTATCGTGGAAACTCCATCACCAATGCGCAAACTGAGGTGCAGAACGAAATTTCTTGTCATACGTTTTACTTCTACTCAAACCAAAAATGAGTCATTTTTCTTTCCGGCCCAAAATGTCGGAACACTTCCTTCTGTTCAACTCAGCTGGGGCTCAAAATCAACGAAAGTGTTAAAAATAGCTAACTTCCAAGGCCTTTTAAGTTATACCCACGGATATCTCTACGTCTTTCTGTGGGTAATATGATATTTAGTAGAATTTAACGCACAGCAGTTAAAAAGCCTTTCATGATGACATCGGAGGCCTTACTTCCTTTATAATATGATGATTGGCAGTAGAGATATTACTTTTTTTTTTTTTAAAGCAGCATCGCGACAGTAAGTTCCGCAAAAACAACAACAACAGCACAACGATTTTCACGAGTGGAGTGAGGGAATGCTCGACCGTCGGATTTCCTGCATTTTGTACATTCACCATGGTTTCTTTTGCCAAATGGCGTATCGCGTGGACACTGGGGCTCTGTTTCAGAACATTTTTGTCTTCAGGGCTAGAGTTAACGTTACAGTTTTAATTACAGCCTCGGAGAGGTCATTTTTTTAATGACAATTAATTTTATAAAAAAAAAACAAAAAACTACTGTCAAGTCCCCAATTTGTATATCTGGCTAGAATAACCTTTAGGAATTTATAAGCGAGTTTTCCTTAACTTTTTAACGAATACGATTTACGTTAAGACGCACGTTGTAATTTATGATTAAATCAATATCTCATTTCAATAATGCATACTACAATAACAGTAATTGACAACATTTAACAGACATTTTTACAACACTTAACTCAACTCAACGGCCTACGCCACGAGTGTGAAATAATCAATAATTATAATGATATACTTTCTAACGATAAATGTTGTTTAAGTGCCATCGTAATGGAATAAATACGGCTCTTTACAATTTCAGCCACAATAATGGCAAACCTCAAAGGAATCGATCTTGACATCAAACTGAACAATGAACTGACTAAAAGCACTAATACTAGAGCAGCATTAACCTATCCTCTTTCTGCCTTCTTCACAGTGATGCATTGGAAATGATGAAACACACAAAGATACATGCACAGTATTCATAATTCAACGTGTATGCATATCATTTGCATAAACGTACCGACAGCGTACCCGGGTGCTTAAAACTGCATGCTGTTTAGGAAAAGATAATGTCCCTGGATGTTGAAAAAACTGATGCCTGACTCGATGGCGTAACTAGGTAGGTGTCCTAAGAGTGGGTGCAAGTAGCTTGGGAGCTAAATTCTGGCAAATTGTCCATGTACACAAATTCAGCACGGTTTTCGAGGGACTCCATGAACCCCACCTGGTTACGCCTCTGCTCTTACTGTACGATATAATGCGACCTTTATTCTTGTTTGTTCTAATTCCACTTTTTGCGCAACTGAGAAATAAATTCGACCTTAAACGTTTGCGGCTTTAGTTTTATGATAAGGAGTTAGAATAAATGGGAACTGTGAAACAGCTTGATAAGTGTCACAACGCCTTATAGACAAGTATCAAAGTGTGCATTTGTTATATTTCTTCTACATACTAAAAAAAACTCTAGATTTTTTTTAGAAAATGGAGATAGAACAAATAAGAAATTATGTCGTGATAAGTGTACTCACCATGGCGATATGCATCCAATATATAAGGCATAAGCACAGGATTTCTATCAATAAACAAATCCGCTGTTTGTGCTGAGGGCAGACTAACAAAAATGCTGTCGTGAGGACAATGTTGGCGATGATGCTGGCTGGGAAATTTCTGCTGCCGCTGCTGTCCATGAAAGAAATAACTATGATGCTTTTTTGGAGATTGGGATGATTGGATTGTGTCTGAAGTCCTGATAGATTCCGATTCTGAAAGTTGTGATTCGTGTCTATTCTTCACCCCACTTTCTTTGAATCGAGTAGGTGTCTTGTAGCCGTTGGCTACGTGAACAGGGGAGGAATTTGATTGGCTGGCCAGATTTCCACTGGTGTCCGTGAAGTAAATATACCTCGAGCGACAAGCCTCCTGCGATAAACTTTGATTATCACCAAAAATTTGACCCTCATTTTCCTGGTCCAATTCTTTCGCGAATTCGGCACCGATCAAATCAAAACAAGACAGTCTTCTGATTTGAAACAAGCGCTCCCTGACCTCAACCGCCTCGTCGAATGAGATCTTAGGATCGACTAGGTCAGCCAATAAGGTGTTAGGAAGGCTGCGAAGGGTGGAGCTAGTGGTCACAAAGACCTCCCCTCCAACGTTGATTGTCACTATGCGATTTTCCATTGACCACATTTACTGGTCACAAGGGAAGGCAACTGGGTGTTCACACAATATCTGAGGAAATATAAAGAAAAGAGGTAATAGAAACAGCAAAACAGTAATAATGAATGGATGGATGGATGGATAAGGACAGACAGACAGACGGGCGGACGGACGGAAGGGCAGACGGACAGATGGACGGACGGACAGACAAACATCTGGATAGACAGACAGACAGAAAGACAGACAGATAGGTATTTAGATGGATAGATAGATAGACAGACAGACAGACAGACAGACAGACAGACAGACAGACAGACAGACAGACAGACAGATAGATAGATAGATAGATAGATAGATAGATAGATAGATAGATAGATAGATAGATAGATAGATAGATAGATAGATAGATAGATAGATAGATAGATAGATAGATAGATAGATAGATAGATAGATAGATAGATAGATAAAACAAATAAATAAATAAATAAAAGAGGTAAGACAAAAAAAAAGAAAAAGGTAACTAAACAATGATCGACCATTGACCTCTTTACGCTCTGTGGTCATTAGTTATACAAGAACAGTCAAAATTGAACATTTTAATTAAAGCACGGAATTTTTTACCATTCGTATCTGTGTCAGCCAAACAATTACTCACAACTGGATTTGCTGCATTGTTTAGCTTTGATGTGACTGGTCAAATTCTTCTGCCGGACTGAAACAGTGTTGCCTGAGAGAGAGAGAGAGAGAGAGAGAGAGAGAGAGAGAGAGAGAGAGAGAGAGAGAGAGAGAGAGAGAGAGAGGGGGGGGTGTGAAGGAGAAACACACACACTTTCCGGAGTACCAGTTAAATATTAATATTATTATTATTAAAATCAAGCTCAAAAATTGTTTTTTTCTATGATTTGTAGTGTGGGCTACACAAAATAAAAAAACAAAAACAAAAAAAACAAGGAAATAATTAGTGTATTTTGTCTCCGGAGGGGTTAGACCATTATGCCATTTAAACTGCAAGATCGTGAACACGCTCATATTAAAGGTTATCTCAGTTTCTGATAAGGGGGGGGGGGGGGTTGAACAATAACAATTATTCTTTTATTCATGGCACTGTTGCCAGTTGTCATTTGTATCTTGCCCACCGAATGTCACAATCTATCTCCCCAGACTCAATACACCTCGACTGTACGGTAACGAAAAGGTTCGATTCAGAGTAAGATAAAACACTGGGCAAGTCACAATAACGAACAGTAATCGAAAACTAATCTTCATTGAAACTGAATGATGCCCCTTGTTGGTCTCGGAGGTTTGAGAACGAGAGTTGATTTGCGTTTTGTTAACGTGTGTGATGAATTGATCTAATCCGGGACACAGGATACCGTGACGAATCAGTACGTCATATTCCGTCTATCGACTTGCGCTCGTATCATTGATGCCAACAAAGCAACAGTTCGCACCACATCACAGACTAATAAATTATACAGACTGGAAACTCGAGCTTCGGGCTGTGTCGTTTTTTACGGAATTTCCCGAGCGGGGGCCGCATAACCAACATGGCCGCCGCTCGGGAAATTCCGATTCTAGTTCTATCTGCAGTAGAAATTTCTTTTTATTTGTCAAGATTGGTTATACATGTATTAATTTCTTGGTGCGGAACCAAACTTCCGCGTTCAATAGGCGCGTCAAAATGGTGTCATTCAACAGTGTAGCTATGCTGAAGCGTCGGTCGTTAGCGTAAACCTAATGTGGCGGATGGTTCATGACCTTTCGCTGTTTTGTGACGTCACACAGTGGGATCATCCAGTCTGTATATTTTATTAGTCTGTGCACCACATCCCTCCATAACTGAACGAAAAAGAGTAGATCTAGATCTAGTACTCACTGTATTTATACGCGAGCAATTTGTGGACATGAAAGAAGGAATGGTTCATATCGGTAGTCTGTCTCCGATCTCATGTTCATCCTGTTTCTAATTTTAGTTCAGTGTCTTATAGAGCACATTTTTTTTTCTTTGTGGATTTGAGCGCTATACAAGCTAACTATTACAATTCAAAATAGACTCTATGCCAGCAAGACATAAGCCTGTAGAGAAAGGAGAGATAGACGGACTAATATAAAAAAAAACAAAAAAAAAAACGAGGATTTTTATTACTAATTTAATGTTCCCTCTATTTTTTGTTTTTGTTTTTGTCGTCTTTGTGCACTTTTTTTGTTCCTGTGACAAAAGTATGACTGTGTGCACAGAACGCTTGTGCGAAATGTAAGCTTGAGCAAATTTCAAGATAATTTTTGGCACAGCCGATCTCTTATGTCTTGGATGTGGCACAAAGTAAAAAGGTTTCTATTTAGGGACAAGGTGGTCTGGAGGCAAGGTGCCCTCCTCTCATGCTGGGGTACTGGGTTGAAAACCCGGTCGGTGCAGGCATGTTAGAAGTTTGGGATTTTTCTCATATTTTCGTGTCTCTGATCCTATGGGGGGGGGGGGGGGGGAGTAGGATCGAATACCTAGTCTTCTCGGATAAGGACGAAAAAATTCGGAGGGCTCGTGTGCACGTTGCGCACGTTAAAGATACCTTGGCAGTTGGAAATCGAAAAGAGCAGGCCGAACAGGCCGCTGCTAGGGCAAAAATAAAATAAATTCATCCAGCACCCCCCCCCCCCCCCCCCAAAAAAAAACCAACCTCCGACCGACGCTGCACTGTGACAACGACGTGCCTGCTCTAGTTGTAACTGGGTGCAATGATAAAAAAGGCAAATTTCCCAAATGGGATTAAAGTAGTATACAAATATAAATACAAATACAAAACTATTAAAGATATTGATACATCATTTTGTGATAATTTAGATCTCACCACAAGGCAGTGATATGATAGTCGGAACTCAAAACCACCAATAATCATCGATACGCAATTATGTAATGCGAGGACATTAATAATCTAGACACACTTGATATATGCACAAAGGATGGTTTCGGGGACTGTGGTATTTCACACTTATAAGCTACAGATGAACAACGAACACAATTCAATATATTTTCTCTATTCAGCTTTGTACTTAGACTGCAATCCCCTGAAAATAGACATGCAAAAATGACTTACTGTAAACAAGCGCTCTTCAATATCACAACTTCTACATCAGAACTGCCACATCAGATCTGGTCCTATTTGATCATGCCCCTGAACGTTACACAAATGCTGTGTATGCTCGCTGATTCACCATAAACCATCCACTGTGAAAGCAAACTGTATTTAAGCCCTTCGACAGCAACCAAAAAGACTGGAAAGGGGTAGCAAAACTGATGCGATATGTCTGTCAAGCGTGTCTGAACATTAAAATGTCATTCACCCTTCACAAGTCAAGCTTGTTGAAAGCAGTGGTGAACTTTGAATGTTTATCTAGGACTAAAAAACGAGGGAGATGCGAGGTTAAAAAACGGTCTTTTATATCACTGGTAGGCCTACTGGTGGTAGCCTTTGGAAATGGTTGGCCGTGACGCGTAACTTCCAAATTCAAATACGGTTGACAAAGTTGGGTAGGGGTGTGTTTGCAAATGCAGAACATCTAAGAGAGAGGATCTGTAGATTGCTTTTTTTTTTTTTTTTAATCTTGTTTTTCTATTGATCTATCTTGTATCTGTCTAATTGTCTTTGTCTGTCTGTTTATCTAGCTATCTAGCTGTCTATCTGTCTTTCTGTCTGTCTGTCTGTCTGTCTGTCTGTCTTTCTGTCTATCTATCTATCTATCTATCTATCTATCTATCTATCTATCTATCTATCTATCTATCTATCTATCTATCTATCTATCTATCTGTCTGTATCTGCTTGGCTGATTGCCTGCCTGTCTGTCTGTCATTCTGTCTGTCTGTCTTCTGTCTATCTGTCTGTCCGTCTGACTGTCTAGTTATCAATCGATCAATCCATCCATCCACCCAGCCATTCAATCACCCATTCGTCTGTCCGTGCTCCTCTGTTTGTTTTTCTGTTCATCCATCTTAACCCTCACCCTAACCCAAAAACATTTAGTAAAATTCGCTGTTATAAACAAATCTCAGTATGACCGCATGGCCAGAGCTGATAATCCCTCTAAAAATATAGAACAGAAATTGTTGACATAGACTGTCCAACATAACTGTGCTGAACCCCAGTACACTATAATCTCCCCTTACAAATCTGGACAGGGCCGGTCAAGGATACATGGACCGTCCAGATGAAAGAACATAATGGTTAATCCTTTCTGAATAAGTTACTGTAAGCTATGTCCCTGGATGATGACTCCGGGTAGAATGTTTCAACCTTTTGTACCCATTGACAGCTTAGGTAAAAGAAAAAAACACCTGGATACAATGAAAATCCCATCAGTTAGGTTTCTATTATTCAAACGATCTTTTACGTCGCAGTTGTAACTTATGTGGCTTTGGAAAAGTGGCTACTTTATCATATTATTGTCTGATCCGATTTGTTCACCCCTCCCCCTTTTTCTCTATCTATCTATCTATCTATCTATCTATCTATCTATCTATCTATCTATCTATCTATCTATCTATCTATCTATCTATCTATCTATCTATCTATCTATCTATCTATCTATCTATCTATTTATCTGTCTGCCTATCTGTCTGTCTAATCTATCTAATCTGTCAGTCTGTTTGCCTGTCTGTTTATGTGCCTGTCTGTGTGTCTATCTGTCTGGCCGCCTCTCCCTTTATCCGTCTCTCTACCTGTCTAGATATCTGTTTATCTGTCTTTCCATGTCTGTCTGTCTGTCCGCCTGTCTATCTATCTATATATCTGTCTGTCAGACTGCCTATCTATCTATATATCTGTCTATCTGTCTGTCAGTCTGTCTATCTATCTATATATCTGTCAGTCTGTCTATCTATTTATCTGACCGTCTGTCTGCCTGCCTGCCAGCTTGTCTATTTATCTGTCTGTCTACCTATCAGTCTATCCATATGTCTGCCAGCAGATATTACCGTGTGTATGTCTATAGACAACATTACAGAACAAATGTAAACCCAATAAATCGATTGATTTCCTGTTTTCACCTTTTGATCTCCCCGGGCTGTAACACTCACACAAATCATTAACAAAGACCGGTTATGTGGTAGTTGTATGACTTAGTTAATCATTAATGACATGAACAATTGCAAAACAGCTTTTACTTGTTCCCAGGGCATTTACAGATTACTAAATGTGGCGTAAAGTTCTATTGATAACTGTTTTCTTCTTTGCGAATGCAAGATGTGGGCAAAATGTAAAGTTATGATCCTTCACATGTAATCGATTTTTCAGCCTGTTATGCCCAAAGGGCAACGTAAATACAAGGGCTCCAGAGTGATGATATAGCCCAAATAATTTTATTTATTTCGAATAAAACCACCTTTTTCGAGTGCAATAATTGACAACATCCTGACTCATTGACTCATATGACCTAAGCGTGACATGGCTCTAGCCGAGAGTACAGAATTTATGGGTGGAAGTGCCTGACGGTGTTAGTTTTTTTCTTTCTTTGAAGGTATTTTATAGCATTGCCATTTCTACAGGTAGACAAACCGATAGACTCATAGACTCACCGGGTCTGATAGATAGACAGACCTATCGACAGACAGACAGTAGGTAGACATGTAGACCAACTGAGGGACGGACGGATGGGAAGAAAGACAGACAGACAAGCGGGTGGATGGACGGGTGGATCACAGACAGGCAGACAGACAGGTAGATGGATGGACGGGTGGATGGATGGATGGATAGATGGGTGGGTGGATGAATGGATAAATGGATGGATGGATGGATGGATGGATGGATGGATGGATGAGTGGATGGGTGGGTGGATGGATAGATGGATGGATGGGTGGATGGGTGGATCGATGGATGGGTGGGTATGTGGATGGATGGATGGGTGGGTGGGTGGGTGGGTGAGTGGATGGAGGGAGGGAGGGATGGATGGATGGATGGATGGGTGGACGGACGGACGGACAGACAGACAGACAGACAGACAGACAGAAAGATAGGTAGATAGATAGATAGATAGATAGATAGATAGATAGATAGATAGATAGATAGATAGATAGATAGATAGATAGATAGATAGATAGATAGGTAGATAGATAGATAGATAGATAGATAGATAGATGGACAGATAGGTAGACAGATAGGTAGATTGATAGAATGATAGGTAGATAGATAGATAGATAGATAGATAGACAGACAGACAGACAGACAGATAGACAGACAGACAGATAGATAGATAGATAGATAGATAGATAGATAGATAGATAGATAGATAGATAGATAGATAGATAGATAGATAGATAGATAGATACAAAGATAGATAGATAGATACAAAGATAGATAGATAGATAGATAGATAGATAGATAGATAGATAGATAGATAGATAGATAGATAGATAGATAGATAGACAGACAGATAGATAGATAGATAGATAGATAGATAGATAGATAGATAGATAGATAGATAGATAGATAGATAGATAGATAGATAGATAGATAGATAGATAGACAGACAGACAGATAGATAGATAGATAGATAGATAGATAGATAGATAGATAGATAGATAGATAGATAGATAGATAGATAGATAGATAGATAGATAGATAGATAGATAGATAGATAGATAGATAGATAGATAGATAGATAGAAGTAAAAGTTCATGAACAGGGAACAGAAGTAATTATGACTCCCGACAATTACATGTAGTTTGAACTGAGTCCCTGGCGTTAATGACACTTCTCACTAAAGAGAACTGAACCACATTTTCATGTCCTTTCATCCTATAAAGATGATTAACCCCTTTGTGGCTTCCACGCTACAGCATTGGTAGAGATGAAGACACACCAACTGTGGCTCATTTCAAAATCTATACTATCATCAAATTATCTGGAATTGACCGGAGAGGCATCCAAGAAACTGAGGGTTTTCAAAGGCGGATATTCTCTCCCTTCCTCTCTCTTACTCTCCCCCCCCCCTCCCCGTCTCTCTCTCTCTCTCTCTCTCTCTCTCTCTCTCTCTCTCTCTCTCCCTCTCTCTTCCTCTCTCTCTTTTTCTTTGTTTATCCATCTCTCATTCTCGCCCCACTCTCTCTCTCTCCTTCTTTATCCCCCCCCCCTTCCCAAACGCACAACCACCAGCAATCTGACTTCACCCCAGCTCTCAATAAGCAATCGGCTAAGCTATTAACAGTTTACGACTAGTTCAATACTTGGGATGTGGCTGGCATGAATGCGTCAAGGGTTACCATACCAACGAAGACGCTCACCGAACACAATGGGGAAAAAAATGTTGAAGCGTAAACCTTGTGACCAGAGAACCCCCAGAATTCATGATCTCATATTCGTCGGAAATGATGGGAGATTTACGTCGCTTTTGATCATTCTGTCCTATGATTGTTGCATTCTGTCTATCGTCTCACTTCTTCTCAGCACTACAATGCCATTGTCGTGTTGACCTTCTCTCTCCAAACTCAACTCAAAACTCATCAAAGTGAAATTTCATTGTCTGAGACAGTGTCTGAGGCTCTAGGAGGAAAAGAAATCTCGGAGAAGAGGCCGGGATGTTAGACAGAGCCAGTCGTTGCCCTTACTAGTTGATAACATAATTATTCCCTTCTCATCCTGTTCTTCCTCCATCACATCGGTTTTCCTTTTTTGGCGTCATCTACCACAACACTGGACCGGACTGATCGAGGTTACAGGGTGCTTCAAGACAAGACAAGGAACAAATAAGGAGAATCAAGAACGGAGGACCAACGGCTTTGTGCTGAGATCCTCGAGAAACAAAGGCCTATCCTTTGTTGTGTAGACAACGAACGTGTACCTTAACATTTCAATCCCCGGACATAGACTGGAAGAATTTTATTTTAGAGAAGTCTGAAACTTGCAAAACCGATGTAAACTAAATTAGTCAACTGAATGCAAAATGAATAAACAAATACCTTTTGAAACTAAAATATAATAAATAAATTAATTAATTAATTAATATCATGAAAAATCATTTATTCATAAATAAAATGTGTGCCAAATGTAGAACATTGGTTATGAAGTTACATCATGTCTCAGATATAGAACTTTGGGCACGACAGAGTTAAAAACACTAAGACAAGTCAGTAAGACTGAACCATCACCTTGAGAATCCAGAATCCTCCCTACTCTTATCAAGCATTCTAATCACTAGACCACCACATGGACTGACAGCATGTTCTCATTCGTTTCTCTGTAATCTAGCCAAGACTCAGAGTTGAAGACTGCTGTTTCTGGTGAGCGCAGCTAGCTGCAGGTCCGGTTAGAATTTCCTTTTTTTTTCAAAATTATTTCCATTTCTGACGTTAAGCTTATCCGGATGCTCGCTACTCACGCCTACGGGATAGTGACACAAGTTAGGGTAGTCATCCACGATTTGTGTTAAGGTCTTGGTTTTCAGAGGATCTCTATCCATGACATTTGCACTTCTTTTCTTTTTTTCTTTTTTTTAAAATGTTTTTTATGTTTCTTGTTCTTGTTGTTGTATTTGAACACTAGTTTAATCTCATGTTAGGGACAAGTTGTTTTTTTAAATTTTGCCCTGACAGCCGGTCTTGTTAGGCCTGCTCTTCTCAACTGCCAAGTTATCTTTAACGCGCGCAACGTATACACCGGCCATCCGAGTTCTTCGTCCTTAACCGAGAAGACTTAGTCTAGGTGCTCGATTCTACCTACCACAGGATCAGAGACGGGAAATTCCCCAAAATTTCCAACATTCCTGCCCCGACTGGGAACCGAACTTGGTACCTTCAGCATAAGAGGCGAGATTCTTACCTATTGACCAACGTGCTCCCAGTCACCCATGGTTTGATAACCTCTGGGTCAGAGATAAAAGTTGGAATAATGCGGGTAGTTTACCACTGAACTGAGCCGCCCGCTCCAAAACAATATCTTCAATGTTACAATGGCGTAATTGCCAAGATTAACGGCGGTCAAAGACATAAACGCTATGGGAAAATGCCAGGTGAAATTGTCTGTAGTGCCAGGGAACCAGTGCCAGAGAGTATTACTGCTGCTTTCATCTTGGATGGTGTCGGCACATTCATGCCGAGGATCAGCTTTCACGAGCTAACCGTGCTACTTTCCACACGGCCATGACGCTGTTCAGTATTCGAACAGCCTTTGATGATACTTACATACGGCGAATGATGAAAGACTAATTGGGAAAAACGCCTGTCTCAGGAATGAAGAATATGGGATGAAAGAGCATTGAAGATCTTTGATTGTCAAAGTTCTCAGCCTAAGGCTGTTGGTTCTGAAATAATGAGAATTAGATGATGAAATAAGATTATAATGAATGAGCGTACCACACAGCAATCTTTCATTGACCTACCCGACATTGCCACTAGGCAGCAAGGATGTTCAGGAAGTTCTTGTGGCTCTTAACATTAGATAAATAATATGAAAGATAAGTATACCATGGGCAAATTGTACCATTAATTACGAAAGATCACAGAGAAAAACAGACATAATCATAAAAGGTGATTTTCGCCATTATTCTATCCCCTGTACGTTCGAGCTCAGGTCACCACCCTCTTCTCTGCTAAATCATGGTTTCAGAAAAAGAACTGCAATCACAGAATAATAGTCTGAGTTTGAGTTTGGGTTTAAAGGTACATCGGCACGATAATGGTCACTTTGCGCCTTTAGCGCTTTTGGGGGGGGGGGGGGCTTCGTAAGCTGGATTTTCAGAGATTCATCAACTGAAATTTCGCAAATAAAATGTAAAAGTACTGTATAAAACTGTTATATTGGTAAAATTCTTCAAATGTGATTTGTACTTGTTTATCTGGATGGAATTTTGTAAATCTGAAAGAAAATCTTTAAATCAACTTGTATGTAGATTTCAGCCTCTTTCAGATAGGACTAGATGTGCTGAGGGTCTACGTTAGACTTTCGTGGTTCCGGAGGCATGGTATCTCCGTCCGATATGCATGAAATCCACCCATTCACTTACAATGTGGTTCACTGATAGTAGGCAGTTACACAGTAGCTAAGTATTCGGGGGGGGGGGGGGGGGAGATCTTTCTCCTTGAGTAAAAAACAGCGTGTCAGGTGGGTATGACCCAGACGGAATCTAAATAATAGAAACAACCTTTCATTTGCAAGCGGGCAGAAGTGGACTTTCAAATATTAAAAATCAGTTTTTCAGCTTCACATTATGTAACTTGTTTTTTCCCGTGTGGTCTTCATAAATACATATTAAAGCTATGATGCAAATTCCCGATTGGTTATTTGTTATTTATTTCTCGTTTTTACCATAGGATTTCACAAACTTCGGATTTTTTGTTTGTTAATGAGATCTGTCCGATGGCGCTAGAGAGACAATAGAAGTATCGTGTTTTTGTATTTTTTGTTGTTTTGTTTAGAAGTTGCTGTGAAAACCTTGACGTATTTCCATGTTTCCTTTTTTTTTTTTTGGTGGCATGTGGAATTAAAATATAGAGAAGGAATTTTACCCTACTGAGTCACCCCTTGTCTATCATTACAAAGTCTTTTGGTTGATTTTGAATAATAGGCATTATTCTTCAGGACCCTCAGCTGAACAGCTTGGATGCGTCAAATTATATGTTGGAGTTCTTCCCTGCGGAAAATGTAAGTCGAAATTGCTACATTCCCATAGCGATTTCATGGCCGTGGGCACTCAGCCTCTGACAAATTGGAATGTCAAGCAACAGTAGGCGTGGTCACAACCTAAGTGGTTGGGTGCTGGCCCCCGCTCAGAGAAAACGCACAGATTGCACTGAAAAAATATCCGTCGAAGTCCATCGAAATTTGAGAGGAAAAGCAAACCCACATCGCCTGACACGCAATGGAACATACAGAGGCCCAAAGAAAGAAATATTAGGACACCCCCCCCCCTCCCCTTTTAAACTCTGTATGCATCTTGAAAACTTCTCTAAGCACCCATCATACATTAATCAACCTATCTTGTTCCCTGTTGTTTGATGTCAAATGTTACAAAGACATGTAAAATGATTTAAGACAAACTAGAAAATGAATCCTCACAGATGTGTTACTTAAAGATATAACGATCTTCATATATTTTTCACATCTTGTAAAGAGCGACATTGGCAATAACTTTAGAAATCCTTTTCATCTCCTGCAGTATGTTTATGATTTTGCAAAACCTGGGCTTGGGCTAGGCGAAGGGAAAACGGTAGGAAATCTTCATTTCTGCCTTGTATGGACTGCCTTGCTTCGGATATACCTACATTTTGTGCTGCGATTCTGGGATGCAGTTGGAACTGATAATAGGCATGCATCTTCTTTGACAGCTTTAGGGATGTCGAATCAGTAGAGCCTGTACTTTGTGCTGGTAGTGAATGGCATCCAGTCAATCGAGCTTTCTCACCAAAGGGCTCAGGGAAGTAGTCTCCGAAAAAATGAGACGTATATTTATCTGGCCTGTCAACTGATTCCTTCGGTGATTTCAAGATTTTCATGTCAAAGTCTGAGCTCTCCCAGTGTTTCTCTGTTCATAAGATGGGCCATTAAAATGTCTCATGTTCCATTTCTGGCGTTGGTGCTGGCATGGGAGATGGTAATTTGTATTCGTTACATTCTCTGCATCTAAATCTAAATGTCCCTTTATTGCGCCCAAATTACGTCATGTATCACGGGGTGCACTGTGCGGTATCATGAATGTCCTTTATGTCTCTATAAAGTTCACTGCCACCTTTGGAGCGTCTTCTTTCATTTCTCCAGCAACTTCTTGCCACATTTTTAATGACATATTAAATAAATGTGACCTGCTTTGATCCAGTGCAATCAGCTCCTCTGTCATCCATTGTCAGCTCACTGCGAGACCTTACACAGTAGTGTAGTGAATAACAGTTCAAAAGTGACAACAAACATTGATCAGTGATCTCCCCTTAAAGAATGGACGACGGAAAAAAATGGATCATGCAATATAAATTCTGTTCCGTTGCTTGTCGTGGTTGTCTGTTCCGTTGTTCAGTGGGCGCACAAATGACCGGAATACCGGTATTACGTAGGTGACTTCCGTTGGACAATTTTTTCTTTCAACGGAAAAACGGCGCAAAAATTCCGTTCCGTTGCCTTTGGGGCTTGTGAGCTGAAACCCTAAGATACGGAGGTAGGCATGCCACTACGACCCAGAGGCTGTAGGAAAACAGCCAGACTCGTGACCCGGGTGTGATTCCTCCTCCCCCCCCCCCCCCAAACATAATAATCTTACCTAATCGCTTTTGTATCGAACTGCTGTGTTCACTGAAGTTTCAGCCACACTTTTGAAAATGTTACTACGGTATAATGCAATGAATTTTTTGTTTTTGTTTTGTGGCTCCCTTCGATAAGCCCATGCAGTTGCTCGGGAAACTGTACCACACTCTCTCAGTATGAAAATTAATTACATGGGCGGATTAGAAAAGGAGAGATTGGGGAGAGAAAGGGAGGGAGTGGAAAATTAAAGAATACGCCAATCAAAATAAGACCAAGGGGTGAAACAGACCAAGGGATTAAGGATGCGGAGAAATTTTTATCCTTGGCCCATTAAGTTCGCGGGTTCTCGACCAGTATGAATAAAATTATTCAACGTGTTTTTTTATCTTGCTAAACGGGAGATGCACGGTTTCCATAGAGATCAGGCCGGCCCAGTGTTAATGGCGTTCTGTTTCAGCTATCCAAGACTGCGTTTCGTAATGGGATCTACAGGGATAATTACAACCGTGGTGGTCTTGTTTCAACAGCCTGTAAATCATGGCTTATTTTTCTTCGTTTTTTCGGTCCCTGAATTCGAATTCACCCTTAGGCGATATCTCCAGCTATATTCAGTAGAAATAATTCTTTTATGTATGAAATGGTTGGCTGCTTTCGTCATTTGCAGCTAATTCAAGCATAAGAGTTTTATCTGGAAGTTCTGAAACGTAATTTTGATTAAGCCCTCAAGCATCTCTCTCTCCCTCCTTCTCTCTCCCCCCCCCTCCTCTCTCTCTCTCTTTCTCCCCCCCCCCCCCCCGCCTCTCTCTCCTCCCCCCCCTCTCTCTCTTTCTCTGATTTTATATCTACATGACAGTGTGTACACAAAAAAATTCGAGAAAGTTTTTAAAAAATTTTTTGCGATCCCTGAAATGGGCTGCTCCTGTTTCTGCAACGGAAAACCGTAAGCTTTCACGCAGTGACGCTGAAATTATGAAATTATAAAATCATGACATAATGAAAATAATCAAAATTTTTGTAAACCCGCCAAACAGAACTACTAGCATTTTTGTAGAGAGGACTGAACTCATATATCTCTCGTGTTTTTCTGGAAAAAAGTGGATTTCTTTTTATATAATTACGAATTAGCTTCTTTTTAAAAAAATAAATTATTGAATTTTCTAGAAGTCTTTCAAGGACGACTAGAATTTTTTTGGATAAAAATTGTACGTTTTAAGGGACGATCCTGTGAGAAAAAAACAAAAAACATTACAAAATTCTTATTTAAGATGGAAAAAACATTTTGCACAATTTGCACTAAAAAAGTTGGGCAGACAGTGTTCATTTTTGTCCCCTGCATATAGCGAGATAGGGCCAATAAATTTCCATTCCTCTGTCCAAATTAGTTTTTTTGTTGTTTTTTTTTGTTTTTTTTTCTGCCGCCCAAAGGAAAAGTCACGTGACTGACAGCACTGCCTTTTATACTTTAGTGCCTCTGTCTACGACAGACACTTACGTTGGTGTGCGACACTACAAACTACCATTCCGGTAGTAGATACGTCTGTCTGTCTTTGGCATAAAAGAATTATGTGTGAGAAAAGTTCACACAGACAATAAAGTATAAAAACGGCCATGGTGCCAGTTATGTGGTTTTTCCCTTTGGGTGACAGCATTGTCCCCAGTGTCGTCTCAAGAGAAGACGACAGAGCTGATCATAAATCTATCCACATGAGATGAAGAAAAAAAATCTCTTGTCACCATGTCTCTTAATCACCAGGAACGGGATCGATTTTGTTGACAGCTACTGACATCCATAATAATTATGCCTACTGATTCAATACTAGAATTTATTGACAATTCTGAGTGTTTCGCACACCCTCTGAATAAACCATATAGTAAAAGACCGGAAAATCTGGCATGAAAGTGGCCAAACCTGGTCAAAACATTTACCCGGCATCGATGCAAAGTGCTACGTATTGTGTATTCTTCAGAACTTGGATTGATTTTGTTAGAATGAAATTTGAAATATTCATCTTGGTAAACAAGAGGGATGGAGAGGGCATGAGGAGATAGACAGATAAACAAGATAAACAAGCAGACCAACATATTTGGGGGGGGGGGCGGGGGGTTGAGAATTGAAGTGGTCAGTTCTATAGCAAACCTAAGTCCGCATGGGAGTTCAAAGATGTACAACAGTTGTGCATAAATTTCAACAGTTGTGTCTGCGTTTGAGTCTGTGTTGAACACCTCGTCGGCGATAATGGCCACTTTGCACTTTTCACGGTTATTTTGTTATCTTACTTTGGGCTAGTTTTCAACTCTCAGAGTTTCCTATAAACAAGATCAAATAAATTGGACTTAAAAATATAACGGGAAAAGGCATAATCCTCTTCTGTGCACAGGGTTCATTGACCCAGAACGATTATTGTTAGAGTGAATAGAGTCACCTTGAAAGAACTGAAGTTTCTGGAGTCATACATGCCTGAAAAATACATTTTGCTCAGTGTCGCAATTTTAACTTTTTCCTGACATAGGCTCGATTTAGAAACTGAACTCTTCAATTCATCATTTAAATCATTTCACACGCTGGAACAAATGGTCACAGAACGGTAACATCTAGGTCGGATGTAGTCATGGAACGTTAAATGATTGTAAACAGGATCATACTTTGGAACTGATACAATCTCATGGCCAGGCCGGCGTAGCCTACGTGGATGTCAACCATGAAAGAGAAAGGGATGCAAACGTCAATAATAATATTTACGTCATCCTGAGTTGAAAGAGCGGCGGTGTACAAACAAACAACAGCTACCCTTTGTTTGTTTACTTTCTATGGAAACCTGGGACAAGCGCCATATCGCCAGCTTAGTTCTTGTTTGTTCTATCTGAATTTTCTGAAAAACTGGAGATATTTTAGTATGTAGAAGAGATATAACAAATACACACTTTGACACTTGTTTAAAATTCGCCGTGGCACTTATCAAGCTGTTTCACAGTTCAAATTTATTCCAACTCTTTATCATTACGGGCCGCAGTTAGGGGACCGTAGTATGATCGAAAATCCGAATAGAGAAAATACTGAGTTGTATTCACGGCTCATCTATAGCTTATTATGTAAAACACTACGGTCCCCGAACATCAGTATGATAACTAAAGCCGCAAGCATTTACGGTCGAATATCTGAGCTGGAAAGAGGGGTTGAAGCAAACAAGAACAGGTCGCGACATGTAAATGGACTACAGTAAAACTTCGAATTTGTCTGCACCGCCTCTTGTGTCTCTAAACAAAATTGATTTAATACACGAGGAATATTCATGAAATATTCAAACCATAGACTATTTAGCTGTCATCTTCTGTGCACTGTTCCCTTTTGTTCAAAGTGAACGTGTCAAAACTCCACAAGAAATCCACTGTTTTACATTATGAATGAATTATTCGACAGCTTTACTGCGTTACTGTTGTTCCAGCACTGCACGAAGCGACCCTGTCAGTATGCTGCAAAATTACAGAGGAAATCCTTTGAGGTGTTCCGTAATTTTTCACATCAGAGCCCACCAATAATGTTTTGAAGTTAGCAATGGCCGTTTTGAACATCTTTAAATTACACTCTTCCATTTTGTTTAATCTAAAATGTAATGATTACATGGTTACATGTGTATCAAAGGCGCAGGGCCGTCTTAACATCATTATGGGCAAAGCAATAGGCTGCGTCCGCCCCCCCCCCCTAAACAAGTCCTAAGAAATGTTCATGCCTGGGGCCCCTGAGCAACTGTCCGTGCGTCAAGACGGCTCTGCAAAGACGCCGTACTCAGTTCTTAATCTTATGGTTTATTGGCGTAGGAAATGACCAAAAAATTGCAAATTTCGCAAGAAAGTTTAAGCCGTGGCCAACATTCCTAAAAAGATTACTAGTTCTGTCTTCTTGTTCCCTGAATTTCTCGAATTTAAAAAAAAGTCTAACAAAACAGCATGCGGAGTCACCGAGTCAGTTCTCGTCAAAGTGAGTTTTAATTTGAATACTCTACGTATACATGACTTGGTCTGAACTGAGTGATGTCACAAGCAATCTACACTTTCTGTGGCATTTATCGAATTACAGCCTACCATAGACGCATCGATCTGTGTTTCTGAGGTACAAAGGTCCAAAAGGGCTGGGAAAAGGTTACAATTAGATTGCTCTAAACTCGGTTATCAAGCAATTAGGACCTCGGCAAATAACAGTAATTCAGCGCTCGACAGGACGACATAAACAAGTATGATGAGGGAGAAAATACCGTACAAGTGCGCAGGGAAACCTTTATTGACCTCTTTATTGCGAGAACGTCAAAGATTGCACACATTCCCGGAGGTTCATGCCAGATTGCAGGGCACCGATGAGAAAAGAAAAAAAAACAAGTTTCTTTTCACCGTATTTATCACCCCCTTTTCCATTGAAATTGCTGTTGTGTTTTTCTCTCTCTCTCTCTCTCTTTCTCTATCTATCTCTCTCTCTCTCTCTCTCTCTATATATATATATATATATATATATATATATATATATATAGCTTCTCAGATGCTCTTAGGCAGTTGCTGAGTGTGAGGCCAGTCCATTCACTGATGTTGTCCTCCCATCTCTTTCTCTGTCTTCCTCTCCTTCTGCCTCCTCGCACTGTTCCTTGTAGAATGGTTTTGGCAAGTCCTGTTGATCTTGATACATGACCATGCCATCTCATTTTCCTTCTTTTCACTGTAGACAACAGGTCTTTGTATGGTCCAATGGCTTGCCTTACTCTGGTCTGGACCTCCAAGTTGGTAATGTGGTCTTTGTATGAGATGCCAGGGATCTTCCGGAAGTATCCCATCTCTAATGCCTGAACTCTCTCAAGTTCCGATGTCAGAGTCCACGTCTCACAGGCATAGAGGAATATGGCAATGACCGTATTGTTTATAGACATTAGCGACTGTTTTGCTAACTACCATAATCACAATGATTTGTATGAGGGGATAATAAGTTGTTATAGCTTGCCCTTGCTGGTGACATAATATATAGGGGCAACTGGGACTGTTCACGAAGTTACATGACAGGCAAGTCATGCACAACTTTACCTACTAGCTTAACCATTCTTAAGTCTCTCTTTACAAATGACCCCGATCCCAAACCAAAGCCCTACTCCCTTTCCATACCAGACCCCCATCCCATTTCTGGGTTAAATTATAAGGTGTCTGAAAACTGCACGTTCAACATTCAGCATTCACGACAAACAAAGGTGCTCTATTTTTGGAATGATTTTAGATGTGTGTGTTTTTTGTGCATGTTTATGTGCATGTGTGTGTGTGTTTTTCAGGATTAGGGTTAATAATGCAGATTAATTTCAGTGGAAAAAAAATGCCAGGTCTCTAATAAAAAGTTATTCATGCACCCAACCAGAATAGCCATTTCATTGTAATTTCGAAGTATTTGTTTGTGCCAGATGGTCAAACTGAGGTTTGTTTGCCCAGTATATTTCTGGGTATGTGCAAGGTTTAGGTCTGTGACCACTTTTAGCTCGCCAGCCAAAATAACCATTTTGTTGGATTACATTATGTTTGGCTTCTTGGTTATTATAATCTTTTCCTTGGGGAAATGGCCAAAATAACTTTTTCCAGAAATTGATCATGAATTGGCCATAAACCAAAAACAAAAAAGCTTATTGTGAGTACTTTAGCTACATGCCCAATCAGCCTCTATGATCTATTTTGCATTATGATTTTTGTTGGGAAACAATTATTCAATTCGAGTAGCGTTTTTGTCATTTTTGTATTTGGCACTACCTTTGAACGTCAGATGGGATGGCAGTCACGGTATTTAATATTCAGGTCCTGTCACTATCAAAGATTGAATGTTCAACTTCAAACAATCGGAACAATTTTGTGTATCAGGAATACGTTTGAACCTTTCGCACCAAAGTGACCCGGACACAATCACTGGTACGGTACCTTTTATAATCGCCGACGTGTAAAGTGAGATTTTGCGACCAGAATAATTACGTCCCGGGTTTTCATTAGAGATCCGTGCATGTCGTTAATTGTCTAGTGCTCTGATGTGGGTTCACGATACAATACCTGAAATAAATGGAACGCACCTATATACACGTATCAGCCCTGTGATCGCATTCAGAAGTAATCTATCAAATGGAATAGCAAATGCAGATTATAATTTCTCCAATACAACTGGGTACTGAGTATTGTTCACTGAAAGAGCATTGAGCTTAAAACCGCGCTATAGGTAGGAAAGATGTTAAGAGCAGACCGGAATTTTACAAAAGGGCTTGATGAATATAAAAAACAAAACGAAACAAAAGATAATCAGGCCAAGTTTGCTGGATTCGGTGAAATAATTCTATGAAATAGAGTAGACTTACAAATGAACCTTTAACTAAGCTGGCTTACAAAACGATTCTTTCAAATAGGCTGGCACACAAAAATATCCGATTCCTTGGAAAAGGTCGGCTTACAAAACGGCTAAAGTAATGGCTTGGCATACAAAACGATTTTTTGAAATAAAATCTATCTGAGAGAGGGAGAACGGAGAAGTGGAGGGAGAGAAAGCGAGAGGATGACAAAACGGGGGTGGGCGGAAGTAGGTTTATCCCGGGCAAATCCGGGTGGTTATTTTTTTTCTGAAGCCGGCCACAAATTGGAACCCCAAAATGCCAGTTGCGAGTAATTTGGTAATATGGTCCAAATACCCACAACTAATATTAAACCATACAGCACAAGAATTCAGCACTACAACTTAAAGCGTTAACGTCACCTCAGTTTGAAACCCAAGGCCCGCCATTCCCTCCTCCTCCCCCACGCCCATCCACCCACATAACCTGTCATGACGTTTCTATTTAAGTGGGTCGGTGACACCAATACAACTAACAAAATTAATTGAGATGAGTAAACTCCGTTCAAATGTCATATTAGTGTAAAATATAGGCTTTCCTCCTAACTCTAATTATTGGAGCTGTTCATAAAATATTCATAAACTATAAAGTATAAACTAAAATTAATCATTTAAAATATATTCTATATTTGCATTCATTTTCCAAGCCGCAAAAGTTTTTTTTTTTAAGGATAATATACCTCAATTTATCAACCTGATATTGTTCTGTATGTAGTCTCGCGTAAACAGTCCTGTAGCAAACCCAAGTAACATAATTGCTTTGTAATAATCCTTGAACCAACGCCATCGAACGTGAAACTATTACTATACATGTCTCAATATTTTTAAAACAATCGAACAAAAATTGACAAATCACTGTCCATCTCACATACTGACGTATCGGTGCTTTTGGTGGTTTCAAGTCACGGCGATCTGATCCTAGCCCATGGTGAGATCTATAGTCACACTACATGACTTATCAACGTTTTCATTCATTTTGAAATTATAGGCAGCAATGTTCTTGCCACGTCGCCACGGTCATAACACATTTGCCTAAGTCATTTTTACAACATTTGCAGAAAATGTCAAAAAGTACCACTGCTCTGCAATTCTTGCGAATTGGACGAAATTGGTTTCGTTGTCAGAATTCTGACTCTGAAGGCTCTAAACAAAACTCCATGCCATTCAAGACACAAAACAAAATGACCTTATTTTATCTGGGACGTTAGGGCTCACCCAAAAAATATTAAAATATGACTTAGGCAATTTTGTTACGACTGTGACGACATGCTTAAATCTGAACATAAGAGAGATCACTCTCACCAAATTCTGAAACGCCCTCCTAACTATAGGCCCATTGCGCATGGCGTCACAGAGTGTTTTTGTTTTGTTCTTCCGACACCCAAATTGGCCGGTGGATCAGCTGACGAGATCCATATGGCGGATATGCGCAATTGGCCTAGTGGACTGTGGTCTATTTACAAAACTGAATATAGAAACTACTGTTCACCTGTGTTCACTGCTCAGCTATGGAATACTATGTAAAAATACTACGATCCCCAAACAACAGAACCCGGAAAATGCGGAAATTGTTGATACGCTGGTACGTGAGGCGGACATTGAAAGTGTGGTCACTTTACAGACAGTGATGAATGAAAGTCAGACACACATTGGAAAGATCGGATCTAATACAAAAACGTAATCAAATCGCTCAATACCTCGCATTCAGTTCGGGTTATATAAAGATGACAGGATTATCAAATTACATATTTCCTCCCTGCCACGTACAGAACGTATTGACGAGACAGAAGCAGTCTTTGGCAAGTTCAGTGACACTGTTTACGTACACGCTTCTGTAGTTTATTGGTCGATCTGTAGCAGTATGTATGAAGCACCAAATGTCCCAAAGGTGTACAATAATTGATAATCATGGTCTCTGGCTTTAGCATGAAACATCACAAATGCATTCACACAACTGCAGATGACATGTCGTTCTTGCCAAATATTCTATGAACTCTTTAAAGACTTTTGTTGTTTTTGTGTATTTCAAATGTTTATAACTACAAATGTATTTCGGATGAGTATTTTTAAAACAAACTTTTAAAACCCTCCTGCCAAATTTGGTCCTTTGCACTTGTGCAATTTTCTGTTACTGCCACCCCGGTGTATCTACCTTTTCATCACAGACTGCCATCCCGGTGGCTGAAAATTCGGAAAAGTGCATGCTCTAAGAAGTCAAAGTCTAATAAATAATTATAATATAAATAATTTCAGATTACCTTTCTCTCCCACCGAAGGACAAATTATTTACGAAGGCATTGATAACCTTAATATAGTATTGATCACTGTGATTATGAGCTTGACCATAGGAGAGCTTCTGGGGAAAGCAAAACCAGTATTTCGACCTTTGACGTCTCTACACTCTCTGGGGGCCGGGTCAAACCAAGAGAGAAATGTGATTGGTACACAATTGTTACCATCGCTAATGATTTTAGATGTTGTGAAGAGGTCAAATTTACATGTCTGTTGGGAAATCGAATATTTACACACTTTTGAAAGAGTCCGACCTGCGTCTGGGTCTGCTCCACAATACCAATGACGTGGGCGTCCTGATGAAATGGACGGTCAAAATTCAGACCACATAATATATGTAGGTAAATTGGACTTTACTGGCTTCATCAATATATCATTACTCGTGGCCCGGCGTTTATCGACCTTTGGTGTTGTTCCGCCCCCTGACAAATGAATAGCTAAGTACATACATTTTGCAATAGTTTTAGAGTAGGTTCATGACTGCTTGTTAGCAGACCTATTAATCAGCCTTTGACACCACCATGGCAGATAAGCATTCAAAGGCTGTGCGTAATGGAAAATAAAGTATCTGTTCAGTTTATGTTTATAGTCCGGTGCTGAAAGAGAAGGTATTTCAGCCAAAGCATTGCCAAAAGCCCGAATCCGCACATTCCGGATTCGTTAGTTTGTAGCAAGTGAGGTCAATACCGCTGAAA
This sequence comes from Onchidella celtica, assembly GCA_963931925.1. Taxonomy (NCBI): domain Eukaryota; kingdom Metazoa; phylum Mollusca; class Gastropoda; order Systellommatophora; family Onchidiidae; genus Onchidella; species Onchidella celtica. The sequence continues at coordinate 29,242,616 of OZ007576.1, read as the reverse complement.
TGGATCTCGGAGAATGTGGCTTTTGTGAGGTTCGGAGAATCCACACATGGGTCTCCAAATGGTGATCTAATGAGATCTTTAAAAGCACTGGAAAGAATGGCATGTGAAAATAGAGATGAGTGGGAAACTATGGTGGTTGTGAGGTTGAGATTGTAAGGTACTTAACTACTGTGAATGAGCCGGTCTTTGGAGCTGCGGGGTCCAATAATTATAATCGTTGTTGTCCTCTGTAAACGCTGCAAAATGGTACCATTATCATGCTATGTTGCAAGGTATTGTTGTCAGTATCTGACATGTCTAGATCACCCTGGTGCTCAGTTGAGAGCAATTGGTACAATTGCCCTGTGTATGTGTTAAAATAGTGTTTATTTGTACTGAGTTTTGGAAGACAATACATTTCTTGTATTTTTTTGCGTTCGTAATTTTCTAATAACAGAAGAAAAAAAATCCATGACTCCAGGAGATTGGCAACTAATTTATGAATTTTATGATTATTATTATTTTGTAGTACAATAATTTACTGCAAAATGAAGATCATCTTCATCCAGCAATTGCACTGAAGTTTAATCACTAAAAGTACAAACACAACACCTTTTCAACAATTCCACGTAGCTTGTGCAACTTGTAAGAAAGTTTATAAAATAAGTGTGAACGCCTTCAGCACACCGGGCCGACGTCACAACATTTGTTGACGTCAGTAAAACAGAGTATGGACGCCCACGAAAGAAATGGCAAAATGCAAATATCTGCAGAGTTACAGTAACATTAAATTTAAATATTTAGTGAAAATTGACACCTTTAGTTGGAGAATCGACAGAACGTGGCTTATGTCATCGGCTGCCACAGCTGGTCTACGTGGCAGTGGTGGACGTTGAAAAACGGGATTCTGAAACGAGACGATCTCCGGCGTTGTGCACGGTTTCATTGCAGGCACTATGGCAGGAATGACCAAATGAAGGAGTGACATAACAAGGGAGTAACAAATATGAGATATGTTTCAGGGGACACAGTGGCCTAGAGACAAGGTGCTCGCCTCTCATGCCGAAGGTACCGGGTTCGAATCCCTGTCGGTGCAGACATGTTGGAAATTTGGGATTTTTCTCCTATTTTCCTGTCCCTGATCCTACGGTAGGTAGGATCGAGCACTTAGTCTTCTCGGATAAGGACGAAAAATTCGGAGGGCCCGTGTGCACGTTGCGCAGATTAAAGATTCCTTGGCAGTTGGAAACCGAAAAGAGCAGGCCGAACAGGCCGCCCCCTGGGCGAAATTCCAGAAAACGAATCAATACCGCAACGAGAAAATTTAAAAAAAAATTTAAAATGAGGTGTACATGCCAAGGGCAGCGAACCTCCTAAAATAAAGGCCTAAACACATGAGATACGTTTCAAAGGAGTGACACGAACATTACCGAAACGAAGGTCAAAGGAGTGAGTAAGTAAAAATATCTCACATCTCGCTTGCCGGGTCACAGTTTCAGCCATCGGTGTATTTTGAACACCTTATTAAAATAGCTTTCAATTTGTCAGACAGTATAAAATCAAGACGGCGGCCACTTTGTATAATACGGTCGGCGCTTATTTTCATCAGTAAACTGTTCAGTGTATTAATCGGATTAGCGTTTTCTGGCGGATAGACCTGGAATTCACTGTCTCAAAACTTAAGATACGGGCATGTACAATACAATGAAGTGTTCAAGAAACATCTGAAAACACATCTTTTCAATTGATGGAATACAACTACAGCTGTTTCTGACCGTTAGCATATTACTATGTTCTTTGTATTAGTGACTTGAATATGAGTAGAGGGATGATTGCAAAGCCGTCAGAGCTCGAGTGTGACGGGATGGAGCGACATAAGAAATGTTATTATGGTTATTTTTTTATCAATTATTTGTCGGGTAATGTAAAATACACACGTCACCGGTCGACTTCCAGTAGCACCAAAGAAAAATCTTACCAGAAAAAAACAACGAACAAAAAAAAAGTGACAGTAGAGTATTGCTGAGTTCATACTCTCAGTTCTAATCCACGAGCAGGATAAGACCATTTCTGAATGTTTCTTCATATGGGAAGTGAAATTTGACTTTCAAACGTTTCTAGTCCAGAATGGATAAGTACCAGTTCGTAAAATCCCATATGGGTAAAGACGATCTAGCATTCTGGGACACATCTATCAACAACAGCGATTCGGAAAGAACAGACATTAGCTCAAGATCAGTTGAGAGAACAAGAACTATAAAGGCTCTGCAACTCTGCGTGGTCTTTTCAAGTGATTCAAGTTAGTTTTACTAATTTACTTCCATAGCCTTTTGTCACTTCTTCGAAATATCTAGTTTTCTATTATCTAGGTGTCATCAATTTCGCAATTATGTAACTCCTTTGCTTTGTCATTCTTTACAAATTTCTTTTTATTTTCTGAGTGTCACTCCTTCGAAACAGTATTTATGTCACCCTATGTTATGTTATTTCTTTGAGCCTCCATTTAATTGAACAGATCAGCAATGGCACACTGGTCGTGCAAACGCGCCGGTTTATGCTGTCCCATCAATGAACTCCAACTCTGAACGCAGTGAAGTAAGTTCGAGGGAGTAGTTTAGTATAACAAGCTGCTTAGAGTTCAGTGGTTGGGCAGTTTAGTACAACAAGCTGCTTTGAGTTTAGTGGTCGAGTAGTTTAGTATAAAAGTTGTTTTGAATTCAATGGTCGAGTAGCTTAGTATAACAATCCGCTTAGAGTTTAATGGTCGAGTAATTTAGTATAATAAGCTACTTAGAGCTCAATGGTCGAGTATTTAGTACATGGCCGAGTAGTATAGTATAACAAGCTGCTTAGAGTTCAGTGGTCGGGTAGTTTGTTAGAGTTCAGTGGTCGAGTAGTTGAGTATAATAAGCTGCTTAGAGCTCAGTGGTTGAGTTCATACGTACTAGTGGCGCACTGAGTCAAATTTGCCGTGCGTATGTTTTGACTTAATGCGCAAGGTCCTTCTTTCTCCCAACTGACCCAAAAAACACTTTTGACGTAGCCCGAATTAGTGAGACGGACTTACTTTTCTCAGTGTCCCCAGTGCGCGAGACCTGTTTAAGTCCTTAGTTCACATCTCACACTGAAACTAAACAAAACAGACTTAACTCAGTGCGCCAGGTCTCTCTGTCCGCCAACTGACTCAAGACAGTTTTAACGTAACCGAATTAGTGAGACCAGAGAGTATGTATGGAGAGAGGTTTCACTATTGGTCGATTTGCACTGAGAGCCACGGGAGGCGCCGCGATACCATTGTTAGCATGGAGCGCAAAGTAGATCGCTGCCGTAAACAATACCCGTTTGTGCATTTCCACGGGGTGTAAGAGCTTACAAATAGATCTAAATAGTTTCAATCAGCTCAAAAATATGAACAAACCACAGTAAACAGATATGCACACTATCTTTGGTGGAGACGGTCTCTTTCAATTCTTGTTACCGCATTGACCTAGTTTCGCGAATTGGCGGAAGTGAGATCTGTCTATAAATACATACTCTCTGGTGAGACAGACCCTTTTCAGTGTCGCCAATGACATCTCACACTGAAACGAGACGGCACAGACCTGACTTTGTGTGTCACCAGCCTAAGGTATAAAACCATTAGAAACTGTCACTGTTTCCAAATAATAATGCAGTGAGTAAGACCTGAACTGGGCTCTGGCCAAATGTGTTATAATTGAGAACGGCGTGAAATCTACACTCGATAGTCACCGTAATATTTGGCAAGAGTCGTGGACTGGTGTGACAGGCTAAGCTAATCGATGACACTGGCTTTTGTTCCATAGCAAACTCCAGAGATTTGAGACCACTGTGAACCAAAGTACTCCTGAAATATTCCACCACCAAGGTAATTCAAATCTGATTATGTTCTTGTTCTTGTCTGCACACAAATCAAATGCCGGAGAAAGAGGTTAGGACGTGGTTAGACGGAACAGTTTGTCTCTAGAGACCTTTTGAAGATCTCTGTACTCCTAACCCTGCACATAATTATACACACTAACACATGAAACTGACACTAATATTTATGCATTGCATTTATTCACTCGTCACTCGATCGTAAATGGATTTCCATTGTTTGCCTTTCTCTCTCCAGGGATGAAATGATTCTAATGGCCTTTGTGTACGGCATGGCATGCATTCTGCCTCAGCCTGTGTCACGGTTGCAGTTCCCTTTTGCGCCCGTTTGTGCATTCTATCTTAGCTGTCCCCGGGCTGCAAAACATGTCTTCACGCCAGGTAACAAAAATAAAGTATTTCTATTAATCAGTTATTAACTATTTCCATGCTTATGAATATTTACTTTTCATAACCAAAATATCCTTGGGCTCTACACTGTGAAAATGAAATTTATTAAGAGAAGAAAGATATAACGAGGGAAAAAAATATCAATATATTTTATCGATTTTCATGGTTGTTGAGTGCATGAGTGTTTGTTGGGATTTCTATCAAAGAGAGCCCTTTCTACTTGATAACGAACTTGCGCCCCGAGAGCCAGAGTGGCTAATGATACTGTACTGTAGAAAAGATTATATAAATGGATATTACATTCGTTATTGTTCCGTTTGATATTTCATGTGAACTACGATTTCAACAAACGGCGGTCCTGTGAATGTGTACAGACAAAGATGAAAATAAAAGGGAATCAGATAAGAGGAACAGAAGCTTGTTGGGGGACCCGTTGGTCTAGAATCAAGGTGCTCCCTCTCATGCCGGGTTCGATCTCCAGTCGGTGCAGGCAACTTGAAATTTTGAGGGAGGGAAAAATTCCTGTCCTTGATCCTATGGTAGGTAGGATCGAGCACCTAGTCTTCTCGGATAAGGACGAAAAACTCGGAGGGTCCGTGTGCAATGTTGCACGCGTTAAAAATGCCTTGGCAGTTGGAAGTCGAGAAGAGCAGGCCGAACAAGGCCGCTGCTCCGGCAAAATTCTAAAAAAAAACAAAAAAACAACGGATAATCTCTATCACAAAAACACACAGAAACAAAAACAAGAAAAATTAGATGTAAATGCCAAGCCCAGCGAACCTTCTTAAATAAAGACCTAAAACGCGAACAGAAGCTCGTATAGATTGTCCATGTGTGGGAAAGTCCACCCCCGCCCCACCCACCCACTCACCAACAGTTTGAGTTTGGATTTGGAGAAGGCATGGCCTGGACACGACAACGGACACATTATGCTACGAACAAGCAAGACGATAGACAGAATATAAAGAGCGATAGGACAGAAGAAGACACTATCTCAAGCGCCCATCTAGCATCCACCCACTCACCAACAGTTCATTTATCCAGGGAAATTATGGCAAGCACTTTATTCATTGTCAGCCTCAAAAAATTCTCTGCCGCTTAAATTAATATTAATTAACTATGTTCTTTAAATCGAAACCTATAAATGATATCATTTTTTTTTTCACCTCGTGACTTCTGACCTAAATTATAAATTCCGTAAAAACAAACAAACAAAAACATATGCACACGTACGCACGCACGCATGCACACGCACACACACACGCACACACAGAGTACGAAAAGGGTATGAAATACCAAGAGTTAAGAACAATGCTGAACATGTCTGTGACGCCAAAACAATTCGTTGAAGAACATTCGAAGGACACTTAGTTTATAAATCGTGCCTAAATTATGAAATTAAACAGTTAAGTCTGAAATACTGAACAAAACATGTTCTTCGTGCACGATATAATAAAAAATTTTTTTGCTCTTTCAAGTTGCCATACTCTAATAATTACAGTCCTGGGTTAGTGTGATTTGCACAGAAGACAGTGTATTAGCTGATTCTTACGCACTAGATACTGTGTGATTTATGGCGAATGTACAAACTCTATTGATGATTAAGTGTCTGATCTCAATCTGGACTCGAACAGTGCGGAGTGAATCATGGGAGTAGATACTAGAACCCGAGACATAGGATATCGAGACGGACCAATTCATCATTTTCCGTCCGCCGGCTTGAGCGCGTGCTATCCATGTCAACAGTGCAACAATTCGCACCACGCCCCCCTTATAATTGAACGAAAAAGACTAGTACCACAGAGCTCTGTCAGTAGTACTCACCGTGTTTATACGCGCACAAGCTGTGGACATATAGTGAAAGAAGGAATGGTCCGTCTCAGTATTCTGTGTCTCGGCCAGAACTATAAATAATAACTATACTGTTTGTTCTGAAGTCCAGGTGGACTTGGGCATGATATAAAACCAACACCTTCATTAAAAAATTTTTTTTAAAGTATTTAACTTAAATTGGCGTCAGTGATAAGAGTCCCCTCTGATTAAACTGATGATTCACTTATTTCGAAAGTTAGATAAAGTTAGACAAACTGGATATGAAAATTATAACTGTATTACCCAGACTAAAGTTATATCGTCTCTTAATGGTCATAATTATTTATTTTGCTATCTGTATCGAAAAATCATGGTAAGTATTTTAAGAATCATCGTCATCATTAACTTCTTCATCAACACCATCCTTGGCACATTTATTTCTTAGAAAATTTCAAGTAAGAAGTTTAATAGCAGGCAGATTCACAGCAGCAACCTATGCATGTAGTGATCCTAATAATGACGGCAGCAACAAAAAATGGCGATATACTGTAATAATTATGAATGAAAAACGGTAAGTCCAGCAAGGGCTATAGCGTGGACAAATAACAACAATGTTAGAATAATTTAAATTCAAAAGTGGAAATAAATAAATAAATGAAAAAAAGTGTATGATATTCCTGATTGAATTTCAATACTGTTCCAACAATAATTCGGAGGTATAAGATCTGTTCGGGTCATGCAGCCGAAATATCAACTAAAGAATTTTTGTTGCCAACGTAAGGCGACCCTTGCTTCTTGTTTGTTCTAACTCCATTATTTGCACAACTGAGAAATTCCACGTTAGACGTTTGCGGCTTTATAAGGAGTTAGAATAAATTGGGCCTGTGAAACAGCCTGATAAGTGCCACAACGCATTTTAAACAAGTATCAAAGTGTGCATAATTTTGTTACACTTCTTCTACATACTAAAAGATCTCCAGTTTTTCAGAAAATGCAGATAGAACAAACAAGAACTGTAGTGGCGTTATGGCAATTTCCCCCAAAGTTACCGTAGGTTATAATGTTAGCGTAAAGGTTGCTGCGGCCAGCTATCAAAACTAAATCCAAACACTGTCCCTTACACTAACCCTGAAACTGAAAATTTAAAAAAAAAGAAAAAAACAAATTCATTGTTCAAACAAACCCTAATTAGGCCACATGGGACGAATAGTTGTCCCATAATAAAACTGTATTCTATCAAACTTACATACTTGGTTATTCAAAAAAAACAAAAACAAAACGTACAAACCAGCGTTATCCACAATGCATGGGCTATTTCACATCAGAATCCAAAATAATTTCGGAAAGTCTGGACGGAGCATGCACGAAAAACAACATGATACTCGATATGCCGTTGACGACGACACAGCTAGATAAATGGCTCTATAAATCATTGGACAATATCTGAGTCCAGGGAGATGGTGAGCTGTTACAGGCTAAGTGTCAGGGTGAAGCACGCGCGCCGACGCCAGGGCTAGGCTGAGCGAGTCAAGGCTTCTGTGTTTGAAAAGTCACCGCTGGTTGACAGACGAGCAATTGGTTGGCTTCACTTGTCGTCACAATCGGTACTAAAATTAATGGTTCTATCCAGCTTAAAGCCGCCCTCCATGAGGTGTATTTTAACTTTCTAACTTACGTATTCGGAGACAAACTCAGGGTACAGACATTGAGAAATTTATATTTCGACAAGAATGGAACAGGCTGGCCATATCGGTCGAATGAAAGATAGCAGACGGACAGGGCGTTGCACTGAATAGAGGCCTAGAAATGGAAAGAATAAGAAAACGCCCCACCAGACGATGGAGAGATGATATTATGCAGACAGGGGGACAGGCACGGAAAAGACCGATGGAAAAAGAAAGAGAAGAATGGAGATCATTGGTGGAGGGTTTCATCCTGCAGTGGATGGACAAAGTCTACAAATAAGAAAGTATTTTCTTCCAGGCATGTGTCTTGCAGAAGCCATGCGGACTTCTCATTATCCAGTCTTTAATTAGATCCTGGAGACACGAAGAACTCTCCGTCAAGTTCTCTGGGGAGATCTAAATTTATTTACTTTGTTAGGATTGTCTCATCTTCAGCACAACGAGAATAAATAAGAGACGAGGTTCGGATCCTTTTCGGGCCACTGCCGAGTGGTTGCCTTTCAAACACTGCGAGAAAATTAGATCGGACCTGGTCTCTGAGGAGGATTCAAATTTTGGACCTCTTGCACCTGAGTCAAATGCTCTAAGCACTGCGCCACTTTACTGGCTTTGTTGCTCTTTGTTCCTCTAGCGATGAAAGTTATGCCGATTATGAACAGCAGGGTTGAGTACATGTATTCCTTGTTACTGACGGCTTTACTCTCTCGTTCTGTGTAACGCTTAATTTGATACGATCCACTGATCAAGAGGAAGGCTTAGCTCCCTACTTTGACACTGCGTTGATGAAGGGGAAAAAAACTGCTGTCATTTGTGACCAACTTTTTCAAATTGATAATTAAGTCTTTTCCTTTGACCCTCCACTTACCATTAGGACTTTCATGACCTGTTGCCAGTAATCATTTCTGATGAAAATTAACCTCACAGCCCACGTCTGTCACAGGTTATCCTGTATCAGTCTCATAATAATATAAAACAAAATGATATTGCAAGTATTTTTCTACCTCTTTAAAAAAATCAAAATAAAATACTTCTAAGACGATTTCAAGCCAAATATTGAACTGAATGCAGAAAAATGGACCTACTATGCAGAAGATCTACTATCTTTTGAATCTGGTTACCCAGCCAGCAACACTGCGGAAGTCTGTCTACGTGGGACTAATGTCATGTTTGCTCAAAGGAACGACATCGTTCCGATGTAGGTCTGCTGGTTACGACATCGCGCTGCCGTCCGCTCGATGCAGGAACCCTACGGACCTTACGGAAACCCTACATAAATCAAGGTCGGATTGACGTAGGGAAGCCGGCTGGATAGTTCCCACTCATCCCTAGCCCCCCCCCCCCTTCCCCTTTTTTCCCCTCCTCTCCTGAAACAAAACATCCTCCTCAAGTGCTAAGCTTCTATCTGTATCACTTTCTGTATCGCTATGCTGATATCATTATGTTGATATTGGGACAAAAATCTACTTTCATTTGCATCTAATTTGTTTCTATTCATCTGCAACCCCCACCTTCCTTCCCTCTTTCCTGAAAACAAAACGCCTTTCTCTAGAGCAGGGGGCACCAAACTACGGCCCCGGCCCGCCATGTCAGTTCATCCGGCCCGCCATGCTACTTGATTTTTGTTTGATAAAACCAGGGATATCTAGAGCTACGGGATGGATAAGCTTTGAACAGATTGCTTAAGCGGCCCGCGCGTGTGAGTCTGTTAGTTATCCGGCCCTCTGTGAAAAAAGTTTGGTGACCCCTGCTCTGGAGCTAAGCGTCTTCCATCATTACTGATTTCATAGGGTTAAAAATAAAATCTGCGTTCATTTGCATCTGATTATTTACAGTTATCTGTTCCGCCCCGCCCCCCCCCCCTCTCTACACACACTTACACTCCCCCCCCCCCCATACTCTGCTCTGGAGCAAAAGCTCCTTCTGCATCACCCAGAGCCGCCTTAACTCATGGGCACACTGTGCAATTCCCAAAGGTTCCTAATGCAGATTTACATTGATTTTTGAAACGGGGAAGGACATCTCACACATTACAAAAGAATCTGTCCAGGGGGCCCATGATGAGGTCAAGACGGCCCTGGCATCACCGTGCTGATGTGGAAAAACTGAAATACGGTCATTGGCATCTGATCTGTTTCCACTCATCTTTATCTCTCTCCCCCCCCCCCCCAACCTCTTATCACAAACCACTCTCCTCTAGGGCTAAGATTCCTTCCTTCATCAATGGGGGAAAACAAATCTGTTATCATTTGCAACTGATTAGTTTTCACTCAACCGTACCCCCCCCCCCACCCATAAAAGCAAAACACTCTCCTTTAGAGCTAAGATTCCTTCTTTCATCAGTAGGAAGAAAAAAAAGCTATCATTTGCACGTGACTGGTTTCCATTCAGCCATAACTCCCCTCCCTCAACCACACCCCCTCTCCTCTTATAACAAAGCACTCTCCTCAAGAGCTGAGATTCCTTCTATCATGCAGCTCATTGGTTGCCACACTCATCCGTGACTCCTCCCCCACCCCCCCCCCCACCCCCCAAAAGAAAAGAAAAAAAAAAACCTCTCTAGGACAAAGCTTCTTTCTTTCACTGATAGCGGAAACATTAATCTACTACCATTTGCATCTAGTTGGTTTTCCCTCATCCGTGACCCTTTTCTCTCCTAAAACAAACCACCTTCATCTCCCCGCCCCTACCCCTCGTATTTTAACCTGAATGTCCACATTTCCAATCGAACCACTTCCCCTCCCCCTCCCTCTCGCCAACTGAAGCAGCACCGGATGGATCTTTTAGTGTGCTGTTGCTATTAAGCATTAATGATCACCACACAAACTCTCTAATGTCTATAACACTACAATAGATTCGTCGTCCATCCCATGCACTGGCGAATCAACATTCCCAGCCAGGATCCCCTACGTCAAGCCGATAAAAAATGTTAATAGGATTTCCGTAGGGCTGGTAGGATTACCATAGGGGCGGGTTCCTTACATCAAACCAACGTCGGTGCGATGTCGTAACCAGCGGATCTCGGTAGGAATGATGTCATTCCTATATAATGAATACGCAAACTTGACGTTAGTCCAACCTGTCGGATCTCTGTAGGGTTAAAGGGCTGGGACATTTTTTTTTTTTTTTTGCATCTTATCAGAGAGCTTTTCGGAATTAGGTCACTTCTTTTATCCTCGGACGTGGCAGAATGAAAAAAAAAGTTTCTGCTTAGAACTTCAAAACTATTAAAGTTATCGATACGTCACTTTGTGAAAATATAGAGGGCGTTAAGATCTCTTCCGGTAGTGCAACTCTCGGTACGCTTACCAGGAGTTCGTAAGAAAGTTGTTTCCTCTGCTGAAAATGTTCAGTCACACATAGAGGCCAGAAAATAAGTAGGGATCGGTCATTCTCACAAAATTAAAAAAAAACAAACAAGCCGTTTCAACGAAACAGGTCAACAAAATCGGATGACCGCACTCCGAGGGTTACAATACTCAAGCTGTGTTTTCATGTGTACGGAAGGGGAAACATCAAACATTCATCAAGTATTAAAGAGAAAGAGAAATGTTTCCATGTGTACGGAAATGCATGGAAAACATTCTTTCTGTTTCATTAGTTGAAGGGATTTGAACGTTTCCGTAAATGTTTGAGGCCCGCCAGAAACCAAAGAACTTTCCTTCCATGCATGTGAAAACCCAGCTTTAGGAAGTAATAAGCGAGTTCAGTTTTTGGTCGCGTTCGTGACCTGGTCGCGCTGAGAGCCTACCTCCATGACAGATCTCACCACGAGCAACGGCAAGATTGTCATAACTTAAAACCCATTATCGATACGCCCGTACGTGACATAGACAACGGATTGATGCGGAACATTTTCGAGTGAGCGGTCACAGCGGTCATCAAGTTCACACGACATGGCCTACTGGACCGTGAGACTGTGACTTGTCATTCTTCTACGCACATCCAGGGCACAAAATCTGTTGGTTTATTGCATGCAACCTCTAATGCAGATTTCAATCACAAATAGACAGTGTTTGTCACTGCAAATGTTGCACATTTTTGTGTTTTGGTATTATGAGAAATGATAGTAAATGGTGCGAAGTACTGAATATTTGATTCGTTAACACAAGGAAAGGGACGTATTTTGTATGGAAGCGCTAACAAAAGGAGAACTGACATTCTTAGTTGAACGAAACAGTGGAGTGGGTAATCAAATATCCAACAAAGAAAAAAAAGGAACACATCTGAACCATGTTTAGGTTTTCCCTAAGGGATGCGCAAAAAAAACTTCATGTAGGAACGAGCTAGAATTTTCTTCCCACCTCCTGCACCCAGTGGGGTGGGGGAAAAGGGGGGGGGGGGGAGGAGGGAACAAAGTGATTAAACTGGCAGTGTTCAACTCTGGGGACGGGATCCCACAGGAATTGTTTTTTTTTTTTAAGATTTAAAAAGGAGGGGGTAAAAAAATATGAAGATAGAACCCCCCCCCCCCACCCACACACTTTTCTGTGTGCATATTTTATGTATTTTATTTCTCCCTGTCAGTCTACGCATTTATTCTTTCTCTCATTATGCATTGTGTTGCAGCTCTGGATTAATCACTGAACAAAATACCCATGTGCTTAGGGCATCAAAGAAAGGGAAAAGGAACACCACAGAAAGGGCGGGGGGGGGGGGGAGGTGACACCACAGACATTTTTTTTTTAGTGCCTGAGATAATATTTCGTATTACCATTCTGTACACAAAATTGTGGACAAACAAGAAACTGGGATCGTAATAAGAAGAGAGGTGTACAAAGAAAAAGCGGACACGTTTTCTTGTCTGTCTGATGTGCCAAATAATGCAATTTCATCATCTGTTGAAACTGAAAAGTGCTGGCAGTGTTGTCAAACGCTAATTCATGCTTAATCAGATGTCTTAAATACAGGTCTTTAATTTCTTAAACAAAATATTGATGGTACATGTAAGGCCTTGCAAAGTCCTTAATATTCAAAATGTGTCCACAGATCCTTAAAAAGTCTTCCATTGTTTCAAATACCAGATTGTCGTAACTTTCTTTGTTCTGTTGTGCAGCAAAAAAAGTTTCGAGTTTTTTAGGTTGCATTTTATTGTTGGCTCGTCTTCACCGATTTCCGCCTCGACTGACCAGAGGCTCTAATAGCGCACCATTACACTTAACAATGTGAAGTATTATAAGGAGTAATTGTTTTATATCAAATATGGAAACATAGAACGTTCAAAGAGGACATTCATAAAGAGACAACATTTAACGAGCCTTCACTAGCCTTTATTTTGTTTGTTTTGTTTGAGGAAGTTCTTTAAGGTCCTTAATTTTGATTTCCAAGGACCTGTGAGAATCCTGACATTGCATTTCTTAACTCCGTTTCACTCCCACCTTCTATAGTCATAACCCGGTTTTATCCTCACTCTGCCTCCTCTTACCGTACGCCCCCCTCCCCCCACACACACACACAGTAACACTCAAAAATTCAGGTCCAATAATTCCGTAGATCTAGCTACACTGATTGGGCAATTCGTATCAATGGAATTAAGCTACAGTGTACAAAGACCAAGTTGAATGGAAATTATTATGTACAATCTGGAAAAAAGAAGAAAAGTAAAGGCGACCCTGTACTTACAAAATGAGTTTGAGTTTGAGTATGAGTTTCGGTTCAACGGCGCGTCCGCATTGTAACGGCCACTTTGCCCCACTCGTTATCTCTCTTTGGACTAGCTTACTAAATGAATTTGATCCATGAAATCATATTGGAAAATAATAATAATAATAATAATAATAATGGAGATCATTTATATAGGGCCTAATCCAAACGAGTTCGCTCTAGGCGCTTTACAGAAAGTCTTGTTCTCTCGATTTGCATCTCTCTCACTCTTTCTTTCTCCCGCCCTCTCTCTCTCTCTCACTCTCTACCTCTTTCTATCTCAGAGCAAATCGTAAATAAATCGACTTTGGTCATTTTAAACGCAGTTAGGTTTATTATTCATTAAAAAAACAAAAACAAAAACGTTTACACACATAGACGAGGTACTGAATAACTTAGGTTGTCAACCAAAACCTCATTCTCGGCCGAAATCATACTTAGCTTAGTGAAGCCGTCGGGAAGCTCTTTCTTTCAATGAAAACGTACAAACGGACATTGTTTACTGCACTGACCTACTTTTAGCTCAATGTGATATTGTAAACCGTCGTTCGCTGAACCTTCCGTGTCTACCAGTGCAATCAGCTGACGCGATGGTCCGTCTCGTTACATCACATTACATGTATACACTACTGGAACCACTGTCCTTATGTCCCTATCTTGTTGACTTCCCCTGTTGACTTCCCCTGCAATAGTCAGGCAATCTAAGTGTCACTCTACAGATATCGATCTATCAATAATTATTGTAACACACAGTGGCGTAACCTAGGTGGCGCATGTGCTTGAGCGTTAAATTACGTGTGTGTATGTGCACATTTGCGTTCTGGGGTGTGTGGGATTTAAGTGAGAAGCAAATATACATAGTTATCTTTTAAATTTCATTTCTTTACCAATGAAAGTGAACTTTATGCTCATTGTTTTTGCTACAGAAAGCTAACAGTTTAGAGTTTCAAATACATGAGCATTCAGCCAGGATTTAATTAATGAACGAAATTTTCAAATGGCATGTTTCATTATTACATGCACTATTGCTATTATTTGCCCCGGACGTCATCATCCGAGTTACGCCTCTGGTAATACACGTACCAGTGACCAGTTGTTCCCAGATAATGACTTCATATTTTTGGTGATGGCTTTTCTTCTTTATCTTATGGTCATTTTTCCAGCGCCAGTCAGAAGAAAGAATTCTCGGCGGTCCATGTGACAGCTTTCTGTCCATATTTTAATCAATAAATATTGAACATTTTCTATTCTTGTACATTTCAAATGCCATAAAAGTTGGAAACAGTGATAGTTAATAAAATATGGTAGATGGAACAAATTAAACACTCTCCATGGAGGTCAGGCTGTGCATTATATCAATGGTTGAAAAAGCTTCCCATTGATGTAATGCACAATCTCATCTCCACCGAGCTATGGGGTGTTGAAAATAATTGTCGGACCTTGTAAAACGTAAAGGCTTCCCACTGGTGTAACATCTCACAACCGGATCTTCATCCGGCTGTAGAATATGCGCACAACGGGATATAGTTATTCAACAGCTACATACTGGTGTAACAACTCACAACACACAACAGCTGTTGGGCACCATATTCCGATGCACCTCTCTGTCGGCATAACAACCCAAAGCCTGGTCTCCATCCAACGGTATCGTGTACATATAAAAAAAAAAACAAAAAAACGATGGAATACGCTCCTGGAGTGGTCGTAAAAGAAGGGTAACTGTGCTAAGGGTAAAAACAATCAGTGAGATTCTTGAATAAATGTACGGTTATTTTGATAGATGCTCCCTATTGGTCACACAATAACACTCGTGACTCGTCTTCAGACAGTACAGAACCATTTTTGTGTCTCACTGCAGGCCTGGATTGGATTAACCATTAACTTCGCCGTACGGTACCTCCGTGGGTCTACTGGACCCAGAAGCAATTAAAAACATTATTGCAGTTACGTTATCTTATTTCTGGTTCTGGGAATTTTTACTTGAATTCCGGGTATTCCTCAACGACGTCATGTCCAGCTTCTCTAAAAGATATGCATGTGCGTGCTCACCACCGCACATACATTTTTTCTATCTCTATCCGTAGTCCTGGAGTCTCAAAAACTCGATACTTTTAAAGAGGATTTATTGTAGGATTTTATTATACACCACAGTCGTAAGGAGAATTTTACCATTATATCCCTGCTCGTACAGTCCTGGGGTCTGACAGACACCATAATACTTGTAAAGAGGGTATCCTAATTAATTGTTCTTTATGATGTGATGTCGATTAGACACGACGACGTACGACATGCACAGTTTTTAGCGACGTGCGGCAAAATAAGCAGCGTTCTATGGATTTCATTATTTTATAGCCCTGCTTCCAGTGCACAGTCCTTTACGCTACTGAGGAACTAAGTATTGACTTTATTAACCGCCTTGAAAAAAAACATGGAAAAGCTTTTAGTTTTTAGTTTGTCTTCAGTTACCGACTGATTCTCACGGCCAGACAGAATACTTTCTTATAACGTTCAGTTTAACATTTTCAGACCATTCCATTCTTGTTTGAAAAATGATGGAACAAAGAAGTGCTGCCAAATAACTGTTAAACTACACAGAGGGGAGATACGTGTAGTTTCTGCATCCTGGGGCTATAGAAGCGCACTGGGTCAAGTTTAATTTGCGCCGGTTTTGACTCAGATCTATTTGAACTTCTTTTGAATCAACTTAGGAGACAGACCTTTTCAGTCTCACCGGTGCGCGCGACCTTGTTTAACTCAATGGTCCACAAAACCGATGCAACACAAAATAGACACGGTGCTCTGTGAGCCTACGTTTATTAAGTGACTGATTTCACTAACAAAGGAGGAGAGGAAAACAAAAATTAAGACAAAGTACAATTAACTTAGATTTTATCCATATACATGTAGTGAGTTATATCAATTCTCAGCACACTGCAACTGATAAGTTACTAATATAGACAGAATGACAGAGATAGAGAGAGGCAGGCAAACATAGGTAAAGACGGAGAGAGGCAGAGACACAGACACTGAGAGGGAGGGGGGCGGAGGGAGAGACAGAGAAGAAAAGAGAGAGGAGGGAGATATAGAAAGAGAAAGAAAGAGAGAAAGAGACACACACACAGACAATGTGAGACAGACTGAGAAAGCGAAGAGAGTGGATGAGATACGTAACTGTAGGCTGAGTGCCATAATGTGTACAACACACCTGACCTCAAACACAAGAATGTGGCATTGCCTTCAGAGTTTGTTTTTTATTGGTAATTTTCTCCTCTTCATTCATACAGTAATTGTTGATACCTCTAACATGATGATACATGCATGACTTTGTACAAGTTTCCTTTAGTATACGTAAAGAAACTAACAAATAGAGTTGTCTAACATTTATGTCTCCGATTGTGAAGGTCTTTGTCCATTTACAGTCCACGGATTCACATTCAGAAGTTACAGAGAAAGACAGTTAGAACACATCCAGTAAACAATCAACACATCTCTAGCTTAGAGTAACATAGTAAATTCAGTCATATCCATGTGCACAATGAATCTACGTAATGGTACAAGGCAACTGACTCTTGTCTCAGAACTCCACGATCTGCAACCCCTGTTCAACTAGGTAATTAAGTGGGACTTGGCCATACAGAGTCATATTTTAATCATTTTGGCATTTTCAGACCTGCCAATTAAATGAACACTGCTATAAGGGACAATACCTCAGTGGGCTGGGTTCAGGTCTTTGTTTTTAGAGGATGGCTGCCCTTGGCATTTGCATCTCTAACACCTCAGGAGGCACCAGACATCCACGCCATTTAAAGACAAACTGAAACTATCAGTTACCGTTGCTTTCGATTTCCACAGAAAGATGAAAAAAAAAAACCAACAACAAAACATTATACACATACACTTCAAAGATCATGTGATCTTCTCTATTGTGTATTAGTATCATGTGCATATTCTCACCCAAGTCTTGCCCTTTCTGGACTGGTCTTTATCCTCAAACCTGGCCTGGCAGACATTTCTCTTTTAGTAAAAAAAACAACAACAAAAAACAAATCCATTTGCATATCATCACTCCTGTCTTGCACTTTACTGGACTGGTTTATGTCCTAAAACCTGGCAGGAATTTCTCTTTTGTTAAACAAAAAATTAAAAAATAATAATAATGAACATACTGCCATTCCTATCTTGCACTTTACTCTACTGGTCTCTATCCTAAAACCTGGCAAAGAATTTCTCTTTAAAAAAAAAAAATTAATGTGCATATTGACACTCCTGTCTTGTACTTTACTGGACTGCTCTCTATCCTAAAACCTGGCAGGAATTTCTCTTTTGCAAACAAAATCACGTGCATATTGTCATCCCTGTCTTACACTTTACTGCATTGGTCTTTATCCTAAAACCTGGCCTGACGTGCAGTTCCTCTTTTGTAAAATACGTATAAAAAAAAAGGATTTCTCATGTCCATCTCAACACCCAAAATACAGGAGACTCCTGCAAAATAAAGGACAGTTGGCAGGTGTGTATTTTATTCATCACCACCATTTTGTACACAGCAGAAAAGACACTGAGGTACCAAAATACATGTAACCTCTGGCCAAAAAAAAACTTTGTCCCTCTCCTCATTCAATCTCTGTGATTCAATATACCCTTTTGAGAAACAGTGTCACATTTTCATTCTACTTACATTATCTCAAATTTACCAAGTGTAAAAAAAATATTTCAAGTCCATAAGTCAATGCATTCATAAACGACAGCAACCTTTCAAACATAATTTCGTTAATTAAAATCTGCGGGTTATAAATTAAAATTTGTTCTACTCTGAATATCCCTGCCTCAGCCGTGAAGAGTTAAGTACAACACGCTGTATCAAAATAATTTTCACCTGACTTAAACACAAAACCAACACTATGAGGTTCTCTCTTCTTGTGCGTGTTCACGTTTACTATCTACTTTGATCCTTACTGAACAGTCTATCTCCGTCTATTGCATGACATTTTAGAGAAAATTGGGACAAGGGGACACAAGTAAAATCTGTTTACAGGAAACATGGTTATTAATACCATCTTTCAAAGTCATAAAATTTTTACACATATTTTAATATGGAGAGTCAGAAAATGTAAAATTATTATAGTCCCTCTTGTATTTGGCCATTTAGCTTACACATACAGATTTTTTACACACAAAAAAAACAAAAAACCGTGACCAATTTCCAAACAGGTTATTGAGACTAATTTGTAAAAAAAAAAAAAAAAAAAATAATGAGTACATTTTGATACCAATGACAAATGCAATGTCCCAAACCCTTCCCCAAGAAAACAAATTACATGCAATGACAACTGAAATTTGCATGTATAGACATTACAATCCCAGCTGTCCACACTCACACTGTATAAATTTTCCGGAGGCTATCTGGGCCATGTAGCCAAACTTCTCAACTCACAAAAGGAATTTTGTTACTATCTTCAAAGCCAGTTTCCCAGAAGTTAATGGTGGCCATGTCACCAACAAGGAAATTGTATGAAATGTTAAACAAATCAGAGAACAAAAAAGAGTACATCCAGGACGCCCAGACAAAAATGTGTACGAAATGCCATTGAATGGATGCTATTATGAATACATTGTAAATAGTGACAGGATCTGACTACAGTTAAAGGAACAAATTAAGTCTTCTCCAAATACATGTTTGACAATCCGACATTGTTACTTTCCATTATTGCTACAGAATGTTACATAGCCTGTTCATGATTAAGTGTTCTCCAAATACAAGTTTGACAATTGGGCAATGTTACTTTCCATTATTACTACAGAATGATACAAAGCCTATTCGTGACTAGGTCATCTCCAAATACATGTGTGACAATCCAGCAATGTTACCTGCCATCACTGTACAATATTACAAAGCCTATTCTTAACTCTTTTATGTTTCATTTTTATTTCCTCCTGCTGAATATTTGACCAAAACCAATCAATCAATCAATATAACAAAGAAATAAATACAGGACTTTAAAAACAGCAAAAGCTCTGCTTATTTTGCCTATTTGACATGTAATCCTTGATTCTCCAGTAATAATTTATTATATAAAAAAAAAAACCTCCAAGTTTACAAGGTGTGCTCCTTATAATATGTCAACACATGATACAGGCAGTATGTACTATCATTTCCACTGTACTGTGAACATAGTACCAACATGAAGAAAATCTCAGCAGTAAAAGAGAGAACAAAATATGAATGTAAATTTCTAAAACTACCATTAATGCTAATTTTACAGAAACAACAGGACAAAACGCATGCCCACATACATACAAATACAGACATACATTAAAAAAAATTTTTTTTTTAAATTTGGGTCATGACCAGCTGATATCACCATGGGACACAGTACAATCCTCTTCCTCCTTTCCGGCCCTGTAAACATTATGTATGCAATTCCTCTTTATGCTACATTTGTACTCGTGGCGCTATACTAAACTACTATGCCACCTATAATGTGCAGTTCAATATAAATACAATGTATGCAGGTGATTCAAGAGATGTACAGTAGTTTGGAAAAATATTCTCTTCAAATTCTATAACTTATAAATTGTGCTGTTTTGTATAGTGCCCAAAAAAAAAAAAAAATTGGGACAGTAGAAATGATCAAATGACAAGTAATCTGAGTAAAACAGCAGTACACATATATTACAGTACAGTCTCACTCCACTTTAAAGTTTAGCGATGGGATAAAACGTGCTATTATTATGCACTTCTGATGCGTTAAATTATACTGATTAAATAAATGTCAGGAGAAGAAACAATTTGTATGGAAACAAAAAGTAGAAAGAAACAACATGCATAGCATCACAGAGACACCCTCATCTCAAATTAACAAAATAGAGCAAAAACACAGAAAATCTGTGGGATCGCAGCAAGGCTGTTTATTTCTGTACTATTTCTTACGCGAGGCTTTGCTACATAAACTTTTTCTCTTTGCCATATTTTGACTCATGTCAAATCGTGAGTGTCCCAGCCAAGGGGAGGAGCATACATACTCTTCATTAGTACAAATAAAACGAATACATGTATCATCAGTTAGTTTTGGTCTTTAAAAATCAAAAGACCAATCTACATAAAAAAAGAAATGTACAATTCTTTTCGGGGGGAAAACTGGAGGTCTTTTTCCATTCTAATGCACAAGAAACATCAAGTGAACCATATTTCTTGCTGCTGGCTGGTTAAAGTAGAACACTGACGAAATATTATTATAAAACACAGAAAAACTGTAAAGTCGCAGCAAAGGCTTAGGACATACAAAAAAAAAACTGGGTATTATTTCTTACGCGAGGGTTTGCTACATACAAATTTTTCTTTTTGTCAATTTTTGACTTTAAAGTAGAACACTATTTCTCCTTTCATAAAGAGATTGTACAAGTCTGGATGTTTCCTACATCTCTGGTGTCAGTTTTATAGTTTGGTAGCCTCTAATTTCCACACTTATCCCTGGTCATAGTTGAGGGACAGGATTTGATTAAGGAGGTGCACTGCAATAAAATAAATGTCAACCTAGATTGTGAACAACTTCAAGACATATGAAACAACCTCACTCACAGTGGAAAATTCTGAAAACCCCTGAGCTCTATCTGAATCAATTGGCTCATCAGTACAGACCTAAATTGACACACATGAGTACAGGTATAAATATGTGCATTTGTACACATGGAGTAAGCTGTAGAAATAGCAAAAAAATGCAGGATTCTGTGAATTCGCAGAGGACCCTGAGCTCTGAAAATAGCATTTCACACTCTGCATCTCCTCTTGTTGCACATATATTGAAAAACTCCATTCAAAGGTCTGCATATAAAAAAATTTTTTTTTTTTAAATTGAAGCTCTTGGGAAACCAATATGACAGATCTTCAGAGGACAAGAACGCTTGTCAAACAAGTGTTTCAGCCCTCGGCTTGGTTAGATTCAAATTAATATGCCGTCAGCCGGCTGTTGGAACCTCATTAAATATAGCCTTTGAGGCTGCTGCTAGTGCATGGTAGCATTTTACATAGAAAGCTATAGTTGAGCAATGAACACAATTCATTATTTTCTCTATAGGTAGAATGCGCATGCACCACAGAGTCTTTTTGTCTTGATCTTCCTACACTAAAGAATGCCGGTGGATCAGCTGATGGGTATAACTTCGAGATATGTCTAAGCAGTTAAAATGGCTGCTGGTTGCATTGTAGTTGATTTTTATGACCAGGGGTGGAAAGGCTAGATCCAAGCTGGTCAGATTCCCTACCATCCGTGCAAACAAGGCAAACATGTACACATGTGCCAATGTTTACTGTAGCGAGCTACTTTTAGCTAGCCGCCGGTTGGTTCACAATGCCTCCCGGGTTCGCAGTACAAATCATGAGCTAATGAATCAAAATCAATGCCGCAATCGCCATGGTGATGCATGGGTCCTTGTACTAAAGATGGCAGATATATGCACATTCTACCTACATGTATTTGGCTTTGTAATTAGATGACACCACTGTAACAACAGTCTTTGAGTTAGTTTTAACGAGCTTCCAACAGCTCAGCGATGATAGGGAATTTGTAGCTTAAGACTTTTCAAGGAAGTTGTCAGTCTTGGCTATGCTTTAGTAGTGAGGAATACAGGATAAACTTCAAAACAGGACATTTGGATTTCCTGATCATGCTCTGCATGCAATATTTATTAGAAATTCATTTTAAAAAAATGAGAAACGACCTTCTCAGTCTGAAAGTTTACACAAAGACGGTATTGGCTTTCTTATGCTTGGCAACTGACAGTTTATTGCATTCCTGAGCATGAGGACTATCAAATATTACAGGAAAAAGAAATACGCCAACAGGAAAATATAATGATCCAATAGAATCATAATGGCAGGAAAAGAAACAGTTTTTTTATTCATATCTCAAAAGTGTCAAAAATGGCTTATGCTATTAGCATAGAGCAATGACGACGTATTATAAAACTACATGTGTTATTATACTCTTTGGGTGATCATTTTGGCATATTCCTACAACTAAAAAAGAAGGTGGGGCTAATGCACCCACTGGAATGTTCTCATTATTACTGAGTGCAAAAAACTGCTTTGACAAATGGCACAGAATGAATTAGAAAGAAAGAAAAAAAAAGAAAAGAAAGGTTGAAAAAGTGAAAGCTGGATCTGAAACAATCACTTAAGAATAAATGATGTGTTTACAACAAAAGCAAAGCATTTGAAATTACCTTCATTTACCCCATTACACTACACTGTAATTATCATTTTGGCTGATGTTTTAAATCTCACTATAGACTAGTACAATGTTTGTGAACACTATGCAGCTCTTGTTGTCATGGAACTATGGTGATGTATATCATAATTTTACTGTCAACAATCATGCTGAGATGGGGAATGGGAGAACGCCCACAACTAGGGATAACAAACTTCTTTAGAAAATTTACAGAAATTTTTGTAAAAAAAAGTTTTGTTTACAAAACAGAACTTTTGAATTGTGATTAACTTATGTTAAGCCACAAATAAAAAGCACACACTTTGGCATCTTCACCTCCTACACCATGAACATAATATGTGAGTAGATCTGCTGAAATCAGACTTAAGGTGGAATTTTTATACCTTTTTAAAAAGATCAAAATAAAATATTTCTAAGACGATTTCAAGCAAACTTTTATTTTTAACAATGCCAAAAAATGGCTAATCTTTCATTATATAAGCAAATTTCAATTTCAATAAGAAAAATGTTCCCCCCTCTTTTCTCAGAAATTTGGTCTTTTCACCTTATGCCCGATTTTGCCAGATCCACTCACATGTAACATAAGTAATTCTAACTAATTTTTCTGTAAAAAACATTTCATTTTTCATGGTATGGGTACTACTGCTCATTTATGAGACGAGTCCTGTGATAAACAAGTTCTGTGTACAAAAAAAGAAAAAAAATTGATATTACGTGAAATTTAATAAGCACATGATAAAATGTACATACATACATGCACACACTCATGACAAACACAAAATCACAACAAGCCTGACTCTGTCAGTTATAACTGTGAGTGTATATTTCTTTAATGTATATCTATTTTGCAATGAGCATCAAATCATAGACATCTTTAGTTTCTTTTTGTAATGCGCAAGTAAAAAATACAGTACAGTTTCATAAATAAATTTTGCTACTCTCATATTTACATAAAAAGCCAATGTCTTTAGAAAAATAAAAGTAAAAGCAAATGGTAAATGATTATATTTTTCACCCCCTTATCCAAGCGTATTTTCTATGCTCTAAGTTGTATCACCGCTATTTTGCATAACCAACATTGGATTAACAAGAAATATTTTACAACTGATGTGATTTGTCATTAATTTTTTTGCACCCTAACAACATAACATGAGTACCCTTTGCAGAACACGAGCATGCAACAATAATTTTCATTCCATTTAAAAATAAAAAAAATCGACACTCTTGGAAACTTCACTTTCAAGGGTATTCTGATTATAAACAATGGTGTGCCACTTACTAAGAGTTGATTTCATTAGTCATGTCACTGGAACAGTCCAAAGAGCTTATCTACTATTTAAGTTTCCCCCTGCACAGAGAAATACTCATCAGTACCAATCCATCATCTGCTTAGTCTCTGTTAAAACTTTCATCCAGACTGTCTCGATGATGACAAATTTCTTACATCTCAGTTTCTCTCACCCTGTCCCTCACATGGATTTATTCCCCAGGCCATGCTGGTGCCAGGGGCAATGAGATAGCCAACTTACTTGATGGCAATGCTGCTGTCCATGGAAACCTGCAGCAAGACAAATGAGCTCCCACCGACTGCAGGCAGATGAAGACATTGAGGTGCCCCCCCCCCCCCCCCCCCATTACCAGAATGACTGAAGCGGGATACTAACGAGACCAGGGAAGAATACATGAGAAGGCCGGATGAACCCGACAAACATGGAACCAGCTGGCCATTGGGACAATTCGCAGGAAAACCCTCAACTGATCTTGAAGAGGAGAGAGGAGCACTACTTTATGGGGATGCCCAGTGTACTAGGATTCTGTCTAGAGGCAAGGTGCTCGCCTCTCATGCCAAGGGTCCCGGGTTCTAAACCCGGGCAGTGCAGGCATGTTGGAAAGTGGATTTTTCTCATATTTTCAAGTCCCTGGTCCTATTGGGGGGTAGGATCGAGTAGTTCTTGGAAATTGGATTTTTCTCATATTTTCAAGTCCCTGGTGCTATTGGGGGGTAGGATCGAGTAGCTAGTCTTCTCGGATAAGGACGAAAAAATTCGGAGGGCCCGTGTGCACGTTGCGCACGTTAAAGATACCTTGGCAGTTGGAAATCGTAAAGAGCAGGCCGAAAGGCCGCTGCCCGGGCAAAATTGAAATTAATAGATTAAAATTTATCCATACCATCTCCCCCCCCCCCCCCCCCCCCCCCCCCGCCAGAACAAGAAATAATAAAACAAGTAAAGTGAGGTGTAAATGCCAAGGGCAGCGAACCTCCTAAAATAAAGACCTCAAATCATTACTAGGATTCTGTTTCCTGCCATCAATCAATCAATCAAGTTTGCGTTTCTTTTTGACCTCATAGTGAAAGCTCAATACTGGAGAGAACAAGAAAGGAAAGGGGAAAAAAAAACAACAACACTACCCCTTAAATCAATGGCACATAGATACTAATTAACTGTAAGTTCTACAGAGGAAGAACAAATTTTTTAAAAAAGGGCAAGAGTCTTTGGTCAGCAAACAGTAATGCAAAACACTACCTGTGCTCCCAGAATGAACACAGCTGTAACATCAACAACTAGTACAAACACCCTTATAGGCTGGAACACGATCACGCAGAATGCCATTTTGTTCCCCCTGCTTTTTTTTTTTTCAGGATTTAAAAGTAAAAAAACTAAAAAGTATTTGACAAACAAATTTAGGTGTTCCTGGAATTATTTCTCTTTAGACTGTCAAACAGTTTACTGAAGAAGTAATTTTACAACACAGCCTAAAATAGAGACAGGTTAAAGAAAAATTGTCCCGCTAAAATTTTTACAAAAACAACTCACTCTCTCACACCATTATCTCACGTCTGAGCAGTGTCAACAACTGCAGTTATCAGACACATTAAATTTTTTTTTTATACATTTCTGTTCAT
This sequence comes from Onchidella celtica, assembly GCA_963931925.1. Lineage (NCBI taxonomy): Eukaryota > Metazoa > Mollusca > Gastropoda > Systellommatophora > Onchidiidae > Onchidella > Onchidella celtica. Next base: position 29,217,084 of record OZ007576.1, on the reverse strand, counting down.
AACTTAATCTATTCTATGTTTTGCAATTACCGGTCACATTTAATTTTTTTTTTTTTTTACATTTCTCCTCTTAAATTTTCTATATTTCCATTCTCTCTTCCAGGTATATAGGTTATTGAAATGCTCAGTAGAATTCCTCAAACATACATAGAGAAACAATCACATTCCAATGATAATGCCGGAACTTCTACACAATACAGAAAACCATGGTCATCATGAAACAGCAAAGAGTTGTACAGTGAGTATTTACAAAACAGAAACAAAAAATGCAACATCTCAAGTTATATAAATGATACTCTCTCATTCAATAGCGATTTGCTAGATCTATATGCCCTGTTATTTAACACCAGCAAATTAACACTACAGAATGCAGCAGTGTAATACACCATTCTATTTATACACCTATGCCTTCAATGATGTACACCTATGCATCTTATGATGCACATCTGAACGCCAGCTTTGAGGTCTTCCAAAAAGCATGTATGCTCAAGTTGGGAATTTCATATACTTTAGCATCAACATCCCCTGCCCCTTGTATGAGGCATGGCCACGAGAATGGTGAATGCCATTGATAGAGGCCTTGATGTTTGAAAAATTTTAGTGACATTCTGCATGGATATTTTGACTTTCATTAGAAACATGATTTTCAGCTAATGAATGAAACAATATGCTGAAAAAAAAAAGGTAAACAAAGCCCAACCCTTTGGTTCACTGGCATAACTGAAAAGCATATTATGCTTCGGAAAGACTTGGAATAATGTAAAGAGACTGGCCCATGATAGAGAGGGATGGAAAGTGTTTGTTGGTGGCCTATACCCTGATCCAGGGTGAGAAAGGCAATGATGATGATGATGATATTATGCTTCCCAGACACATCTCTTTCCCCATGTGTGCGTTTCATATTGCTGCGAGCATAACCAAGCCATAATATCTTAAGAGGAAGTCATGATGAGCTGCGTGTACAGAAATAACAGGGCTTACAGTGATGAACAGGTTCATTTGAATATTAAAGTCCACATATGCACAACTTGTAGATTATATAAATTAAAGAAGATATCAAAAAAAATTAAAATGCATACAGATACAGTTTCATAAGAGAGGAATGAGTAAATTCTTTATTGGCTGGGTGCAAGCAATATAACTAAATCACATAAACTTCTTCATTTGTAACAGACAAGAATCTCCCAAGAATGTAAAACAAATAACAATATTGAATGAGTCTAAAACTGGACAGAATCAAATTATATAAGAAAAATGTGAATTTTTTTTTTTGTTTTACCTCGCTGTCTCCTGATCTATTTGAAATTGTCTCATAGTTTTCTTGAAGGCCTAGTGTCAGGGGAACAAACTCTAATGACCAGTTGTCTCCCCTCAACAAAGAAAGTGGGAACTATTTTGCAAGATAGGCCACCAACTTTGGAAAATCACTGTTGTTTCTTGCCAAACTGACTTTTTCTGCTGCATACACAGCATGATTATGAAATACCTATACTAGTACAAAAGAATGTTTCTCCTTTTTTCCTCCAGCCTTGTCAGTTTGGATAAACATACATCATATTCTTCTGAAGCTCTTCAAGTAAAACTGTAGATTTGACTTATGCATCAGTGACAAATTTGACTCTCTCAGAATATTCATAAATATGTATGCACTAATTTTGGATGTGTAAAGCATTACAATTATGATTATATTTGGAGAAATGAGGGTATTTACAAAAGTGTAAGCTTGAATTCTTTTGCAGGAAACAATCATTCCAAGGAATAAAATCGCCACCATTCCCTTGAATCTGTAGCAACTCAAAAATTAGAAAAATTGATTCTTATATATGTATTCAACTACACATTGTAGTTCAAAGCCGCATCGAATGATCTTAGTTATAAAATCCTTTGCCAAAAAATAATTGAACAGTAAACTTTAATACATTCATTGTAACTAGACCATTTGTTCTAAAACAGAAGAGTTTTTTGCTTCTCCTGAAAAGTAGCTAAAACTGTTAACTACAAAATTCAGGGAATGGTGACAAAATGAACGGCTGAACCACATAGGGTCGGAAATGGAAGATGCAAGTACAGTGAAACAAACACTCAACTCAACACTTTGTAGGTAAACATTGCAGTTATTGCCCATTCTCTGAATTAAAACGATGGAATGGGAAGTATTATCAACATGCTGGATTATTGTACAAAACTGTTTCCTTTAGTGCAGGGGTCAGCAACCAGTAGCTCGCTTTCATCTGTGGCTATTTCCTTTTCTTAACTGCCAGTACGAAAAAAAAAAACATCTTGAAGTCTGACTTTAAAAAAAACACCACTGATATGAAGCAGAGATGCCACTTGTAAAGCCATGGCTGGGAAAAAAGATCTACGATTCCGAAATCGACAAAACCTTCTGGCCTTGTTCCTATCACTCCTCTCCTAAACCTATCACATCAACCAAAAAAATAAGACAGCCATTCCTGGGGGGCAAACAATTACCACAACATAGAGACGCCAAAACTGGGAGACCAAAAGCAGTAATAACAAGAACAGAAGCAAATGCCTGGGCCTGCCAACTTTCATAATAGAAACCCTAAAATTTAAAAAAATCATCTTCACTAAGACAATATACACCAATGTATAAAATTGCAATAATCCCTTCCAGCCACTCTTTCTCAAGCAATAACCATGGCCAAACTTGATTAATTTCGTTTGTTTTTTCCCCCTTCCACCAATAATTAAAATCAGCTTGAAGTTTTGCAACATCTAATACACATGTTGTGTTATAAAAAATGAGGAATTAAAGGCCATACAGTTGTATTCTCCAATGATCATGATGGAAAGAAACGCACAGTATGAGCAGTAAGGATGGTGCGGCAGTTAAAACAACTATATTAAGAACAAGAAGCTAACAGGTAACAATTACTGCTTATACTTCACACAATGGGCTAGCCAACAGACAACATCAAAACACCATGAATGTCCAAACATTATCCATCACTATTCAGTGACACCCCACAGCAACACCTTCTAATGCCAACATGAAAATTCATCACAAGCCAGCCAAATCCACCAAAACAAACAAAGCCAGGTTTGGAGTCTTTACAAAGCTTATGAGTATTAAAACAGAGCTAAGAGTCAAACATTTCAACTGCTTCATAGAAGTTGTAACGAAGTTTAACATGTATTTGAAATACCACTAAAGCTATGCTACCAATACCAGTGACAGTTTACATGTATTACACCACATGCATACCCCGAGTAACTCTCAATATACCCAAGTGTAAAACCACACACAAGTACAGATAATAGCTCCCTACAGTCCTTCAGAAATGTCTAATTTATTACTATGTAACCTGGTGAAGGCTTAAAACTGGAAGTAAAACTCACAAGAAATTGATCTTTCAAAACTGGAATTCCTTACAAATTCAGAGAAAATGGTGTCAGTGGCCTGCTCACAAGAAAATATATCATAAAATTAAATGAAACTGCATGATGTAATCTGGGAACTTTTCCTGTTCCAAGCTTGGAAACTCCCGTGATCAAATTTTTTATAAAGTGTTCTTTTTTTTTTTTAGATGCCAAAAATTAGCTTCAATTTTGCATCAACTAATATTGATGAATAGGTGTGTTACAGAAAAAGGGGATTAAAACCCAGTCTGACATCACAGAGACATAACGAGCTTGCTGCATCAATTGATAACAGGACCCCTCCTGATACAGACAACACTTTTATGAAATGATATATATATATATATATTGGTACCACTGAACTTTGAACTCACAGTCAACAGTGACATGACATGGTTATCTCAATACTGTGCTTCTCAACTAACAGAAATGGCAGCATAAAATCAACATTAATGTATTCATTGCAAAGGTTGAAAGTAAATTATATCTGCTCTACTGACAACAATGCTCACAGCCAATCCATTGTTTTGAATATAAAAACCATCCACAGTTACTGAAAACTCAAATAAGACTACTGTCAGTACAAACATTTGCTTCACGAGGGTTAAAGACACAAAACTATTACAGCAGAGATTTTTGGGAGGTTCAGCTCTCAACAGCTCATGCCAGCCTGATACATGCAACAGCAGTCAGAGAAGGGTCGGAATTTTAAGGAAAACAGCCACCTTCATAAATATCACACATATACATTCTATATGCATATATAATGATCTGCTGAGTTATCAAGTGCTTACAATTTTCCAATGTGTGAACTGCTGAGAGTTAAGCTTCAGTAGCAATTTCGTCTCTGACAGGACGTTCTGAACCTAGACTTCACATTTTTGTCACTACCTTAACCTTAAATTTTTAAAATATGGTAACAGGGCTAAAATCCATTTCCATGGACAAAAAGATTTCGGGACTCATGACCACACAAAAATAAAGCATACTAAAACAATTAATTGTGCAGCCATGTGAGAAAACACTTTTCAAAATGACTAACTGCCACATTGCAACCCCAATTCTACAGGAATTCAATGTCCTGCAATGATTCTATGTGGATGTCCAATCTTTGTTCCAAATATATGACATTAGAAACTTTTGTTCAGGCTGTTCTATGATAATTCACTTCCAAACCATGTTTCTAAAAAGAAATTAAAACAAAACAAACAAACAAACAGTCACACAAATTTATTCACGCTGCCTTCAAAAGGATGCTTTCCACACTAACTACAAAACCATCAAGATTTCCAACTATCTTATTGGAGAACAGCAGTTTTATCCAGATATGTGCTGGTGGAATATGTCAGAGTGGGGGGAGGAGCACGATTATCTTTGTAACTACACGTAATTTTGAATATTCAACATTCTTCCACATTCTGTGAGTGCTAAAACACACATGTATATGTCAATCCAAAAATTCATACGTCAAAATCAACATCTTTCAAAACAACAGCTCACAAGGCTGAAATGGTAGTGACCTGCACCAAACCTTTGGTCAGTTCTGTCATTGAAACACATTTTTCTTTCTTTTTTTTTGTCCCTTCTTCACTTCTACAAGACTGGCATTCTCCTATTGACAAAATATGCCAAGTCGCGGCGATCCCTTTGATTTTGTTTGACTGACCAAAAATTTGATATGGCAATTTCACTATAAAATGTTTTGGCAAATCTCTTGTGTACATCGAAGTTCTTTTTCTAATTAAAAATATTATTTACAACAGTTTTACCTGTTTCTTCATATTTAACAATGTCTGAAAAAAGTGGTGCCTTAAAAAAGAGTGATGCAGCATACGTCATCAATGTTCCCCGAAAGTTCCAACCACATCAGAAGAAAAGAAACAGAATGAATTCATTAAATAGCTGGAGATGGCATAAACTAATGACTGGTCTTCAAATTAACAGCACTTCTTCTTTTTGCCTGCATTGGTGGGTCCCACCCGTATTGTGTTGGCTGGTTGTTTCCTTGCTTCTTCTTGCATCTTCCGTTTTGACTCAAGCACTAATTGGGTTATAGCCATAAACATCTGCAAAAGGAGAATCAAATGGAAACAAAAATTACTATCAGGTGGTATACTTCAGTCATTTCTCACTGTAGAATATCAGTGGTCACATTTTGAAACTGCACAAATGTGGAGCACCTAATTTACGAGTGGGAAAAACTGTGTTTTTTGAAGTGTATTCCATATCTTAAATACATTTTTAGTAAGGCTAAGAGCACACTGGCCGATTTTTGTCCACCAACTAGTGGGATCGTGACATCACAACATTTAGGTTCAATGAGACTTTGCCGACCATCTGACTAGTTGGATCTCACTGAAACTCAATGCTGTGGCATCACCATCCAAATAAGCTAGTGCATGCTTATGCCGCCCGACAAAATGAGGCACATTTTGGCACTACTTGATTCGATAACATCATTTTAAAGGCAACATAAGGTCAATTTTATCGATTTTGCGTATTTCTGAAAAGTTGAACTTCTTTTCTATTCCTTTTCCAAATGATAACCCTGTTTGAGAAAGGGAAACGCATCAAAACTGACATTTGAATCAAGCCATCATCAATAATTTTGACTGAAAGCTGAAACTTTAAAAGCGATTTCTTCAAAACTATGTTTGTATCACTTTCTGCCTTTGGGAGGCCATATCTTCGCTGCTAACTGAATTACAGCATTTTTTTTTTTACCAAAGGAAAGGACTTTCAACAGTTATTCAAAGCCATAACCTATTTGGTGATACCAAAATCTCCATACCACCAAAATGCATGAAGTACCTCATTTTGACAGGCGGCTACACAAATAAACACTTGAAATCTTGCATCCCCTTTTAACCTTTTCCGTACGTCGTGGTAACAAATGTTCCCACAGCCCTCTTTAAAATATACCATTGACAGAACGGTACTGAAACTCCATGTATTCTTCAAGTTTCATCAGATGATTCGTCTGATGCTATAAAATTGCATGTTTGTTTGTTTTAGCGGATTTTTTTTACGCTTACTTTTCGGTACCCCTTACCGTACGTCGTGGGAACAAAAATTACCAGACTAACAAAGAAGAGATATTTACTAAATCCAGCGCGTCCATACGTTGTGGTAAAAAAATGTTCCCATGCAACAGATACAGTAAAGAGTGAAACAATCGAGTCGTCGTCATCAGGTTTCCCAACATATACATGGAAAGCAGAAAGCTGCCTTCGGTAATAAAACTTACCTGATTGTTGCAGGTGGAAGTGGGGGGGGGCATTACGGAACATCGTTCGAAATTCACAGGAGTAAAATCATCTTTTTGTAAGGATTTTATACATTCTAGTAACTACAATTACACACCTTGTTTCCATTCAGGGAGAAGCCCAAAGAAAACTATAGGCGAGGACCTTATTCCAGCGCTATCACGGTGGACGGTCCAATGTGATACACGTATTATAAATTTAGAAAATAAACATCCCATATAACGTTTCTTTTGACAAAAAGTGGTCCCCTGAGTCCCCATGGAAACTGCATTGGATAGTATTTGTGATCACGAGGAACAGATCGACTGAAAGCCTGTTATTCTACACTTGTGTCAGTGTGGTAACAAATCTTCCCAGGACGTACGGACAGGCATAACCTGCATTTTTCTCTATACCGGACAGTGTGGTAACAAAATTTACCACGGCGTACGGACCGCAGGTAAAATAGCGATGTACGGAAAAGGTTAAGGGGGAAAAAAAAATCAAAATCTTCCAAGGACTTCATAAAATATTTGGCAAAAACTAGGTCTGCATTATAGTTCAGCAGCTTCATGATAGGGCCACTGATATGTCTCTCTTTCAGGAAGAACAATTCATTTGAACCAAAGACATTTCACAAGTCAGTGAGAAACAAAAGTGATTGACAACTGCAATGTACTTTTGCAAAGTGAGAATAAGGCTGTGGCAAGTACTAAGTATGGATTTTGTCCAGCTGAAACGCAAGGAAATTTTATCACTGGACACCAAAAATATCATATTAGAGGATGAAATGCTTGCATATATGCTTAAAACCGCACAAAATCTCAAACACAAAACAATGGTGCAAATGCAGTGCAAATCAACAACACCATTGTTACTTTTTGATAAATAAAATTAAAGAGTTCATATACATATAAATAAATTTTATCACTGATGCAAGCAGCAAAGAATTGACTCTGATGAAATAGCCACATGCTCATTTTACTTAATGATCTATCTGATTTCAGACCAGTTTGGTATATTTTAACGTTACCAGCAATCTAAAACCATTAACTGTAATATTTTTGTTCTCAAACCACATCTTCTATTGTCTGATGTATCAGCATGCATCCGACGAAATCGCTCCTTGTTTTGATTTCACTTTTAGTGTCCACCAGATATATTCACCAAATGAATTCACAGAACATTTAACAAGCTTAACACCATCATGACTAGGGTTCAGCCCCATATACCAAATCAGAACAGTGAATATAATGGACACATAATTATTTAATAAGGGGGGGGGGGGGGGGGCCTGTGGCTGGGGAGGGGAGGGGGGTGAGGATGAAGGAGGGAGACCTGATGAACAGCAATAATAGAACAGTAACGCTGGGTTTTCATGTGGATGGAAATAGCAATAGAAACATCTAAAACCCTTCAGGTAGTGAAATAGAAAAGAACGTTTTCATATTGAAGAAAAACACCATTTCTGTACACATGGAAACTCTTTTTCTTTTTACTCCTTGATGGACTTTGGACGTTTCCGTCGCCATTTCTGTACACATAAAAACACAGCTTAACGATAATGTACCCAAAATAACCAATTCTGAAAGCACAGACATCTACCATTCTACAAGACAGACCAAGCCCAGTTCCCACTATGGTAGACACACAACATCTGTAAGAAATTGCATTAGACTTGATCCACCATCAATTTACTGTCGTAGGCCAAGCTTGTTTCTACTAACCTTATGTTCAATATATATATATAAAAAATAAGGGCTAATGGCAAATGTCACAAGTAAATCTAGTGAGGAAGTTTTCTTTTCTTCCACACTTACTGTGAGCAGCTGTTCAACTTCCATTAGAAAGCTAGAAGCTATAGCAACATGGTGGTGCATCCATGAACTTCATAGCCTCCAGATATGCTTTTCTTTACTGCGCAAACATGAAATGCGCCATGCTCAATTCAATGCCAGCAAATGAGGAATATTTGAGTCATCTCTGAATTTGTTTTACACACAATTTCCATAATCGTGAAAGAGGTAACAGTTCAGGGCAGCTGTTAGCAGTCTTATCATACATTACTACAATGAAATAGCAGTTATAGGGTAAGTCGCCACAATGAAAACGCTCAAAAACTTACTTGAGCGAAATAGCATGGTTTTATATAATGAGACAATGAAATAGCATAATTTTATCATTTGTTAGTGCAGTGAAATCAGTTTTATTTAAAGTTACTGCAATGAACTGTAGCCCTTTTTCATCTGATTAATTTACCCTGGAGCTGTGGGGTACTGATGTCTGAAACTGAAAGTCCCTCGTTTTAGACTTGTGAGCAACAAACTGTTTTTGTGTTTGCAAACTCAAACATATGACTGTCAATATTCTTCTCTAAAATGCTTTCCAATGACATCAAATATTGCTTCATAAGAGGATTTTCAAAAACACTCCAAAATAGTGCGCACACAGGTAACAGCCACCATAAAGAAGGGAATGGAATGTACAGTGAGCATGCCAGAGCCATGATCCCCGCAATGTGAAAGCTTAAGGTTAGTAGTGACAGAAAATATACATAATCACACACTTTCATTCATATTAGTCTTTCAATTAGCTGACACTTAGTTATTAGTTTTTTTTAATAAAGCTAATGAAGTATTTGGAAAAGAGACTGTTCCTTTGGGATTGAAATTTAATCATTAAATTAATGGTGATTTTAGACTGTTAGAGATTTTAATCAGTTGGTTAACATTTCAAGGATTTACAAGTACTTGAGCACAAAATCACTAGTGGAACAGGTACGTAGGTGCTAGTCAGAATTCCATTTATAGATTTTTAGAAACTGGAGTTCACAAAAAATGTCAGTAAATGATTAATGAGTTAGCAAGAAACTCCATGCATTCAACCTTTACATTTTCTAGGCAGTAAAAACTCCGTGCTAGCAGCATTTTTTCTTCCTGGACGATCTGCTGGAAGTCCCATGCCCAAGCTGTATTGTGTTTTCACTGGCTCTCTGGGCCTCTCGCTGCTGCTTTTTCTTGGTGTCCAATACTAGTTTGGTTATTGACCTAAACATCTGTGCAAAATGTAAAATGTGGATCATAGCAGGGTAGAAAATAAGGATGTGTAAATCATAACAAAGAACACAAAACAAAACAAAAAAAAAAAAGAAAAAATGGTAAAACTGCACACCATAAAAATAAAGGGAGGGGCTATGGGTTCCACAGAGAAATAAAATACATGTATGTTTATGGAAGACTCAAAGTGCATTGGTGTTGCAATTAATAATGTTCAACTAAACCACTTACACTCGGATCAGTGCTTTTAACTCACTTGAGACGGATCACGCAACAGTTGCGTGACGGTCCATTTCCGCTGTGGACGGATCACGCACCCCTTGCGTGATGAACTTTTTCAATCGATATCGCCTATGCTATGCATGCAACCCCTGCGGGACACGTCTCTAACGCTTGTAGAACCATTCGTTTCGTTTCGTACCGAGTTTGGCGGAAGTAGGAGTTATAGTTTTGGATCTATGATTAACCAAGGTAAGTAACTGCAATAACTAAAAATATTGAGTTGGCTATTGTAAACAGAATATCGTCCCCTAAACGCAAAAGAAAAGAGACCAATATTTTTGAAGTTTTTGATGATAATTTTTCAAATTTAATCTGAGTGATGATGTAGACCCCGAGTACATGCCTCAGGCACACTCAATTTCCGAAATTTCCCAGAAAACAAAAATTGACATGATTTTCAAAAATTTATAAAATCAAAACCATAATAGATAAAACATTGAAATTTTTACAGTGTATTGTGCTTCAGTTGAACTTATTTGTATTCAAATTTCATTACAATATCTTAATTTAAATTAGGTGAGTTATTATGAATTTTTAAAATACCCCAAAAAACCCCAGTCTCCAACGCATGTTGGCCAAAAAAACCCCAGTCTCAAGTGAGTTAAAGAGACAAAAAAAAAAAGGGGGGGGGGGGGGGTGGGGGGAATACACAAGGCTCAAGTATTTTCAAAAGGTGTGTACAGGTGCTGAACTTAAAAACTAGCCTGAAAAAACAAAAGGGATTGGGGGTACACCGGGTGTGGTTTCAGTGTACAGATGAAATATGAAAGAGAAAAAAAAAAAAAATAATAAGCAAAAACTAAACTTGGCAAATGTAATAAACATTTCCTGATGTGCAGAGCACACTAACAAGTTATGCCATTTGTAGACACTCCACTCTGCTCTGTCAATATCTATCATGGGCAAGTAAGGAACTAGCTTAAGGAAATCTAAGGTTGAAATACATCTTACAAACACCATAACGGTGCAAATTACAAACAAATTTTTTCTTCCATTTCATCATAAGCTGTTATCTAAATCAGTGGGGATAGATAAAGAATTATGGAGTATGGACAGGTAAGGAACTAAGGTAGGGATATTTAAGGCTGAAATGGCAGGAACAAAGAGTACATTGCACGATTTTTTAAAACTCGTTTTGCTACACTGCAAGTTTTCATTGCCGCTAAATCTCTCTGAATGGGAGATGAAGAATTTGGGAAATGGACTGGCAAGGAATGAGCACAGGGGAATTTAAGAATGAAATATCTCTTCTAATAGGAACATAGCAAGCTTAAACAGTGATCATAAACACAAAACTTATATGGGTCACCTGGGAAAACACTTAACTAACACATTAAACATTCACAGGGTCGTAAACACTCAACAGATAACCTATCCTACAAACAGCGTATTAAACACTTATGTCCATTTGCATGCATTGGCTGGAATTGTGGTATTTTTCTTAAGCATATAAGCTAGGCCAGTTATTAATGGTGAAACAGATTAATGCTGGTGTGGGCGTCAGACTGGTGGCTCGCTGCCCATAAATTTTGTTTCACACTAATGCAATAAGCACTGCCCACTGCATCCCGCCAGGTCGTGGTGTGTGTGCAGTGCCTACTGTGCTAGTGTATTGCAAAATTTATGGGCGGCGAGCCACCAGTCTGGTGCCTTTGTCAGCCTTGGTCTGTTTCACCTCTTAAACAGCTTAATGGACCATTTTGAATACATCTATCCAGACATGGAACATGTAACAAGTCATATTAAACACCTCTAGCATGGATTTTCAAGCTGCCAGCTGCAGCGAAGGGATCGTGAAAGGCGCAAAGTTGGCCATTATCGCTCAGATGTGCCTGCCATACAGCGATTCAAACTTTAAGCAATGTAAGGCATTTTGGGGAAGGAGCAGGGGCGTGGTAATGCCGTGGTGCAGGTGGTTGGTGGGAGCTTCTGTTAGGGTCTCCTTTTGCCTTATCATTCTGTTATATTCTGTTTACCATCTGGCTTCTTCCCAGCACAATGTGACCATTACCATGTCGTCGTGCTTTCTCCTGACTCAAACTTAACCTCGGTCGGGGGTGATCAGAAGTTTCCAACTTTGAAAGGGATCGGAAAGTCAAAATGGTTGAAAACCCCTGGTATGCTGCCTGTCTGCTCAAACACCAGCTATCTCTTATTCCTATGGTCACGGTAAAGGGCAGTAACCTATTCTGAATCATTTTTCTAACGAAGGGGGTTCAGGGCCTTGACTTTGAACAATGGCTGGTAATTACCTATGTCATACACTAGCTCTGCTTTAAATGGCAAAAGAAACAAATGGCATCTCTTCAGTTTCAGATATCTTAACATTTCTTCAGAATAATGAGAAATTAGCAGCTTTATTGTGAACTTGTACTGGCATATTGGCAGCAATGTGGGACTGGCCAATTTTTCATGACATTTTGTGTCAGAAAACATGGTATCACTGGTATCTGAAAATGTCAGTTCATATTTGTGTAAAATTGAAGAGACAATAGAAATATAAGATTTCTTGTCTTGAGTTATATAAAAAGACTCTTATACAAAAAGACATATCAAGGGTTCTCAACCAGAATGTATTATGACCAGTTTTATTCATTGATCTTACATATGCCTGTAAAGATCCAAGACACAAGGTGTAACTTTATTTCATAACCAGGCTATAAAACTATTCATATGACCCTGTTGAAATTATTGCTTGAATTTTACTTAAGGTTATAAATTTAAAATTCGTGCTTCTCAATTTGACAATTTTGGACATAGACCATTCTGGTTGCCAATCCTCAATGTAGGGAAAACATAATGTTTACAGTAATCCCCAATTTCCGTGGTAGCAAAAATGGTCCTCTAGGGAAAAAAAAAATTCCTGAATCTCCTCTGCTTAAGGCACACGTGAAAAATGGAACTATCTATAGGGATTTGCAGGCATGATTTTGAATATGGCTTCAGCTGGTACATGCAACAATTACCTCCTCTACATTTTTGTTTTCCTTGGCACTGGTTTCAAATAACTGGATTTGCATACGCTCGGCAAATCGTTGAGCATCTTGTGTTAGGACAACTTTCCTATCTGGATCATCATCTTTGTTACCAACTGAAATAAACAAAATTGTGACAAAGGCAAGTTTGACAATTTAAGAAGAAAACACAGATCATAGAACCTACAGAAAAATCGTATATCAAATATTTCAAACAGAAACAATTTAAATGAAAAACAATGATATCAAAATGTTTTCCATAAGCAGCTCTTAGGACTCATTTTGATCACTTCAGCAATCAAATTTTGACTGCAGGGATGCCAAATGATTTTTGAAAAAAAAAACCTGAAAAATTTACCTGTCATCGTGTTTGCACCAAAACAAACATTTTTTATATCAGTTTTTAAATAATCACTAGCACACAAAATACAATTAAATACACAGGAAACCTTATCGGGACTGACGGAAAAACCGGTCTTTTGGCATCCCTATGATTGAATGATTTGATGAATTTGGTGCTAAACAGCAATTGATCACCATTTATCAAGGCTGAACAATCATTATACAGTAGACTGGAAGAAATTGGTGACAACCCCTTGTCTTTCATGCCTTCAGCAGCCACATACCCTTCAGGAAACATTTTTCACAAAAAAATCAGACACAGCCATACTCAGACATAAGACAGTGTATTCTATCACTTTTTCAACAAAATGGGAATGGCAACATCGTGACTTTCCATATGTACACCCTTCTTTGCCAGTCTTCCTAGCAGGCTTTTTGCAACAAAGTGGGTTTGAAACTGGACCATTACCTAATATTCTATTGACCACATCACAGTTTTGATCTATTTCATGAAGCCATCTCTGTACATTGGCAAAGGATTCCCCACTTGTTACATCATAAACTACTAGAACTCCATGTGTGCCTCTGTAGTATCTGCAAACATACAGGAAAATATAGCAGAAAAGATTATATTGCTGAGCTTAAGCACATTTTGCTGGACTCCAAAATTTCACTAATTTCCCATTGTTGTTTTTGTTTGTTTTGTTTGTTCTTTTGTATGGTGGAAACAGTTTTCAGATTGAGTTTGGAGAAAACATGTTGACATGATAAAGGTCCCACTATGGCAGGAAGACGCAAGACGATAGACAGAATATAACAATGACAGGACAGGAGGAGACTCTACCAGAAGCACCAATCGACCACCTGCTGGTGGAAACAGAAGAAGACCTCACTGTATAATGTGTGTAAAGACATCTTTGCCATAGAACACAATAGATATGACGACCCCCCCCCCCCCAAAACCACAAAAAAAAACCACAGCACTGTAATTCTCTCTCGTTGTTTGTTCCCTCCATAAAGTCTTACTTCCTCTTGTAATATTAACACCTTTACAGAGTTAGGCGGTTTGTGCCCGAGACTATTACAATATTAGTATACTTCATACCATTTTATATGGTTCTAAGAAGACACATCCGCAAAGTAGTGTTTGACATTTTACTTTACTACACAGAATCACAAGAAAATATGATATTAAAAGACCTGTTTTCCTATATAATTTAGTTAATGCTGTTGTAAGTGTTACTGTATATCTGTGACTCTCCCTCGCGTACTCTGGTCTTACAGGTGATCGAAATCACTGTCAAAATTACATCTAGATTTGTTTCAGTCAGTGAATATATTTTTTAAAAATACATGAGATTTAGAGGGGAGTTTATCTAATGATTTTTGTGACTTGGTTGTTTTTTTCTCCCTGTGACCATCAAATCCAAAGTGACAATATGAAAGCAAGGAGAATGTGGGGACTACAACACAGACTGACAAGCACACTCACGTAGATGTGATGGTTCTAAAGCGTTCCTGTCCTGCAGTGTCCCAGATCTGAAGCTTGACCCTTTCCCCATTCACATCAATTGTTCTGATTTTGAAATCAACTCCTATTGTTGTAATGTACGTTCCTGAAAATTGATAAATGGCCAAATAAAAATAAATGACCACTGATCAGCTTGAATGAATCCTGCAAGTATTCATTTCTCTGCAGCCAGATGTGTTCAGCATTTAAACCATGTTCATCTAAGTTGATATCCACTTGCGGGGGTATACATGTTCCCATATCTAAAAGGGCTCTCAACTGTCTTACCTGGCTTCACATATTTAAGCATAAAACTATAATTCAAAATCTATTGCCCTGCCTTGTCTACATGGTAGACAACTGCTGAACCTGCAAACAAAAATTCATTTTCAAGTAAAATTAATCCCAGGTTGGACATAATACAAAGAATTTTTGTAGGGATACACCTGAATCTTATATATACAGATCACCACTACAAACTTTTTAAGTCATTATACCAGGATACCAACCCGATGATATTTTCAGATGAAACAAAAGCATATTTTAACAACAGAAGCTACAGTTTCACTTTCAGAAAATCCATATATGTTTAACAATGATCCTGACTAAAACAATTGCTTGCATGTAAATTATTTTCCTGTTACTACTTGGGTTGAAATCAACACACCTCCGTCACAGCCAAGCACAGAACACATGAAATTGCCCTGAAAAATAAATTATGCCATTTTTATTGCTGCTATTTATACCTCCATTTCATTACACTTAACAACACAGCACCACCGAAAACTTACAAACTTGAGATAACTTCAAGGCCTACCTGAAAATACATTGTCTGCAAATCTGAGCAACAAACTGCTTTTTCCCACACCTGAAATAGAAGGAGGAAAAAAAAAAAAAACACAAATCAGAAATTTCAAATAGAATTCCCTTAAGGGGGGGGGGAGGGAATCCTGAACTCGAAATTAAGCTTCAAAATATCGATATCGCGATTTTGTACTTTTCGGTTAGTTCATCCATTTAGGAACACTTTTTTGCTAACCAAATGTCAATTTTGAATGTTTATAACCCTGAAATATGCCTTTCAGTGAGGTGGGGGTCAAGAAAAAGGCACAAGAATCATGCCATTGGGCCGCAAAAATTAGCCCTAAATAACATCTTAGTGTCGCTATCAAAACCCCTACTCCTCCGTACACATCTGTCATAAGATTTGGTAGTTTGGAAGTCATTGTTGAGGCCCAGCACACCAGTAATGATGACTTTAGCCATGTGTAACACGTGCCAATAACATTTTTATCGAAAGAACTTTCAAATGCGATTTTCTCGAAATTGCACTTTTGATCAGTGATTTGTGAACTAGTTTTTTATTTATTGACCAATTGGTATAAAATTTGGCTAACAACATGTTTGAACAAATAAAAAAATTCATACAGAAGGAAATTTGTTTAACTTTTCATTTTTTTTTGGGGTTGAATTTTTTTGTGATAGAAAATAAGAAAAAATATGGAATTCCGCTACATCAGTACATACCATTTTCAAAAATGTATAACAAAAGATCAGCCAGAGATATCAAAATTCCCTTACGTACAAAGTTTTTAATTGGATTGAATAAGACATAAGAGAAGTTTCAAATAAATCCAGTAAAATTTGGCGAAGCCTATCTATATTGAATTTGGTACTTTTTGGGGACTCAAAATCCAAGATGGCGGCGCTTCCATGGGAACCATATGACAAACAAATTTTTTCATTTTTTTTTCTAATTCAGGCATCCTGAATTCGATTATAATAGTTAAAATTGTCTATTTCTCATAATAACAAAAATTGCCTTCAGGACCCGCACCCCCCCCCCCCCCCCCCCCCAAATCATCTAGGCACAGTCCTGTAACAAGTTGAAAAATTAAGAGTGAGCGATACAAATGCAGGTAAGACTTATTCTAACCCGTTACCCATAGAACTAGAATCCTCTCGCAAAATCCCAAGGATTGTATCACTGGATATGAAACACACTGATTAAAGAGCGAGTCAAGTGTTTTGTGAAAGAGTTTCTACTGAGGAAGACATTCTTAATCATATCAATATTTATCTTGGGTTTAAATATCACTTTTACCAAATGCAAATTAATAAATAAAAAAATAAATGACAGCCAGCTGTAATCACTCGTTCAGCAGACCCCAAGAGGCCTAACTGTACAATTTCAACCCAACTCTGCATTAATAACAGCTGATCCTAAAGGGGAGAACTGCTATTATACTATGCAGCTAAGATAATGCACACTCCCTTGTCAACAATTTGTGCAGTTTAGTGAACAAGTAGAATATTCCAATATTTCAACTATTAAAACCTTCGGCAAATTTGTTTGATAAATTCATCCAGTGACAAGACTTGAAAAGTCATTAACTCAAAGGTTAATAAAAATGTTTTGGGTGTACTTTTAATTAATCAATAAGTGCTGACACTAAGGAATAGAGCATCTTCTGCCACCTGAAAAAAATTCAGCTACGTTGGGCAGGACATGTTGTCAGAATGCCCGACTCCAGACTCCCTAAGCAAATCTTCTTCTCTGAGCTCTCCAATGGAACGAGGAATGTTGGGGCCCCAAAGAGACGGTACAAAGACACTCTCAAGCAATCACTGAAGGCCTTTGCCATTGATGTGAGTGAGTGGGAAAAGCTCTCGCTTGATCGTGCAAATTGGAGGGCGGCCCTTACCAGAGGCAGCAAAGCATGGGAAGCTGACAGAGTCCAGCAGGCTATCAAAAAAAGAGAACGGCGCAAGAAAAGGCCCAGTGGTACTGAACCAACGGAGCACTCTTGTCATTTATGCGGAAGGGTCTGCAGGGCAAAAATAGGACTTATCAGTCACATGAGAAGCCATAAGTCATGAAAGAACAGTCTTTCCATTCTGTCCTCTGTGTCCTTTAGTTCTCTTCATTGTCCATGTGTTGAAATTCTCAACAATTTCTGTTCTTTATTCCTCTGGTGTTGTTAAGGTCATCATCATACCTGATGGACGAACTATTATTATTATAAGTGCTGACACTGGTAAAGTGGTAAATGCAACAAGGTAACAGATGTACATAACAACTGATATGGGTTAACTGCCCCTCACTGTATAAAAGATATGTTGATTATCAACTGGCTTTTTATTTTACATCAATAAATTTTAACTGCCTTGTCAATTGTAAGATTAAAATGAATAGAACCAATATACCATTTCATTATTGATAAAGCATAATTATTAAGAGTCAATACTTTTTGGGGCTTTTAGACTCTAGTGTAGTTACACAGCTGCAGATATAGATGCTAGGGAGTAAAGCATGTGGTATGAAGGGTTGGGGGAATGACTGGTATTTCCTGCTCTGAAGAACCCTTCCTTGGTTGCACTCACTATCTTTACAGTGTATACCATGATACATTTTGTACATATTCTCATCCTCTTGCAACAATCTGAAACTGAAACTACACTGTTTATAGAATACATAGAAATAAAAGTATTCAGTGTTAAAGATACAACCTGGACAAGCATTTCTCTAGTCTTTCCTCTTCAGTCTTCGAAGAAAGGAAAATCTAATGATTTTAACGTAATAAAAAGACAAGTCCAAATGGTGTCACTTGACACGTGGAGGTTTCATTTCTGCACCGATTCACTTGAAATTTTCAACCCACTTAATGTTCAGTTTGTTCAAAGATCACTCCGTTACAAATTTGGCAGCGCCACATCTTGTCTACAAATTCTTAGAAAAACAATTTTTCTGATAATTTTTTTCTTCCGGTGGATGTGGTCTATGTGTTAGAAAAAGATTTTATTTGACACACCGTCAATTTGAAGCCATTTCCCTGCCAAGAAATGAAAAATTAAGTGTAGTGAAATATGGGCAGAGAGAAGGGTGGGGGAGACAGAGAGGGGGCGGAAACAGGTATATCCAGGGCAATGCCAAGCACCTCAGACAGTGCAATAATCTTAAAGATCTCTCATTCAAGTTCCATCATAATAATGCTCTCCAAAAAATGACTTGAAACCTCCCTTAAGGAATAAATAATTTTGCTACACAACTAGATGAGATACCTGGCATGACCTGGGACAAAACTGAATGTCCATCCTTCTCTATCCCTTAGTCTTGCGTCAGATCTCATGCATGCCAGGGCACTATGCACAAAATTGAACACGTGTTAAATTTTGTCTCTCGACCAGGGCCTTATTAAAGGGAGTTACAAAAAACTATCACTGTATTTTACAATTTTACACCTTTTTAAAAAAAAGTACCTGAAACTTCAATATACAATACACACTATTGGTAGGTCAACACAACAGCAATTGCGCTGGATTAGGTGACACTAGAAAAAATTAATTTTACAATTTTGCTATAGGCCGTAGCATGGAGTAAAAAAACGGTTCAAAACTGTACCACAATGAAATACTCCTGCTACTACTTTTCTTTTATAATAATTTATGCAGTACTTTTGTGAATGATGCAGTGGTGTAACTGTTACCCACTCTATCCTGCTGATACTAAGCAATGAAGAATTTTCCTGTTCAATGAGATTACTGTACTTAAACTTTAAGTTTAATGCAATCTAAGGCTCTTGTGGCGAAACCGCGCACATTTTTTTTCCTCATGCAACTTCACACCTGGCATACCATAAGGCCTGATGTTGCAAATGTAGCATACACAGCTGTAGTGATTTAACACAGAAAAATCAATATTTGGACTGTAAAGCCAATGAAATCAATGTACCATCTCATGGGCAAAATAGTTCAGAGTCTACGTTTACTCCTTTTTTCCCGAGCAGAAGTACAGGCATCAAAAACTTCTGTTCAAGATTTCCACCTTTTTCTGGTTGCTGTTTTGTTCATTCTGCATCTCAGAATATGTTTGTACGATGCTTATTTCCGTAAATAAAACGTTGTAATAAAGGCTTGACAAGTACCAAGGGATATTGTCATTTGCCTGCCTTGTTTCATTGTTAATCGAACTGCCACACCACCCAGTATGACTGTTTCTGTCCTAACAAATTAAATTGCGACTTCATCTTTTATATAATTAGTTCTAGCTCAAGCTGCGTTCTTGGTTTCAGTTTCAGTTTGGGGTGACTGAAATGGATCTGCTTCACTGTGCCCATTCCCTGAAATTTATTTTTTTGTCGTTATTTGTTTTTACGTAGGCTGGTGCACATTGGTGCCCTATGCACCCCGCCAGCATGCACGAAATGGCAAAAATTTGCGCACGGGTCATGTCTTTAATGGTGAACACATCACAGCTGAGGAAGTGATAACATCATGTGTTTGTGGAAAAGGGAGGGGGGGGGGGGGGGGAGGAGAGAGATTAGCGACAGAATGCAAACTCAAAAAAAAAACACAATGCTTCACCATTTCAAGTCCTCAAATCTAAAAAAGAATCTTCTACATGACAAAAGGAAGGCACCTGTAAAGTCTCATGCAAATTCAAGCTGTATGAGCGGTGGCAGGGCTTGTTAAAAATCCCATAAGTTTTTTTATTATATAAGATGTAAAACCAAAAGTCACAACCTGCAAGTGTAACTCATTCAATAACTCTGCACCATCTTCACAATGCCTTTATAAAATTAAAGTCATCCAGTCATAGTGGACGCAGATAAGAAAAAAAAAATGTGTTCAGAAATGATAATATTTCATTTCAGTGGGCATAGTATGATTGCAAAAAAAAAAAAAAATGGCCCGTTAAAAATTTCATGACTCTACATCAACCAGGCCATAGGTATATAATCTACAGTAATCATTACAATGAACAATTCCTGTAACATTCAAAGGCAGGCCTACATACTATCAGACTCAGCAATCACTGTGTCAAACACACTTTGGAGTTTTAAGTTAATCCAACAAGGTACTCAGTTTCTTCTTTTCTCCATGACATTTTTTACCATCAATCTTATAATAATGAGAGTAGGGGTAAACTATCTGTGACGCCTATGCATTTCATGGCCATTCAAGCTAGACACTTGAAAGTTTGCATACTACCGTTTTTGATACTGCCGAGTTGCATGGCTGGCTTAGTTTTTGCGTTTGACCACGTCTTATATTTTTTTGAAAACTGTGAAACGCCCTAGCGTTTAAACCCGGACTAAATTCCTGGTGTAGTTTTTATGATTGTTAGAGTGTTGCGTATCGGTGTAGCAATCGATACTCAGTATCGAAGACTGTCATTTTGCGCAAACTTCTGCATAACGTCTAAGCACTTATTTTCATGGCCTTTAAGCCAGACACTCACAATTTTGGTATATCTAGGCCTAGGCCTACTGTTTTTTATCCTGTCGAGCTGCATGGATGCCGTGATGTATGTTTATATATTTGTTATGGATGGCGATTCCTCAACCTCTTTACTGGGCGCGAGCAAAACCGATACACAGTATTGAATATGCCATTTCCTTTCAGCGTGGCCTGCTTGAAAGTAAACAAGACATGTGCTCAGCTTGATGCTGACAATGTTACACAGACAATGTTGTGTATACCCTGAAGGGGAGGTCCTCCGCCCGTCCGCGCCAGTCAAGAAAACACACTAAAGAGGGGACTTTTGAGTGGGCTTATCAAATGGTTGGGTTTAGTATTTGTATGGGACAAAGAAAGAAGAAAGAAAGAACGAAAGCGCGGGTTAGGGGAGGTCATCATATTAATTATTAATATGTTTGTTTACATTTTGGTAAGTGGCGCGGACGGGGGGAAGACCTTCCCCCTGAAGTTTTGCGACCATGATTGTCCGGTAAGCTAATAGTTTAAAAAACCCAGCATTCGTCTAACGTGTCTTTGCAGTCTCTCAATCTCTTTTGTTTTGTTTGCCACTCACCGTTCGGAGAACGGGTGCATTTACTAGTACTAGTAACTACTTCACTAGCAACAGATGAGACATATTATACCCACAGAGTGAATAGGACTAGGAGTTCTCTAGAAATTTTTTGACATAAAAAAGCCAAAATGTCAACTATTATCTTACTTTGAATTGATGCGTTTGTATTATTTTCATTTTATATGCACGATACACTCACTCTTCTTTGCAATCTTTATTTATTGTTCTGTAACACTGATGAACAAGTTATTAATGAATATGTGATTATTCACAAAATTTAAATATATATGAACCATACTCAAAAGGTAGGCCCACGTACATTTTGTTCAACTTTGACAAATGGCAAAAATGAGGAAATTGTATGAAATAAGTTTGCAAGACTGAAAAATGACCAACCAGATAGTCTGAGATAGGAAAAAAGACCAAATTCCACAATTAGCAGAAATAATGATTGTTGACTATGGAAGTGCCTCATTTTGTTTTGTTTTTTGTATCATCCTCATACTTTTGTTGCGTCATGATGTGACAATTTTTGTTTCAATCTACATGCAACACTCCAATTTGAATGTGTGTTTGTAAATGAAGAAGCTTTAAAAATATGCATACTTAGCCACTACAACTACTATTTGTTGGAGTGTAAAGCAGCTCAGAATTAATTTTAAAAAACATACAGACTTTGATTATATGTCAGTTTGAGTGTGCAATCACAATAAAGAAGGCTTTCTAGGGCTGCGATTTTGTGCAAAAATTATGACACTCACAATTCAGACGTGTGTCACTATGTTACGAACAAGCCTTCATCGCCATGCATTTTCAAAATTCACTGCACACAATTGAGTATGCAATGAACGAAACTATACCACCGGCGAACTCTTCACTGTGCTGAAAACAATATAACCGGCGCTATCAAACAAAAACAAAGATTCCCGATGCAAATGAGTGTATCATCGGGAAAAGTTGTGACTAAGCTCATGCAGACAGCTCCGCCACCAAAATATGGATCTTTTTTCGTTGAAAGTTTTTCTGGTCATAAATTTGTGATGGAATTTCAAAGACAGTAATTATAAACAAGCTTCGATGGACTTACGATCTCAATATCTGCCTTGAATGGTTACATCTAAGTCTGACACACGAAATGTGTGTCACTAATTATTACTTTAGTAATAGTAATAGTAGAAGCATCCATGATCAGCGGGCCACAGAGGGGTAGACCCCCCCCCCCTCCCCCCAGCAAGTTCTACTGTTTTAATGGATACATTTTTCATTGATAAATAGGCTACACAGACAGGTGATAAACACTCAGAATATGAGATAATGCACCCGACTTGTGTGCCTCATAATCATATGGTGCTCCTGCCAAAAAATTTACCCACCTGCATTGCCCCTCCTTTCATTTACAACAAACATAATCATGATAATGTATAACTATAAGCATAAAAAAGACCTGCAAGTGCAACAAAAAATCTCCACAACCTTCACAGAAGTCCATGATCCAATCCTCCAACTATGAAACAGACATTTCCCCACCTCCACCGCAACAGATGGTCTAATGGCTACTTCAGTGGATCGGAATGTCTGAGGATACCGCTCGAGCATTATGTTGGCATGATATTGGGTAATTGTCTTTGTCTTGACTCTTGTTTGAAGACTGATTAAAAACACTTGCCCACTTTATTTTAATCATCCAGCCCAAATGCAAGAAAAAAAGGCTTAAAACTATAGAAAATCCTCAAGAATCTATTTTCAGAAACGTCTCCATGAATGTAAGTATTGTAACATATCATGAGGTTCCTCTGGACAGTGAAATCAGAATTCAAGCTGCTAGGCCTAGATTCTAGGCCTATAATTATTATCACTGTGAGTCGTGACCACATCCTTCTTCTTCTTCTTCTTCCCATGTAGTTGATTCGTCTATTTAATCTGACGATTCCTCAACTGCACCATGTGCGACTCGACGCCCCTGCTCTGAGGCTAAAACAGGCTAAAACAGCATATATTAACTTAAGACCATTTAAAATATATCGTTGTGTAATTTCATCCTAATCTGGTATTGTTATTATAGTATAGATCTAGGCTATTTGTGGTCTCGCAAATAACACTGCGATCGTTGTTGTTTTTTAAAAATTATTATCACTGAAATTGAGCCAGATCTAGATCTAGATCTAGACTTTATTTTCATACATACTCTAGTTGTATACACGAATTCGGCAACTATAAACTGGGACATGGATGAACTGGGCCCACCAAACAGGAACAAGTTAATCATCTGTAATTATTATAAGTGGCTAAGAATTTCAGTGAGCAAAATACATATAAACTTACCACTATCTCCAATTATCAACAACTTAAATAGATGATCATATTCTCGAGCCATATTAGCTCAGTTGTAGCACTGTAGCTCGATTTTTCAATCTATCGATAACTTGTAAGGGGAGGACTTTCGCTTACACAGTCGGAAGCGATAGCTGATTAGAGAAATCTATTTCCGAGTTTTCATGAGTCATTTGCGCATGCGCAAAACCTATGTCTGCCAAAAAAATTGGAATATGAAACTGTTGCCTACAAAACAATAACAAGGGCTCCAAGTATTTTTGGAAAAGGTTTATTTCTGTATGATGAATTTAAAACAAAATGATCATCACACCTCGTTCTTGGCCTGGTTGCATTTGCTGAAGCAGCGTTAGTGCCCCGAAATCT
This sequence comes from Onchidella celtica, assembly GCA_963931925.1. Classification (NCBI taxonomy): domain Eukaryota; kingdom Metazoa; phylum Mollusca; class Gastropoda; order Systellommatophora; family Onchidiidae; genus Onchidella; species Onchidella celtica. The sequence continues at coordinate 29,192,779 of OZ007576.1, read as the reverse complement.
GAATTTGTCCATGTCCTGGGACTTCACTGTCGGAGGCCTATCTCTTTGGAAAACGTAGGCTAGGCCAGTGCCTCTGAAAAAAAAGTTTTAAAAGAATGAAGAGAGGCAGAGGAGCAAAATAAGGAGAAGACGAATTGGTGTGATTTTTGTTTAGTTGTCATGCCACAACAGGGAAGAGTCAGGAAAACGGTTCACTGGTTGAGTTCTTCACTGTAACTGTCTCAGAATCACAACGATTCACTTCGACTTTTCTTGATAGGCCTATTAATTCTCTGCGTTGCACCTTTCTGAGAATACAGTGTGTTTACTGAAAAACAAATACAACAACTTTACTGATGCCCATATACACAGAAAAAGGCTAACCCAGTGGATTTAAGCTACTGAGATTGAGTTGAACATCAGAAAAAAAATCATTCACGATCTGGAATACGAAATAAACCTCGATCGCCTATAGGCCTACTTTCATCACACAGACATGTAGTGCGGTTTAGGTTATTCCCCATTGAAATCAACCTAGGCGCCTTTAGTAAGGGCGCCTAGAAATCAACAAATCCCCCGCCCTCGCAGGAGAAAATCCCTCACAGCGTATACCCGTTACGTACAAATTTTAATACTTCCTGTTCTTTTATAAGAGAAGAATAAACTATCCCAGTCAACAAATTTGCGGTGGGAATGACGCATCATTCCTACGTAGATCCGCTGTTTACGACATCTCGCCGACGTCAGTTTGATGTAGGGAATCCGTCCCCTCGGCACCCTCCCAGCCTATGGAAATCCTATACAAATCAACATCAAATTGACTTAGGGATGTTGGCTGGGGATGCGACTGGAACTCCCCATTCCATTATTGAGCTAAATGCGTTATGCGGTGTCCATCATATTATTATAAAGCATCGTCAAAATGTGACAAAAAGAATATGTTAATGTGTCAAAGCAAAGCCTCGCGTCAGAAATAATACAGGAAAAAAAAAAGTCAAACGCAATGGAAAAGGAAAGATAAAATCAACTTTAGCTTTCAGTACCGGTATTTTAACTTTCTTCAGGCAAAAAAATGTAACGGGATAGAATGAACAAAAAAAAATCGCAGACCGTTTAACAAATAAATGTGGATAAATCGTCTGCGAATCTCAGACTTAGATTCTCGGAGCGCAGAATGTCCGAAGGCTCTTTCTTTTTGCCACATTTTCACTTTGCTTCTAGCCTTGCTGCAACCCGGCAGATTTCTGGGGTTTTTGTGTGTGTGTGTGTGTGTGTGTTTTTTAATGATATTTTGTCAACCACGTGCGTAGATAGTCATGAATAACAAAACGATTCTTCGCCTCCGTTTACAAATTAGATCCGATGGGCCTTGAATACGGTGGTCCCGTGGGGAGAAAGCTGAATAATTTGGCCATACCGCTTTGTTTTTTTATTCCCTTTCATCACTTTCATACAAAAGTAATTCTGTAAACGTTTATCATACCTAACATATCCCTAAACATGTTGGCTTGTTCGCCTCAAAGTACGATGATAATTATGTGGTACCGGAATTAAGGAGAATTTCTCTTTTACAGCATATGCTTTGTATATAGGCTATTTTTCATTGACAAACATTGTTAAAAGTTGCGATTTGCTTGTGCGTATCTCATAATCTCCACAGACATACCCAACTTCTATATCGATCTGTTCTGTCTCTCGCTGATCTCTCCTTTTCTTTCCAAAGTTACAAGATAGAATAACCCTTTTCTTTTCAGGAATTTCCTTTCCTTTCGCACCATTTTGATGGTCTTTTTGGGGGGGGGGGGGTGCATTGGAAGGCAGACCGTGAATAATTTTATTTTGCTGCTGTTATGATGTTGTGGTCGGTGTTTGTTTTTCTTTCAAAACCCAATAGCTAGCTAAAAAAAAAATCCTGTTACGGAGTATTCAATCATTCGATTATCATACAGTTTATGAAACTGTTTTAGGAGCCATCCATAAAGTGCACACGCTGGACCCCCCCCCCCCTCCCCTGTACGAGCGTAAGGCCTTTATAATGATGAATGTCCATGACAAGGCAGCGATGGCTTTGTAGAGTTTCAATGGACAGTATTATAATTACCGTGAACAGTGCAAATTAAATGGCCATTATCGTTCCGACGCACCGTTAAACCCAAATTCCAAACCCAAATTGAATGGACAATCTGACCTTTTCGGTCTGCATACACGTGTTTTGCGCTCGGGGTGCGTACGTATACGTACCTATCCCTAACACCGTCCTTATCCTCAGCCCTAAATCTTGTCGATCCACAATTCTCCTCCCGAGCCATTCAACCAAAAAAAACAAGAGGAAAAAATGAATGAAAATCTGAAAGAATGGAGTTACAAATTAATGCTTAAAATACGTACCCTAGCGCAAAACACATGGGGTACGTATACGTACAAGTAACAACAGTCTTTTTCCTTATTTAATAATCCCACAAATTACGTTGTGAAAAAATACCCTGGCTGCAGCCTCGCTGTTTGAAAACTTTCAATGGCATTTTGCCTGAACTATTAAATTGACTACATTCGTTAGACTTAAAGACATATGATTTAATCAATAATAAACCACTTAATTTAGTTTTGCCGAAATAAAGAAAACAAAACATAACTTTTTAGTATATTATCATAATTACAAAGCGTATGTACTGTGTGCTCCCTACTAATAGTGTCACAAATCCCAGACTGGGAGATGTAATAAGTTATGACAGGACAACAATCACGAACGAACAAGTTTAACACTTAACAGAACAACCAATCAGACTCACACATTTATTAAACATAATTATACAGATAATAGCGCAATTACATACATTATATTATTGAATTTAACTGCCGTACACGGCCTTATTCCCACATGCACTCTTCCTCGGATCCACAACCCGGTAGTTACTTCCTAAAGACACTTCGGCCTCAGCCTCTCCCCTCAGGGTCTTAATAGCACATTAATAATTCACTGGCACCGCAGTCTCTCAATATCACCTTCCTATTGCCATAACACCTTAGCATTCCACTAGCACCTCAGCAGGGCAATAGCACATTATCATTTCAATAGCCCATCAACATGGCAATAGTACATTATCATTTCAATAGCCCATCAACGTGGCAATAGTACATTATCATTTCAATAGCCCATCAACATGGCAATAATACATTATCACTTCAATTAGCACATTCACGCTCATATCTACGTCCCTGTCCGTGGCCAGACTGCCACGACTTTATGTGCCTCTACTGTCCTGCACCGACAGCCTCACTCTTGGGCTATGTGTGGCCCCGGCCCTATGCTGGCCTATCCCCTGTGCTCACCGAGGTGGCTCATCGGCCCGTCCCCGACACCTACAAGAATAACATTACATTGGTATAATGCCATACCATTTCTATTCACTCCACCTCTCCTTACAACCCATGAAGCGTACACACAATAGTTCACATTTCACTCACCAAACATCTTACGGTAACACACCTCCACCGTAGTACACAATACTCACTCGTGCTACAAATCCATGAACTCAACTTTCATCTATCGCTCATGGCGCACATTGCTATATCCAATATCAAGGACTTCCACATTCCTCACATATACTTATTTACATCATGGTAATAGACGAATATAATACATCAATCATAATTATCAATCATCGTTTCACCTACCAGTCATCACTGGAAAAAACTCTCTCACTAGTCTTCCGACTGCTCCCCTTATGTTCGCCCACTGGGCTTTCTCTTGCGTCCGCTCTTTAGGACGTTCTAACTTGCAGTGATAGTAATACAGCGCTCTCGCCTCCTTCAGACCCCCACCACTCATAACATGCACGCTTTCCCCCACTTGTCTACGTGCGTTAATTTTACTCTCCTCCTTTCCCCCCGTAATTATTAACTATCGCTCACTCCACTCGTGACAAATAGTATCAGTATAAAAAAAAACATGATTTGCGTTTGAAATAATGTTCTTGTGATGAGATGGAATTTGGGAAAAATCTAGAGAGAAAAGCAAAATGAAGCCCATTTCTTGATGTAGTTTAAAAAAAAAAACATGCCTTAGCGTGCCTAAAAAAGTTAAAAGCAGACAGACAGACAGTCACTCAGACAGACAGTCATTCAGCCAGCCAGCCAGCCAGCCAGTCAGCCAGCCAGCCAGCCAGACAGACAGACAAGTCTCTGGAAGGGAAACAAATGGGAGACAGGACAGAACTTTACAAAGTCTTGTGTTCTGCATGAAAGTTTCTGACCTGCTACACAATGGACTACACAGACACAGAAATACACACAATTATTATATGAAAGGCCGTACGGTAAACTATTGCAACTCAGTTTTCACAATTTTTTCAGGAGAACAAAAAAATGAGCAACATTTTTATCCTAAAACAAAAAAACATGTTATAATTTAACCCTCTGCTTTCAGAATCTAACTCCCAAGTGTTTAACACAACCAACAGGCTGTCGAAGGCTGTAAGCATGCAAAATATCGTACAGATTACATGTAATTTAAAAAAAAATTAATTTCAACCAGTTTACCATCCAGCCTTCAATAATGTGTAACAAGACACTTTTCTTATTCTTGCAGTCTATTTTCCTTGCATACATATCTTTCACATTCTGAATCATTTCACGTCTCAACAGTCTCATTGTTACTTTTGTTTTATATTTCACAATCATGCCATTTTCACTGGTGATTAAGAGCAAAAATAGCAATCAATAAAAATAAAAAAAAAATAGTTCAGCCTCACTCTATTTTGACAATCAGAGAAATAATGGGTTGTCATTTTGCAGGCTTTTTCTGAGCTGCCTCACTCAAACTGCTCAAACTTCATTGCGAAGACTAGGTGACATTTGACAGATACTCAATAACTAGTTATACACAATCATCAATGAAAACCGCCATTATTAGTATTACAGAATTGTTGCATCGCTAGCAATCACCTGTATAAAAATCACTAACAACATTTCTTGCCATAAATCTTTCATTATTATTGTTCAGTGGCACTTTCGTAAAAGGTACAATCAAGGTAAAAGCTAGCAAAAAACATAGAGGCGGATTCTCTACATCAAACCGATGCGCTGGCATGATGTTATAACCAGCGGATCTCCGTTGGAACAATGTCTGTCCTATGAACAAACTTAACGTCAATTCTTACATGTCGGATTTCAATAAGGTTACTGGCTGGGTTGTCTGGTTACATGTACATGTAATAAATAATAAATTAGACATATATATTGTACAATATATCAAACATCATGAATTTTTCAAAATTTGTAAATGCCCAACATTAAGCCACATACTGGTACATGTACATAAAAAACAGTAAGATGTTCTACTTCTTTGTCAGAGTGCCATTCTATTGCCCTTCTCTAGTTTGTTTCCCTTCCACTCAATCCCCCTTTTCATTATGCCCATGAATAAAATCATGGCCTAACTCCATTTTTATTGGAAACTGAGATAACCTTACAAAAATGTGCAGGATCTTTGGAACTTTCAGTACAATGAAAGTCTAGCTCCTCCAGGATGAAAATTAATTCAGTAAACTAATTATTTCACACTTTTTCTTTTAGCCTCCTCTTTAAATCAGAGGATAAAAAAAGAATTACATGTACATGGAGATAGACCGTATAGAATTGTTATGTTTATTATGTTTTATTGTTGAGACTGGCACAACTGATTAGAAAAAATGAAAAGCATTTCTGATAAAACAAATTCAAAATGCAGATTCTTGAACAGTATTCCTTCCCCCCTTACAAATTTAGATTCTAGCACATTATCTTCATTTTATACAATCGGTGTGTCATATTCCTGTTAGATCACAGCAAGTCCTGGCAGCATATTCCTATCAATATTAAAATGAGAGACACACACATACACATGAGATAATAGATGGACTGTGGTTGAAGGTAGGTTGGGAATTTTTCTACAGGTTTGCTCACAACAACTTGGCAAGATGAATGGACAAGAACATAAGCAAACTTGAGGTCAATCTTACGAGTTGGATTGTGTTGGGATGGTGGCTGGCAGGACAGCTGTTCATATCTAATTGTTAAAGTATGTCATCTGACATTGTTAAATGCCCACACACTTGCACATGTCAATCCATTGTTTTCTAGTCGACATGCTTCAGGAAGGTCATAAGTTGCTGAACACTGTAAACTCCTTTTTAATGGGTGATTCAAAAAAGGGAGACGCCCTGGATCACCAATGAAAACAGTTGTATCAGGAGCAGCAGTTTTCAACCAATCATCAATAAGTTGTGTGAAATCTGGGTCATAAAACATGTCACCCAGCAGAACAATGTCAAATTTATTGCCAAGTGGACTTCTGAGATGATTCCTTGTGTCAATTTCAACTGTACATGCATTTTCCTCTTGATTCATTTCGATGGCCACGACAGCAACTGGTGGGAGCAGAAAAGCATTAAAAATGAATGAAAACTACAAGATTTTGGTCAGTCAGGAAGTCTGAGCTCTGGAAAAATTCATCACAATTTCAACAGGTTTACGGTTTTCCAAAATTTTTATAAATTCTTGCATCTATATCATGAAAGATGATGGGCTTTGATTCTTTCATAACCTTTATCAGCATTGCATTCACTGATTCCGCCATTGTTGCTTTTCACTTGGTTGGCAAATTGTATAAATTTCCAATCAAAACAAGTTACAAGATAGAATAACCCTTTTCTTTTCAGGAATTTCCTTTCCTTTCGCACCATTTTGATATCCCAAAATTATTTCTGTTTATCATTGCAACTGCTAATCCTGTCTTGAAAAACGGCAAACGTTAAAACGTACTATAAACTGATCATGCAGGCCTGACAATATGAATGGGGTAGGTAATGCATACCTTGATCTATGTCATTAGCAATGCTTCTGGAAGCACCCACCAACCGGGCTGCAATCGCTGCAGAGCCACATCCACTTCCAACATCTATGACAGTTTTGTTCTTGAAATTATTAGGGTTGTCCAAGACAAATCTGTTGTGAAATACATCATCATCATCAGCATTCATCTCATGAGTCTGCAATAAACTATGTGCCACTTCATGAGAAAGAAATACATGTTACACTTCCAACAAGTGGTATCTCAGAATTAAAACTTGTGACAACTGACTAAATTAGCAAATTCTTTTAAGAAATTGCTTCAATTTTTCAAGTTTTCAGTCTTATCGGGGTCCTTACTGACCCCCCCAAAAAAATGTCGAGATGGTTAACATTTCCTTTATTCTTTTAAATTTATTCAATTATATTTTGTATTCTTTAGTTTCTAGTGTGGGATTTTGGGAAATGCAGTTAACTTTTCCCTTTTTAAATACAATTCAACTTTTCATCAGACCTGGTAAGGGATTGTCCACCTGGCCAGTAGAATGCCCAGAAAGGGTCGTCAAAAGGGCTGTCGTCTTGATTGGCTTTCCATAAATGACTCTCCGGGGTAATTAGATGTAGCTGTATCTCTGGTGTAAGATGTCTCCGTGACAACTTTGTGTGCTGTTTGATAAGATGTCTCATAAAAGCTCTATTCACCAGTGTCCCCATTGATTGGCATTTGTCTCAACAGTCCCTATGAGTATGAGGAAAAGAGAAAATCACACACCATGATTGCAACTGGAAAATATATAACAGACACTCAATGTACTTGTGAAAGAGGCTTATGGACAGACCATTCTGAAGACACATACAAAACATTATATGATTACAATAATTTAAACCTACTTTCATTGTGGCCTAATGTACTTACACAAAAGGCAAAGAAATGTAGGCCTCCTTGCAATTCGTGTAGGCCTATTTCAGTTCATCAGTCCTTGACTCTTTTCTGAGAACTGACAAACAGCTTTATGTTTGCTTTCAGTACTTGAATGCAGTCTGATTCCTTTGCTTAAATCCAGACCTCTTGGGTATAGGCCTACCTTGTAAATTCATCTTTTGTAACTTGTTTGACCATGATTACCTGCAAGTCTCATTAAAACCACCAGTGACAATATATTTTTATGATCTCACCAAACAATTCAATAAATATACAGATCTAAATGACACAAGAAGAAAAATTAAAATATTGATTCTATATGGGCATATATAATGTAAAAGCTGTACTTTCCAATTACAAACTAGTAGTAGTAGTAGTACTAGTACTAGTAGTAGGTAATTATTATTATATAAACAAAAAAAGCAATACCGGTCCGTAATATTAACCCTATGGGGAATTCTCTGGAAATGCGTAAGTGATATTAATTTCATGGCACTATTTGCCTCCATTTCACCACTTTAAAGTAAATTCAAAGCTTCATCTAAACAGCTTCTTATATTTGTTCTTCAATTAAGGACAAAAGTTCACTAGTTTCTTCTCTAAAAATACCCCACATTGGCCACAGCTCATTCTTTTCTGAGAACCTGAGTAAGGTAAGGGAAACCACTCTCGTTGGAGAAACATTACAGGAAGTAAAAAACATTCGTAGTTTCCTCTGACCGCGCTTTAAACCGGATTGCACTGCCTTGTTCTATTTTCGTAACGGAAACAGTCTGACGCAGACAGTAAGTTCAGGTTCTAATCGTGGGTAAATCGTTTCCATCAGATCGAGAATTATCAATCTGTTGAAGTTTTTAGATCTTTCTAAAGCCAGTCAACATTTCAGTTGCCATTTGCCAGTGTGGATGCAGTTAAATTCGTTGGTGTCCATTTATTTTAATCGGGTATCCTTTTATCGATAACTAAGTTCAGTATTTGACACTTTTTGCGTTTCATGATAGAATCGTGTGTAACTCGTGTACTATTACTACTAAATGGTGTCATATAAATCTGTAGCCACTGTAATAGATGTAGATCTAGATCTAGATCTACCGATTTAAATTTATCACTGGGATTTGACTGGTAGAATGAAAAGAATAGATCTATATTCGTTGTGTAGGCCTGGCTAGATCTAGATTCTAGATCTAGATCTAGATATATCTAGATTTAGATCTAGAATCTAGACTCTAGGTCTAGGTGAGCTTGAGATCCAGATCTAGACTATAGAGTCTAGACTAGATCTAGATCTAGATAAGGAAGGAGTTCCGTACTCGAGCGTCAAAGACCAGAAACTAACTAGAATTTAGATATCTAATCTAGAGGATCTAGATCTAGATCTAGAATCTAGATCTAAACACAACTACCCAGCCCCTTTTCGCCTGATTAGTCAATCTGACTACCGCCCATTGATACAAACTGACTAGACCTAGACCCTCACGCCCCCAGGTCCATCTGACCATTCCATGTGTTTAAATTGATAACAGTGAAAGTGGCGCTCGAGTAAGGTAGGCTACTCCTCCCCTAGATTTAGTCTAGTCTAGATCTAGATCTAGTCTCGATAGATCTAGATCTAGAGCTACAAGATGTGTTTTAGATAGAAGACTAGTACTAGATCTAGATCTAGATGTAGATCTAGTCTTAATTCTTATTGGTAACCTTTCTTCTGTAGATCTAGATCTAGATTCTAGATCTAGTGTTATGGGAACTTAAAACTGTACAGAGAATCTAGACTAGATTTTAGATAGGCCAGTGGATCTAGTCTAGATCTAGGGGAGGTCCTCCGCCTGTCTGCGCCAGTCAAGAAAACACACTAAAGAGGGGATTTTTGAGCGGGCTTATCAAAAGTTTAGGTAGCCTATAGATCTAGATCTAGATCTAGATCTAGAATCTAGATTAGTATTTGTATGGGACAAAAAAAGAAGAAAGAAAGATGTACGAAAGCGCGGGTTAGGGGAGGTCTTCATCTTATTAGATCTAGAATCTAGATCTAGATCTAGACTCTAGATCTATGTTTGTTAACTTTTTGGTAAGTGGCGCGGACGGGGGGAAGACCTTCCAGATCTAGATGTCTAGATCTAGGCCTACATAAATTTACAGGCGCAGCGCAAATTTATGATCACTGCTTTCTGGATCTGTGACTGATAAAACTTTCATTTTGAGAGCAATCCGTCATATAAATCATAAAATGATAAAGGCAAGTTATATTAGAATCCTCTCTTTTTCTTTTCTTTTAGTAAACATGGCTCAGCTGGAAGGCGAAATACCCACATTTAAGGTATGTGAGATTGTGACTGTAATGAATCTTTTGTCATAATGAGAATTGTGCCAAAGTAGGCTTGTGTCACATGACTGGTTACCCAAACCCATTTCTTTTGGTGTATGCATGCTTGAGTGTGATCACAATACTTTTCACGTGAACTCAGGTGACAGACATGACTTTGCCATGTTAGTTTCAAACTGTAGGCTACAGTGTATCTCACCTCACTGAAGAATTGTGTTTCTGAGTATTAGGTCTATACTCTGAAGCTTTCCATACAGCTGTTCATTATACTAGGCCTGTTATTTATGGGCATTAAATTAAGGCCGTTGTTAGGGGCGCTTGGTATTTTTACATTATAATAATAAACCATTGCTGAAGGCTGATTTATACAACTCAGTATTTTCTCTATTTGGCTTTGTAATTTGACTACCGGCCACTAACAACATTCTTACAATTACTCTAAGGTTCCAAATAAGCGGGGGGGGGGGGGGGGGGTGGGATGTTATTTTTCGGATTTTGTGCGCACCCCGACGTTTCTTATTCCGCACCCCCCGTTTATTTTTTTCAGGATTGTCATGACCAACGGTTTTACTAGATCTAGTAAGAGACTGGTCGTGACCAAAAAAAAAAAAAAAAAGGAAGACAAAATTTGTCCTTAAAATGTAGCTAGCCTGATTGATACACACACGATTCACTGACAGTCTCGTGCGTGAAAATCGGGTCAGGTCGCCAGGTCATGTGACGTCATGATAGATCTATAGATCCGGTCCTCCGGTTGGCTGGCGAATCCATTGCGTGTTTTCCCCTCTTTGCGGTTCGCCCGCGCTTCGAGCGGGGTCTTTCATCTCTCTCTCTCTTTCTGACGGAAGTGGCTTCGCGGGCAAGCAGGGTGGGGAGGATGAGGGGGTCTGACACGAGTGGCTTCGCGCTACAGCTCTACAAGCAAACTTAGTTTCGGTTTCGTTTGCACTGCGATCTAGGCCTAGATCTAGTAGCGGATTGAGAAAATGGCGAGCATGAGTTCTAAGTAATTGGATCCGGGGTCAATGTGCCGCCCCCCCCCCCCTTTATTTATTTTGAGCCTCTTGTCCACCCCTTTATTTGGAACCTTAGAGTAATGTAGCATCACACAAATATTTATTGCACATGGTCACTTTTTCCTCAGTTGGTCCTGGTAGGTGATGGTGGTGTCGGAAAAACCACATTCGTCAAACGTCACAAGACTGGAGAATTTGAAAAAAAATATGTTGGTACGTGTTCTTTTTTCTCTTTGTCCTATGACTCTCTGCGCCTCCCCCCCCCCCCCCCCCCCCTCAATTTGCTGTTGCTGATTAAATGTCAGCAAATTTAAGCAACAGAAATAGATATTTGTGGAAGGCGAACTTTTACTTATACCATAAGTGAACTTGCCATTGATTGAAGCAAATTTGTAAATGTAAATCATGGCTTTGTTGTTTTTTGTTTTTTTTTCCTTTTTCAGGATTTTTAGAGATTCAGATTCAGGGAAAACATCGAGAATTGTTCCGTACTTCCCAACCATTTTAAATTGTTAGTTTTTTACAGACTGTCATAATATTTTCTGTTCCAGTTTAATTAAAGGTAGGAAGTAGGGTTGGGGATAAGACAGGGTTAAGATTAGGCTTAGGGCTAAGGGTTGATTGGGTGGTAGGGACATGTGGAACTCTTCTGGAAACAATTACCTCAAAGAACTACAGGTGCCTATGTATTGTCATGTAAGTGTATTTGGATTTGCATTACTGTTCAGACCTACATTTAATGGAGTGAGCAAGTTTGTGATGGCAATATATAATTTAGTGTAAGTCCTTTGAGATTACAATAATTGCATGTTAATAATTGTTTCCTCTCTATCAATCCACAGCCACACTAGGTGTAGAAGTCCACCCTCTTGTATTCCACACAAGCAGAGGGCCAATCAAATTCAATGTGTGGGACACAGCTGGGCAGGAAAAATTTGGTGGCCTTCGTGATGGCTACTACATTCAAGGTTTGTTGCTTTTTTTTCTGCCAACATTTGAGATTGATACTGATAATGGAAATGTGAATTAAATGCTATATTTCAGACACTGTCCTTTTCTCTTATGGTTTGTAGCCCCAGTGAAGTGATTTATTATTCATTAGCCGGTGATGATTACATGAGTCTGATGTTTGCTTGAAGCAATATATGTCCCTCTAATCTGAGGCTTTATTTTGCAAGGAGTATTGTGGTACTCATCTTGACTATACTAAGTACCCTTGGGGGCTGTTCAAATACATTATTACACCATTTTGAGGACTTTTTGACCCCCCCACCCCCTTATTACACTTTTCTTACAGAAGCCAAAGACACCCCCCACCCCCCATTCTGTATTATTACAATTTTACATACTCGGTACTATTTATTTTTAGCTTCACTAGTATAAGTCTATAACAGTGAACAGTATGTAATACAGCATGTATTAACGTTTTATTGGAAACAAATATCACAAAAATTCAGCAATGAAAAAATCATCTGTAATGTGGTGGACACATACAGTCAAAAAACAATCTTAATTAATAATAGTGACAAGAATACAGTTGTCACAAAAATGCATGTTGAGATATCGCAAATCCACTATATATTGGGCATTTGATGATGTGGTGGGGTTGGACGGTGGAAGTATAGGGGGTGGAGCTGGGAGTGTGGAGGTAGTAGGGCTCACTTCTGAAGTAGTAGCAGTTGGGGCTGGAGAAGGTAGGCCTTGGGTTCAGGGGTTGATCTAGGTGTCTTGAAACCAAAGAATGTCAACCTAGATTTCATGGCAGCTTCTTTCTTCTGTGCAACTTTCCCCTTCAACTCTTTAATGGCACTTTCAATATCTATGGTACCAGCCTTGTACCCCACCCAATAAAGCTCTTTCACCTCCTTATCCACAATGTTACCTTTTTTATCAGGATATAACTGCCTGTACAGCTGACAAAGTTCATTGTACTGGTTCTTTGAGGAAGCCATTTTGATTGCTAGGCTACCAATGTAAACAATGGCAACACTGGTGAAAGTTGGACTGGATTGCCAAGTTTAGTAAAAAAAAAAAAAGCCAAAGGTTGAGCCAAAAATTATACACTGAATAAAAATATATATTCTGTATTTAAGATTTTATTCTTCATTAAGATAAAAATAGTTTAAAAAATAAATGACAAATATTTTTTTTTCTCTCAGCTAACCAACCTTTTTACCTCCTAGGGAGCAAAAAGTGTAATATTACACTTGGGTGACCGACACCCCCCATTACACTTTTCTTACAGGAGCCAAAGACCCCCCCCCCCCCCCCCCCCCTTTCGAGGTGTAATAATGTATTTGAACGGCCCCTTGTGGGCTTATCGGATTGCATGTTTGTTCTGAGAGTTAAGCTGTGGAACATATGGAAGGCCAGTGAATAAAAGTCTCGATATGGTCTTCTTGCTTTAAAGTTCTGCCTTCTGTTGCTTGTGACCATTGTAATTGCTGAAATGAAAAAGCTATTCAGTAACCTGAGATTACAGGGTGCTCTTAATTTGATTATTGAGGTGGTCCTTGTGTGGCTGGCTATTTATTGCTAAACCAGGCAAATTGGTCGATTTTTTAATCTGCAGGTCAATGTGCTATCATTATGTTTGATGTCACATCCCGTGTCACATACAAGAATGTACCCAACTGGCACAGAGATTTAGTGCGTGTCTGTGAAAACATCCCTATTGTATTGTGTGGAAACAAAGTTGACATCAAAGACAGAAAAGTCAAGGCCAAGACAATTGTCTTTCATAGGAAGAAGAATCTTCAGGTATGTCTTTTATTTCATCATTTTCATATTTGTGTCCTTGGAGGAAAAGGTTGTTCGTGGTGCCCTTTTAACCCCTTGAACCCTACCTACCGGTCTGGTCGGACTCCACTGCTGCCGAATACCCTACCGGCCGGTACGCCGGTCTGACACTCCTACCCTAAATTTCTTAGTTCTAAATGGTTAAAGATAGGCTCAGTGAGTGGCTTCCGGTGTCGGACACTTAGAAATATGGTAATTGCAAATGGCTGCACCCATAGACGTGCCAGATTGTTGTTTTTCGTTGAAAAATCAATAATGAAACATATTGGTGAAACTCCGTGTTCAGGGGCGAACAAAGGTAGACCCACCTGCAGGTCCAAGTTGGATCAAAGACAGTGATATTGGCTTTGAAAGTAAGAAGAGTATTTACATAACATCCCTATCAATTATTTCTGTCCCAGCTTCTATGTTTATTGTGCTACTTGCACCACTTTGATACGGCCGTTTTTGGCCAACGAAGCCAGGGATAGTTGTTTTTCAAAAGTGGCCAGGATTCAAGGGGTTAACCAGCAAGATAGACCCTGTCTTTTTCTTGTCATGATTGTATGCAGCATAGTTAACTTGGTTCCTTCTACTGTTCTGGTATGTTTGAGCTCCACTTTGTAGTGGGATCTCATTGGATTAGATTACTTATCTGTATAATTTTATGCCCGGTCTCATCGTGAATGCTGTATTCTGTAGTGAAATATTTCCCCAGGAACACAATTGTGCACGAGGCTGTCATGTTTTGTGGAAGTTTTATTTACTGGGTAGATGCTCTAAATATGCTATCTTTGGTTTGTCAGCGAATTGTTCGGAGATATTATTTCTTCAAAAAACAGCTTTTTTGTTGTCTTACTGATGCATGGAATATAGTGCAAATCTTTCAGCAACTGCCTTGAGAGATGGCAGTGTCTTAGCTGACCATCCAACAAGGTTTTGATATGGTTTATCTGTTAGATGTTAAATTCTGAACTCATCGCCAAAATACTGGGGAGAATGAGATCTCTGAAATTGCCTTTGTGTCAGTGATCGTGACTAACATCTGTAAATTCAACATAACCATCCGTGGTTTCCTTATTTGAAAAACTTTGTGACATAGAAATTCATAGCTGTTATAATTTGTATTGATTTTGATGTAAAATATTCATAAACACTAGGTTGAAAATGCAAGTTTTAAAATTCTGTTTTCAGTACTATGACATCAGTGCAAAGAGCAACTACAACTTTGAGAAACCCTTCCTGTGGTTGGCTCGTAAACTTGTTGGGGATCCAAATCTGGAATTCGTGGAAATGCCAGCCCTCATCCCACCAGAAGTACAAATGGACGCTGCTCTTGCTCGTAAATATGAGGATGAACTTCGGGTATGTTCTGAATATTTCATGTGGTTTCTTTTTTTATCTTTGGTTTATGATAATTATACGAAAGAAATGGGAAGAGTCAAATGGGAGAATTCTTAAAGTGGTTAAAGAGCAAGTAGATTGTGCAAAAATGATTTGCAGACGGAGTACATTTTCACTGTATACTTTGTGGCATGCAGCTGGAATGTTCAGCTCGTTTGCAGAATTTGACATGTCCGTGGATCTTTGTTATAGATGTTCTATTATAGAGGAAAATTTTAAGTTACTATGCCAGGTGGCCATTTATTGCTGTTCTAAAAGCTCCTGAAACTGGGCTATGTCATCAGGTTTGCTGGCAAAAAAATTGGAAGAAGCAGAGATATTTGAGATGTATAGCAACATATCTTCTTTCGTAATAGAATATATGTCATTTTCAGTGATGGGATATGTTGGTAAGAAAAGAACTGGAAATAAGGTAGAAAGTACCTTACAAAGAGAGGTGTACAACTTCAGTGGAGAAAATGGAAAGTAGGCTAAAAACTTGGGTACAAACGGCAGATTGAATGATTTTTTTAAAAAGCGAAATGCAGAGGCCCTAGAGCAGAGGTCACCAAACTTTTTTCACACAGGGCTGGATAACTGACAGACTTACAAGTGCGGGCCGCATAACCAATTGTCCATCCCATAGCTGTAGATATCCCTGGTTTTATTAAACAAAATCAAGTACCATGGCGGTCTGGACGAAATGACGTCATGGGCAGGATCTGTAGTTTGGTGACCCCTGCCCTAGAGGAAAGAACATTTGCAGGTCATTCAAGCTCAAATTGATGTCTCGAAAGGTGGTTTTCCTCCAATGGGGGAACCTGTGGCGGGATAAAACAGGACATTTACAATATAATGTGAAATTGTAAACCAGCACGAAGCACATTTTTAACTCTTATTCGTTTTCTCCTGACAGGTGGCACAAGACACAGCCTTGCCAGATGATGAAGAAGACCTTTAAGAACTGGTGCAAAGTAGAGCCTTTTTTTTTTTTTTTCTTGTAGATTATTTTCGACTTATCACTGAACAATACACTTTTTGTACTGTGGTCTGGGGATAGAATCTTTAAATTTATACAAGCATCTGCTGTTTAGCAGGATACAAGATTACAAGCAGCAGTAAGAAATACAATGGTGATGAAATAGTAAAAGTGAAGTTTTGATTTGTGTTTGTTGGAAGAATTTTTTATGGCAATCCCTTGCTTGAAAATTTATAGCTACATTTGAGCTGTACACAATTCTGTGTGGACATTTTAATTAGCTGAAAGAGAAAGCTTTTGAATTAAAAATAGGAACATTTTTTATTTGAGATGTTGCAAAGCATTTCAATATTACTTGTCTAAAATGTAGATACTGTTATTTGGACACATGCCCACTCCAAGTGGTCGTACCTGGGCACATGATGGCAGAGAATCATCGTATCAGTCCGGATCTAATAACTAATTTCTCCTAAATATCAGATATTCATGTTGATAGTTTTTTGTATGCTGCTCAGATTGTTTGCATAACAAATAATGGCTAGGCATTATTCAGTCTTGGATTAAGGGCTTACTGGATGAATTATCTGCAGATTTTGTCATGGTAATACAATCCCTGGTATAAAATAGAAGAAGGCTGTACATCACGAACCTTACTTTAATTTTACTAAACTTTACTCCCCGCAAAAGTTACTTTTATTTCAAGGGTAGAATTGAACTACTTTGAATACATGTACAAAATTTCACGTTGCTGCAGTATTTACTTTGGTGTACCTTTTTTTTTTTTAAACTACCGGTACCACTTTCACTACCAAACACCAAGTAGTAGTTACCAGTTAAAACCCAGCAAAAATCCCAAGGTCGAAACATTTAGGCTTGTGAGGAGAGGGGATGATATGTGCTGATTAAAATACATCTGTAAAGTGTCATTATGATCATTATACTCAAACAAAGTTAAAAGTGTTGTCTTTGCATTGTATGGTTGTCTTCATTTTATGTACATGTATTTATGAAACTGTAGCCCATTTTTACAATGAACTAGACTGAAACAGCAACTGTTGTGAAGAGAAATGCATCCGTGAATTAATCTAGCATTGGCGTTTTAAAAAAGTTAAATTTTCAAACTAAGGACAGGAATTGGGAGGAAAAGGCAATGTCGGGTTAAGATGTCACAGATTATTTTGCTGTTACATGTTTGCCAAGAACTAAAGGACAAGACATTACATAGAAATCATTCTTATACAATGTATGAGATACCATGCCTTTTTTTTTTTCTCCTGTCTTGTATTATGTTATTTTCAATCAATTGGTCTTAGCTTGGAGATGGCCTTTATGTTGTATTTCTATTGGGAGGGCACTGATGGGGTAGCTTTCAAAGACATTGAGGATGGTTTGATGTTACATTGGTACTTTGATATATGATGTATGTAATGTTTGTCATGTGGTTGCCACACAATTATGAAACAATAAATTTGACCGTCTTTAATGTTGATTTGATGTGTTTATTTGGTGAAACAGCTGTTGTGAATGTGTGCAAAATGAGAGTAAAATGCAAGATCCAAATTTGGCTCAGGAAATGAAAATTGAGGAAATTCTTGGTGTGGAGAGGTGTACAGCTTTAGTGCTGGTGGAGAAAATTGAAACTTTGCTGAATTTATACAGGTTGAACTGCATTACAGTCTGTGATGTCAGAAAAATGCCATTTTTGGGGACCAAAAAAATGCAACAAGATGCCACAAAGGACATCACAATGTCAAGTAATGCAATGAAGACTGCCAAATATACAGTAAACAAACCAAAAATGGTTAAAAGTACAGTGCCACTACACATGGAATGACGATGATGGACCCGTGGTTGCAGTCTAGAGATTCTAAATTCTGATTCTGAACACAAAAAGAAAGCTAAAGTAGGGGTGGGTGTGCTCGCTTGGGTAGTAGAAATTTTCGCTTTCATGAATAATTACTTACAGTATCCGGATATTGATCTAACATGAATTTTTGAAGGTTATCAATGGTTATGCTTTAAAATTTTTGGACTCGGATACGGGTACTTTCCGGATAATAACAGTCCTAAAAGATAGGAAGTGGCCATTTTTTCTCCAAACGAAGCCATAAAAAAAAAAAAAAATGTAAAAAAAATGCGGAAACATCAAAAAGTGCGGGAAAGAATGCGGAATGCCAAAAAGTGTGGCCGCATTTTCCTGACATCACAGATTACAGTGTATGAAATTGCCAAGATGCCTGTTTTTGCAAACAGAATTAGCTGCAAAACCACATCACAATGTGAGTGGACATTAAATGAGAAGGAACTAATGGCAGTACTACAGAACACACGGGACATGATAGCCTGGAGGTAAGGTGCTCGCCTCAAGCCAAAGGTACCAGGTTCAAGTCCCGATTGGTGCAGGCATGTGTAGGAAGTTAGGGATTTTTCTCATTTATTTTCCTGTCCCTGATCCTGTGGTAAGTAGGATCGAGCAACTAGTCTTCTCGGTTAAGGACGAAATAGAGGGCCAGTGTGCACGTTAAAGATACCCTTGGCAGTTAGAAATCGTGAAGAGCAGGCCGTACGAGGCCGCTATCCAGGGAAAATTCTAAAAAACTAATCCTTACCACAAGAAAAATAAAAATGAAATTTGAGGTGTAAATGCCAAGGGCAGCGAACCTCCTAAAAAGTAAAATAAAGACCTAAACACGCAGTACTACAGAAATGTGGTCCTGGGTGTTTCCTCTGCTCAGTTGTTAATTTCATAGATTTATCACTCACGCACGTTGTTATTCATGTAATCTGCATGTTGGTGCCTCAGATTTGCCGTTTCTACTTCAAATTTAATCAACAGCTGTTAATAGCCTGCAACCTAAACTGTCTTTAAAGTGTCCAGAGAGCTCACATTTTAATATTACATACTGTACGTTATTGTTTTTTTTTCATGTGGCCAGGCCATAAATGTGGAAACAGTAAGGTCAAAATGTTTTATATCTCGAGTAGGTAGCCCAAACTGATTTTAACTTTTTATCACAACCCACCAATTACATGTATGTATTGTCTAATCTGACGGAGCTTATTTTTAAAATTTTGTTATCAAATTTATTACATGTATTCTGGCTTAAAGGCTTTGAAAGTTATGGTATAAATTTCAAAAATGAAAAAAAACGCCTTGAATTTGTTCCCTTTTGCAAATTGCATGACACTGACAGTCCAACTTTGACTGCCGTAAAATGATGGTTTATTGGATATGAGAGACACATAGGCAACAATGCTTTTGCATTTCATGGTGTTTACTGGGGTAGACTGAATAGTTTTAAGTCACATACATATATTTATGTTGGCTGTTATTAAAGGATTGTAGTACTTTACACAGTAAGCTGCCTGTGTAGAATTAAAATTAATAGATTAAAATTTATCCCTGTCACCACCCCCCCCCCCCCACCAGGACCAACAGAAATTTATTATTCATTATTAAATATGTATTAATATAACATTCAAATACATACATGTATTATTATAATACTTTATCATACAGTTGTGAGTTGTGAACGACGTCTAACAGGCTGCGAAACAATTTGCTCTGAGATAGAGAGAGGGAGAGATGCAAATCGAGAGAGCAAGACTTTCTGTAAAGCGTCTAGAGCGAACTTGTTTGGATTAGGCCCTATATATAAATGATCTCCATTATTATTATTATTAAGCTATAGCTCTGTAGTGAACATAGCTCAGTATTTTCTCCATTCAGCTTTGTAATTGGACTACGGGGGATACCCTAACAACAGTCAGTGAGATCAAATCTGCTGTGTTTGGCTATAATCAGAGAGTATGGATGTATAGAGAGATCTCACTTATGCCAAATTGCGCAACTAGGTCGCTGTGGTAAACAAGAAACTGAAGAATTGAAAGAGACCATCGTCACCAAATATAGTGTGCATATCTGTTTACTGTGGTTTGTTCATATTTTTGGACTGATTGAAACTATTTACAACCGCTTGTAAGCTCTTATTGTCTTAAGCCCCGTGGAAATGCACAAATGGATATTGTTTACCGCAGTGACCTACTTTCCACTCCATGCTAATAATGGTTTCGCGGAGCCTCCCGTGTCTCTGCTATAACTATGTCTTATTTTCTTTAGAAAGCCGTCAAAATATGTACTACTGTATCAGTCATATGGAGGAATGAATAAAACAACAATGAAAATTTCCAAATGATGTTTATTGACATTTCAGATGAATGTATAATATAATCAGGAAGTGTAGTAACCATTAAAAAAACAGTTGTGAGAATTCTTAATGACTTGACAGTAAGAATAAAACATACTCAAAATATCCACAGAAGGTTCTTACAAATAGTTAACAGTGGTACAATATAAATACATGTAACATGAACAAGCAAAGTGCAGGAAATTTGCAAACATGACATGCATTCTTACACTTTAACAGAACTTTGGCAAATTATGTAAGAATAATTAAATTATGTTGAAAATTCATGTCAGGTTCATGGTACATGTACAAGTATTTTTTTTTAGATCAGGGAGAGATGACATTGAGGATGAAGAAAATATACTTAGCTGGATACATTATTACAATGGATTACTTACAATTACATACACCTACTTCTAATCTAGATTTTTGGGTTTAGGAGCAGAAAACATCACCAACACATTGTAATTCCGTTCCTCTGCACTGCCAAAGAGTTTCTCACATCCTGCTTTAAAGGACAAATTGGCTGCTTATACTGGACTCAGAGCTCTGCAAGTTGTAACTGGTAAAACTTGCTACAGAAAAATATTCTTCACATAAAAATAAGTAAAAATGCAATTCTCTAACTTCAATAAAGTTCAAATACATGTAATTATTTTCTATATAAATAAGGTCATAATTTTATAGTATCGTATTCAATCACATGTATGTCATCATACACTGGAAATAAAAACCTGCAAAGAATAGATATCAACTGTTTTGACTGAAAAAAACAACTGCACATTTTCAACTGTTTTCTAACAATTCTTTAGCAAGAATTTACCAGCACTACATTTCTTGGTCTTAGAACAGCCACTAAGATTGAACAATATTTACACAAACATACACACAACACAAAAAACAATACACAAAATAAACTCACCTACAGCAAAAATAATTGTTAATGACCTCACTTATTTACATACGTTACAACAGAGAAAAATGAAGCAAGTACAGGTTCTGTTACTTGTAACAATATTGCACAAATACAGTCTCTAATCAATGCTTTCAATAGAGAAGAAACAGTACACCAGTTTTATACATTTGTAATTGCATGAAAAAACTATAGTCACAAGCAAAGTTAAAGTTATGCATTTTAACCTTCTGGCCATATAAAAATAAACTGTTGTCCTTGGTTTTTGAAAATGTACTCCCATCTGATCCACAGCTCTGCATGGAATTTGAACAGATGGAAATGTTGTGAAAAACCATAATAGTACACTGTTGAGAAATAAATTTACTTATTAATGGAATTAAGATACAGGTTTGTGTTATGTCATAATAAATTAACTGTTCAAGAAAAAAATAGGCCTGTTCTTTATAGTGCAACATTCTGGCTGTAGCTCAGCTGTGGGTTCATATAAAATTTCAGTTAGATATCGATTTCTCGCTGTTCATTTGTTGCCAAAAACCCAAAAGTGGGTCCGAAGAAAAATTTGCCCACACCTCTTGGTAGGCCTATGGATCAGATGGAATATGGTCCAAACAAATCACAATAACTAAACTTGTACATACATGCGAATAGTCTTATCTAGGCCAGTCATATAAACCTGCACCGTCTTGTCGCAGCCAATGAACAAGAAACTAGAAGTGGGATAGGAAAGTGTATAACTATAACACCTCACAGTATAAAGATACATGTACATATTGTATACGTGGAAAAATGGAATTTACTGCTGAATTTCTGTTTCAGTGACCTGTATACAGATTTCTTGTGATATAGTGTGGTTTACATGTATAAATAACTATGTACAGTAAAAACAGTGAGAGAGTACTGCAGCATTCACATAGTTTAGGCTGACTTGCAGTCATCTGAAAAACATGGTTGAAAGGTAAATGTAACTAGTGCGGGAAATACAGGGTTTAAAGTGAAAAATTTAAAAACCACTGAACATCACCTGGACCATACAGTTCTAATCAGCGGAAAAGTTTTGCCACAATAAATGACCCAAACTTTGAAACTCTCTCCCATCAATTGAGAAACCTGTTGACAAGCCAGTACAAGGGATAGATGACAATGTTATCGAGCTATTAATTAACTGAAAATGAAAATGAAACCTTGATTCATCTTTTAAAGAAATGATTACATGTGTATATGCATGTTTTATTTTTAATGCATAATGATACTATTGTAAATGTACTTACAAATCAAGCATTAACAAACAGGAGCATTCTTGATATCAATACCGTCACCGTTCCCTGAGACTGGAGTACCTCAAAATTTCGAAAAACTGAATGTATATCTTCAACTACATTCAAAACCGCATCAAATGATCTCAGTTTAGACTTCTAAGCCCGAAAAATAATCGAACAGCAAACTTTCAAAAAGTCATTGTCATTAGACCCATTGTGCTAAGATAAAACAGTCTTTTGCTTCTCCTGAAAAGTAGTCAAAACCAGTTATTACAGTTATTGCCAACGGTGACGATATTTTGTATGCAGAAAGCATTACAAATCTTAACTGGTCATTCTCGATAAAAATAATTGTATGGTATTAGGAAAATGATTACCTTAATTTTCAGAAATATATGTGAACACAGGCTGTGGTCTATTTTCAATTTCAACAGTGGATAATCTCTCAAATTGCTGCCAAAGTGATGCTTCTACTTAAATAATTATTTTAATCTACCACATCTCATTGTTTTATTTTATTGTATTCATACTACACGTATGTATGCATGTGTAACAAAGTTGTGATGTGAATGCCTGATTTTCTATGTTGCATTATGGGTGAACAGTAACATGAATAATAATCATGTTTACACCAATATTTCTAACTTTTCTCCTTCTAATACAAAATTAATAAATTTCAGGGAAAATCTTCATTTAATCATTTCACATTTTGATGAGCCATCTTCATTTATGTTTCTTGAAATGAACTAATGCCAGCCATTCATTCCTTCTGTACAACATTCAGTTGTGAGTTCGATAAATAAACTGAAAACATTCCGTATGGTTCATTTGCACCCTACAAAAATGTCTCCAAAATTAAAATTACATGCACTACCATGTTATTTGTAAATGCACATTTTATGATGTTTACAGTTTTAAAAACAGTAGGTTTTGTGTTCCCTGCATACACTTTAGAAAGGTGCACCAAAAAACAGACACCACAATTCTAGATAGAAGAAAGTGAAATATCCAATGGGAGAAGGGGACGGAGGGAGAAAAATTCTCCAGCATTATTTCCACTCCTACTTTCCAAACACACTAAAGGAAAAACATCTACATATAATTTTACAAGGAAAAGAAAACAACATGGTTTTCCAGTCAAACTATACAAAATAGAACAGTTATAAGCGTTGAGTGAAATTTTGCTGTTTTTTTTGTTTAACTATACTCCATTCAGCATTAAACTCATTTCGTCACAACCAGATTCTGTGAATGCAAAAACTAAATAAAAAATATAAAACTTAGAGCAGCTTAAGGCTTAAATAGCACAAAACCAGCAACAGTAAAGTAAGGCTACAACAACATCGAGAAAGCATGAACATGCATCGTAAATTACAATTTTACTCGTTCTCCGAACATTAAAATTGTCTTACATCCAGTTTGAATCAAAATGTTGTCTTCAACAACTCCAAATTTGGAGAGAGAGAGAGGGAGATTTCAGAAATAACTGAAGTAAGCCAAAAATACAGTACTGTCTCAAAAAAATGTTTACTTTCCAGTTAAATTTACAAATGTCATCAAATGAAGTAGGCCCAAAATACAATACTATGCTGAAAAATTGTTATACTGTTATAACAAATAGTCACTAACAAATTAAAATCAATCACAACTAGAATGATTAATTCTTTGACACCCAAGCAACACATAGTGTGTCGACTGAGACTGTGCTGCCTCTTAAGTCCCGAGCAATGCAGTTCCTTTGCAATGTGCACTGATCGAGTAGACCTTTCATTTTTTTCTTGGTACCTTGTGAAAACAGTTTTCTTAAAACTCTTAATGTCTTTGTGCCAAATGTATAGTTTTATAATTATAGTATTTAGTGAGTTATGTTTTTATACAAGGAAATTAACCATTACATTCCATGAACTCGTTTTTTTTTTCTCTGTCATAACAGTCAAAACTTAATATGGGTGAAAAATGTAAAAATATGCTATTGGTATGGAGATCAGGCTTACATGAAATAAGTGGTGGAAACTAAAAATACTTGTAATTTTTCAGCTTCAATAGATTTGAATTTGTTGAATACAGCAATTTAATCAAACACAGACAAGATGCCCTCCCAGAGTCAAAATACAGTAATGAGGTAACACACACACTTTGGCCCCTCAATCTCATATTTATGAGGCTCGTTACCACTGAGCACTCGTGTTAATTGACTTGCTGACTGAAGGATGCTGAAGAGTACATTGTATGATGACATTTGAGGCCTGGTCAGCACCTTTACGCAGAAGCCATAATAAATAGTAAAGGCTTATGGCAATGCATGCATGCACTTTTTGCTCCTTTCTGAGCCCATTTTCCACATTTGTTCATCCTCAGATGATGAAAAATTACAGGTAAAAAAAAAAAATTTGCAAACCATTTGATTTCACCGATCGGCCTAAATGTTCAAATAAATCTTCTTTGTAAACATATCATGTAACAGCAGAGTCGAAAATCTCCAATTTAAAATAGGAGAAAATATTAAAAAGTTTCCCTCCACTTATGAGCTGGTGTATTTAGGTTATTAGATATATAATAGGGTAAATCTAAGGTGTAGCACTAAGAATTTGTTAAACCATAAACTAATATCGATGAAGACAATGTAGAGAAATTTCTCCTTTATGCACTTTCATTCAGATGAAAGGTGTTTTTACTAATTATACATATCATATTAAATGCAATCTATTATCCATACGACAGTGTGATCTCTCTATGAGTTTTAATAATCCTATGACCAAGTAATCAAATATTAGATTTTAATGACAGTCATAAACTCATCTAAATGTGCATCATTAATCCATGCACCTAAATATGAGCTGGTTTATCTCAGAAAAGCTATACACCAATACATTCCCTGGTAACACTTCATCATTTCCTTTTCAGATCACAAAAGCCATACTGCCTATGGTTCAGTGACATGCTGACGTGATGCAAAATGCTGATCATAAGAACTGTGTCTTCTGATCTTAAAAATTTTAATTGTACACAGCATTCACTCTTAAAACAATTTTTGTATTAATTTTCACAGCCATGTGGACTTAAATCATCTTGGCACATCCACGTATGTATTTCAAATCTGCAACATAATTTGCCATATCCTTAATTGTTGTTAACTCATTTTCTTACATAATGCGCTCTGATTAATAAGAAGCTGTTACAATTTACACAATTACGCTGTTCCATCATCTATCATGCTCAGTTATATTTTCAAGAAAAGTGCTTAGAATATGGTAAAGAATACAAAATTGAGTTAAAGGTGGTTGACTCAGAAATATTCATTAAGTATAAGATGAATTTTCCAAAAGCAGATGTGTGGCTGGCATTTTGAGATGATGTTGGAGAAAGCTGATATGATTTTCATCACAATTTCCCTAATCCATTGACATGTTGCTGCTGTGGTGAGCTGCCATGCAATTGTTCCTGCATTTTTGCTAGCATCTGCTGCATCCTTTGAATCTGAGGAGAGAAGGCAAGACTCTTTATATCTATAGACGACACTCTGAGATACTGTTTTGTATTTCTAAGTTAAAATGTGGTAAAAAAAAAAGAGAGATAAAATTATATTTCATGAAACCCTATGTTAGAAACAAAGAACAATAAAGCTATACGATTTATTCTACAAGGAGGACAATAAAAGAAATTGAACTAATGATCACTGCTAAGAACTGCATTTCTGTTCAAAACTTTTGCTTCATGCAAGTTTTTCTTTTTTACCATATCTTGACCTCTGTTATAAACTGTATTGCAAAATTACATGTACAAGTAGTTCTGAAGCTAATGCTAACTCTAGAACTGTCATCCTAAAGAGATTAATGTTGTGAACCAAATGTGTGGTCCTTTGTTGGGGTATCAAGCGTGCTGGATGCAAAAAGAATGAATTCTGAACTCCTTTTAGTCTTACTTTCTCAAGAGTTTCAGTTCTTCTTAGCCATACATTTATTTTATGACAATGTGTACCGTAAAGTTCGGTCTATAAGCCGTGACTTTTCCCCCAGCTTTAAACCCTTCGGCTAAAACAATGATGCGGCTTATTTGCAGAATTTTCCAATTCCAAGAGCATCACTAAATTTCAGAATCTATTGGATTGAGGATACACCCTGCGAAG
This sequence comes from Onchidella celtica, assembly GCA_963931925.1. Lineage (NCBI taxonomy): Eukaryota > Metazoa > Mollusca > Gastropoda > Systellommatophora > Onchidiidae > Onchidella > Onchidella celtica. The sequence continues at coordinate 29,166,089 of OZ007576.1, read as the reverse complement.
TCGAAGGTCCTAAAAATTGTTGCACCCCCAAGCGAACAAGTCAAAGTAGGAGATCAACCACTGGAAGATGTAGAGTCCTTCTGCTGTCTTGGTAGTATCATTGACAATAAGGGAGGAACAGAGGCAGAAGTCAAAGCACGAATTGGAAAGGCACAGGCAGCTTTCACGTCCTTAAGCAAGATTTGGAGAACCAAGGATATATCTCTAAAAACAAAGCTGAGGATATTCAACTCGAACGTGAAGTCAGTCCTGTTGTATGGATGTGAGACTTGGAATGCGTCCCAGGCCTGCATAAAGAGAATCCAAGTTTTCATCAACAGATGTTTGAGGAAGCTACTTAAGATCAGATGGACAGACAAGGTCAGCAATGAAATTGTTTGGAAAAGAACAAGACAGAGCCCAGTCAGAGAGGAAATTGGTAGGAGGCGATGGAGATGGATCGGCCACACTCTCAGGAGGCCAGGAAACAGCATCGCGAAGAAGGTATTGGATTGGAATCCCCAGGGCAAGAGATCAAGAGGAAGGCCGCGCGGAACGTGGAGAAGAGCCAGAGAAAATGATGTGCAACGAAGCGGAAAGACTTGGAATAATGTAAAGAGGCTGGCCCATGATAGAGAGGGATGGAAAGTGTTTGTTGGTGGCCTATACCCTGATCCAGGGTGAGAAAGGCAATGATGATGATGATGAAGAGCATCACTCCCTCGGCTATTCTTAGCTCTATCTTAAGAGTTAACTGTTCACGTTCATGCTCCATGTTAAAGTGTTATCTGTTCACGTTGTTACAGTGTTAACTGTTCACATTTCTATCAGTAAATCAAAGCCGCACACATTGAAGCATTCAGATCATTTCCTCAAATACACACATACCTTCAGCAACGCCCTTCACCTTGCCTCAAGAGGAAAGAGACAGTGAAAATGAGGCTGAAGTCCGTGACAGTGACAAACTGGTGGAGGAAACGCTACTAGGACTGTTTAACTCCGACAACAAAGAGGAAGATTACAGTGGATTCAGTGGACAGGACGATGATGACACTGACTAGATGTGATACCGGTACATACCTGTATTGTGTATATCTGTGCGGCTTATAAACCAGTGTGGCTTATTTGTGAAAAAAGTTAAGATTAAAAAAAAAATTTAGTGGAAGCGGCTTATAATACAGGTGTGCTCAATAGACCGAACTTTACGGTATGCTATAACAGTGATTACCTCTGCATCTTTCTGCTCCAGTAGTTTCTCAGTGTCAGCTACGGCTTCGAAGTTTGGTGCGGAGTCTCTCTTCAATTTTCTGAAATTATAGATGTGATAGTGTAACCATTGGCTTTCTCCAGTAACAAAATTGGTTTGATATTTCAACTCTTTTCCAAAACTTTAATTCACAGTTGACACCGTGAATACAGTTAGTGAAAATAGTGCCCTCAATTCTCATGCCATAAGGTAAAGATAAAAACTGAAAAATTGGTAATAATTTCAATGAAAACAATGTACATGTACAGATCTTGGGAGATTTTTCAGGTGAAGTGACAGGTGATCTTAATACACCTTTTTGAAGAAACAATTCCAAGCATTTTCAAGACTTTTTCAAGACCCCAAGGTTCAAATTAAAGAACTCTATGATCTAATCCAGTGACAAAATCTCTAATTATATGTGGATTCAACAGGCTGAAACACAAGACACCAGACATGGCCTTTTTGGTCTGAAAAATCTGCCTTAGTCCTCATGCTGAATTAAAAAAAAAAGAAATGTGATTCAACAGTAAACAAAGACATTTTGTGTGGATCTTCCCTATCAAGCACTCCGTCAAACCTTCAATTCAGTACTCTTTGCTTGTGAAATAAATCCCCCCTCCCCCCCCCCTCCATCCCACCTCCTAACCACCAATACAAATGATGAAGATGATGTATAGATTAAGTAATATCAACTGAAGGAATGGTGTAAAATTATTTATGAGAGCTCTGCAGTCTTCTGAAAATCGGTAAGAATGTCCATAAATGCATAATCCTTTAGGTCCCAGGTGTAGAAGAAGATATATATGCATGTTCTGTAAAATGTCCCAAACACATCGTAGCTTTTAATACAATGCTGGTCATTTAAATCAATATAATTTTTGTCCCTATAGATATGTGAAGCCTGCAGCACTGAAGGAAAATGCTGTATGATGAAAGTCAAGACTTATTTCTGTGCCTGATTTTTACTTCATAAACTTAACACTATAAGTTCTAGAGAGTTAATTTCCTTATCCATGCCTTCTTTTTATGTATTTCTCTTGTATTGTAGACTCACCCTCTCTCTCTCTGTGCAGTGCCCATTTGGTTCCTGATGTGCACAGCTCTGTAATTCTCATAATGGACATCTGAAGTGACATCTTTCAGGTCTTGCATGTGAGTGCTGTAGATATACATGAACATTATGTACATGTAGTTAGAAAATGCTGATGTTAAGTCAGAAATGGGTGAATGCATAGGCATATGGACTGATGTTATGTGTTGATGGATTGGTGGATGATTGGATGGACACAGGGAAAAATGGATGGATGCTGGATGAGTGGATGGGTGATGTATGTGCGGAAAGGTGTGGAATGGATAGATGGAGAAATGGATGGTTGGGTGTTGGATGGGTGGATGGATGAATGGACGACTGGATAGATGGTTGGATGGAAAGAAGCACAGATAGATGAGTGGATAGATGGATGAATGCACAGTTAGATGGACTGATGGATGAACAGATTCATGGATGGATGGATGAATGCACAGACTGATGGATAGATGGATGCATCATTAAATGTGTTGGTGAGTAAATTACTGGATGTAGATCAACAACAGATATATATTAGTTGGTGGGAGGATGACTGAATACTTGGCAAATGAACAAATTACTGGACAGCAAAGTGTAAGTATGGATGACGGGGTGAGACTGGGTGAACATATAGACAGGTTTAGACCAGTACGTTGATGCATGAAAAGATAGATTCATGAGCAAATGGGTTGAAGGATAGACAGATAGGTGAGGGAATGAACAGATGACAGACTGACTGGGTGGGTAAATGGATAAGTAGATACAGATGATGGAAATGATGCATAGTTTGATGCTGATATTTGCTAATATACACTTTTCATATATATGTACATGTACTTTTATTCATAAAGATGCATCTAAAAGTCATTTATTTACCTGATGAGCATTTGTCTCAGTCTACCAAAGTCACAATGGCTGGGATTGTCCACTAGATAAGAGAAAAAAAAAACCAACAACAAATGTACAGCTCAACAAAGATGACAACATTAGTTACTGTACAGTGACTGTTCACATTCCACACAAATTAAGTATTAAACTGTGCTGCAATTTAAATCACTTAATCTATACGTCTATAACTGTTGATTTATAGGTGCGTACAGCTAAATATTGCACTATCTAGTTTGAGACTGACCTTATTTAAGAAAGTGCACTGATACACCAGGACATGCACTGATGAATAAATTTGAAAAGACAAATGAATCCTTTCCTGCAAAATAACTAGATTCCTATCCCATGTGTTTTCATCTTATACTTCTTTGTTTCTGAATTTCAACTATCAGATCTGCTTGTGGCTATTCAGGCAAATCGGCATCAGGTTTGAGTGTGTAAATATATACAAACCTTCGACAATTCCCCATGGATAGGCTCTGCCTCTAATCTTTTTCCCCCCTGCTTCGACAACTGTGTTACAACCAACAACAGCAAACGGAATGGAAGCCTGCAAATATGATAATGTACACCATGAAGTGAATGAATTCGCAACTTGCAAACAAATGAATACATTACTAATTAATTGTTGTGCAAACAGCTGCTTTGTAAAGCAGCAAGTTCAGCCACTCAAATAATTTCTCTGTTACCTCCCTTGTACCTGAAAATATTTAATAAAAAGAAAACAATTTTCAGTTGGCACATAAGATGACATTGAGATTTCAACACAATAAAGAAGTTTAATAAAACTGTTATCATTAAACAAAAAGTTTTGCTGTGTTGGATAACAGTATTACTGACAGTCAAAAGAAAATGATAGAATTTTAGGAAGGATCAAAACAAATGTTTTTTTGCATCAAATCAAAAGAAACATTATCTGTATTCTCAGTGACTTTAGGAATGTTTATTTTCAAATTTACATTTCATTACTTTATAAAGTGTAGTAAAAAAAATTTTTTTTTTCAAATGTATTTACAGAGATCCATTAGTGGATGTTTACAAGAACACTGTGCATTAAATGAAAACTATGCGAAAATTAGGGAAAGATTTGTCATTGTCCACATTTACCTTCATTGCTACGTTTTCTCATACCTGTCCACTCTTATAGGTACATATAAAATATATACATTTTTTTCCCCCACTGTGAACCTAGACCAGCCCTGCAGCAACCTACTGCCAATATGTTAATTCTCAGTCAAGTCTATACACTGTAATCAGTTTCAGACCTCCCAACTAAAAGATTACCGAAGTAAAGGGACACCTTACAGCCACAAAAATTAAAACTGAAAATGTCAGTTAGTTATGATTTGCACAGAAAGGAGAACACAAATACAAAACAAAGTAACACGAAAAACTCAGAAGGCCCGTGTGCACGTTGCACACAATGAAGACACCTTGGCAGTTGAAAGTTGAGAAAAGCAGGCTGAATGAGGCCGCTGCCCGTGCAAAATTCTAAACAACGAACCCCTACCACAAAAACACACAGAAACAAGAACAAGAAAAATAAAAACACGAAAGTGAAGTGTAAATGCCAAAAGCAGTGAAAATCCTACAATAAAGACCTAAATACAAACACAGTACCATATATTATTCACAGATCACATAATGTACTCTATGTATTTACTATGCATACTGTTAGGACTGTTTTGCACCCTTCTGGACTGACCTTCATTCTCAAACTTGGCAGGGATTTATTTTCATTAAAAAAAAAAATTGTTTCTCTTGTCTCTCCAACACCTTTGATACAAGACAGTCTTATAATATAAGGAACATTTTAGCAGGTCTGCAGTTTATCCAGAATCACCAAAATACAAGTACATACCTTAAGTTCTCTATCTTGCTGCTTGAAGTCATCATCTTCATCACTGTCACAATCTGGAAACTCATATATTCGTATGTTATGGTCTTCAATTTCTTGTATTACCTGGCAAATTAAAAGAAACAACAAAGATTGAAAACGGGTCAGTTGCGTCTAATACACCACTAAAAAAAAATGGACAGACTTTCACAGCACTGTATTTAGAAAAATGACAAATTCACATTTTGAATAATCACTGGGAAATCAATTGACTTTTCAATTAGTGAGAGGACAGAATTGTAGGTTATCCAGTAGATTTACAGCAAAGTTAAGATAAAAAAAAAAGGTCCAGTGAATGAGGCCTTTGTGCTCTCAATAAAATGATTTAAACTTTAAATCATACTGTGATCATTAACAAAGATTAATGACATTCATATTTATGATATTATAGTCACTGTGCTATCACAAAGCATACTTTAGAGAAAAGCGAATTTGCTATTATGCGAAATATACACTCAGATGAAATATTTATCTCATGGTATGGATTGATTATTAAGGATGTGAACTGGCACAAGGCTTTTTTGTTTGCAAGACAGTCTGACCTCAAAACACATCAAAAGTCAGTACAGATTTGTCACAGTGACAGTATGGTAGCATCTAATTACACGTATTACTTGTGTTGCTCAATGTCTGATTTGCAGAGAATATTATATAAGTTTAACTCATCTTTTAGCAAGTGGTCTACAGACTGAGAAACTGGTATCCTCTGTTGTTACCTGCCTTGCACAGTCTCTTTCCTTCATCAGTCAGTTTACTCATGGGTCTAACTTGGGTATATGTGAAAAAAGAAACATTGTCATGTTTACTCACCCTATTTTTCATGGTCCGCAGTTCTTCTTTGGTTAGAATATCTGCCTTGGCTATCAGTGGTACAATGTTGACTCTGCTGTGAAGTTTTTTCATGGTCTGAACATCAATCTGTCTTAGGCTGTAGAACAAAAGTGTAAAAACAAAGTTATGAATACTTCAGTTGACTATCTAGCCTGTCAAGTAAGTTCAGTGTGCAGTAGAGTAGACAAGGCAAATGGTTTATAAATTAGCACTTCTCTATATCCATCAATCTCTCTCTCTCTTTCTCTGTGTGGGATTTAGGACCTCTCCCACCCGGGTCAAATGTTCTACAGCTGGGCCATTTTGTCACCTTACATGATCTAATTATGGTGAGCATCAGCATGGGACATTTAATCAGTGATAATAAATTGTTTAAAATGTCATAAAAAAACTTAATTACTTTCCTTATAAAAGTTTATAAATTTTAGTGCGCTTACGTCTGTTACACTGCTCCGTTACAATAATCCCAAAATCGAATAAAATTCAATGAAAATATCAAAGATATCCATAGCCCCTGTATTTCTAAGATTTATGTACTCATGAAGCTCACAGGTATTGACCCAGACAGCTAGTGGCTGCTCACAGATGATCGCAGCAGATGACTCCATGTTACCAACCCGAAAGGATGTCAAACCCGGCGAGACAAAGCGCAACAGACAGCTGGAAGCCAAAAGACTACACAGGAAACAAGGAGCCGAGGCAACAAACTAAGGACTCCGATCTGACTTGCAATGCCTGCAGAAAGGACTGCCATGCCATGATCGGACTTCTGAGCCACACCAGATGCTGCTTGCCTCCTGAGACAAAGGGACGCCTACTACTACAATAAAATATATTCATGATTAAATTTCTTATCACTTTCAAAATGACTTACCCATGTCCATAAGGAGAGATGAAGTATAAACAGCAATGAACTCTGTTGTCTATGATATTTCTTCTGTTCAAGCCAGACTCATCATCAAAATATTGCTTAAACTGCTGGTCCACATAATCAATCAGGGTCTTGTGGCTGAGTGAAGTGAAACAAAAACAGAAAATTAAAACAGTGAAACAACAAATTTATATCATAAATTAATACATAGAACGTTTGTCTATTTTTTCCATGACCCAAAAATAATTTCACTGAATGCTATTGTATTTCACTAGCAACTGAATGATCTTCACTGATAAGATACCTCATGATTCGCATCAAATTAAACCTGCACAACTATGCTGAATACATTTTGTTCAGATTTGTTCAAAATTTGGGGCTGTCCATAAAGTATGTATCCTCAATTTTGGCGTCTTTTGACCTCCCCTCCTCCCATGGAAGCTTTTAATATTCTTTACCTTCAACTCCCCCCTCACCCCTGTATAAGCATAGAGCCATTACATCACAGAATGTCCATGATAATTCCTTGCTGTCATTTTGTGTAATCTCTTTTATTTGAATTTAATATAATCCCCCAAGTAATATAACTACGTCCATACAAATATAAATAAAATCAAACTTTTAAATTCAATACTGTAACTGAAAAGTGTGCTTATACAGTACTTCTTTAACATCCTTCCCCTCCCAGGTATGTTTTCCTATGCCCCCTGCCCCTCCTCTCAGAGTACATACTTTATGGACAGCATCTTTGTACAAAACAGAATTCTGTGTACTCACCAGTTTTCTGCATTAACTGCATCATTGAAGCCTGGGGTATCCACAATGGTTAACTTCAAGCGGACACCTTTCTCCTCTATCTCCAGCTGCTGCTTCTCGATGTTCACTGTTCTCTCAACCAAATCTGGGTAAGGATTACAGACAAGGCAAGTAAGTTTGTAAAATCAGCATTCCTTGAAATTTAATGGAACAAATCTTGCAAAGACCAGATTTAAAAAAAGACCCCAAAAAAAAAAAAAAAAGAAAGGGAAAGCTATTTCCTATATATAAAGTTATGATCAAAATCATGTTTCATTAATATTATTGTGAAAGTGAAGCTTGAAATATGAAATAAAATATGATGTTATGCTAACAGAAAACAGTTATCAGATAATGATGATTATTATTATATATTTCATATAATATATAAATTGTTTAATTTCATATAATACATATATATATTTACATTTATTTCTTCTTCTCATTTTTTTACAATAGAAATGCATTGCATGATATTAAAACTACCTACTGGCATTATAATTAATTAAATTTCTCATACAGATTTAAAAAGCACTATTAAGACATACTATATGACGATGAGTTTCATATTAATCATTATCATCTTAATAATGCACGTGATCAAGAGACAAAGAAACAACCCAGTGACGCACGACAGAACAAAGAGAGATCACCCATCTTACCATTGACACTGGGGAACTCTCGGTCTTTGTACAACTCGGACAAAAACAGGCTGTTGATGAGGGTGGATTTGCCTAAGCCAGATTCTCCTGTGAAGGAAAATGATCAAAGTTACGCCGGGCATAAAACAAGATTAAATAGGGTTGAAAAGTCTCGAGTTCATTAACGAAAGTTCGTTGACCTTGGTAGCGGTCACAGAAGCGGTCATAGCAGTAACAAAAATAAACAAGCTAGTAAAGACAGACACGGACAAAAAGAAATTAAAATGTAAAAAAAAAATAAAAGGAGGGGGGGGGGGGGGGAGTGGTGTAAAAGGCTCAGCACTGCGCACTCATGAGACAAAGTGCAAGAATTCTCCGTCTTTCTGTGGACTCAGACAGGAAACCTGGGTTCGATTTTTTGTTGTTATTGTTGTTTTTTTTCCCCAGGACGGATACATATTAAGTACGTGTTTACTCTGGTTGTGCTTGGTTGAGAATCAATCTGTGTCAATTTTAACATCTTGCAAAATATTCGATTTTTATACAGATTTTTAAAACTTTTAAGTCGAAAACTGAAAAAAAAAAAAAGAAAGCAAATAAAATCATCCCAGCCATGCAGCTACCCTACGGAAGTCCAACGCCTGGGATTGATGTCAAGTTTGCACATAGCCATGACACTGTTCCTACATCCACTGGTTACGACATCGCGCCGACGTGGGTTTGATGTAGGGAACTCGCCCCTATGGCGATCCTACCAAGCCAATGAAAATCTATGCTGGATTGACGTCGGGTTTGCTGGCTGGCTGGCTGGTAATATTCGAGTTTTAAGATTTTTAACTTTCTAGTTGAGAAAAAAACAAGAACAACAAATGAACATACTTTTTAATTCATTGCTATAGTTGCAAAAGAATACATGCGGTCCTCCTCAGTCCCCCTCTCCTCCCCCCCCCCCCCCCTCGTTTCCCCATGTATGTTTTTCATAGCCTAGGCTCACCCCCCCCCCCTCGTTTTTTTCCCGGGCGTAATTACTTTATGAATCTCTCCCCCCTCCCCCTTTTTTTAGCGTACTTACTTTATGTGTCACAAATCCCAAACTGGGAGATTTAATAGTTTATGACAGGACGACAATCACGAACAAACAAGTTTAACACTTAACAAAACAACCCATCAGACTCACACATTTATTAAACATAATTATACATATAATAGCGCAATTACATACATTATATTATTGAAATGACTGCCGTACAACGGCCTTATTCTCACACACACTCTCCCTCGGATCCACAATCCGGTAGTTACTCCTAAAGGCACTTCGGCCTCAGCCTCTCCCCTCAGGGTCTTAATAGCACATTAATAATTTACTGGCACCGCAGTCTCTCAATATCACCTTCCTATTGTCATACACCTTAGCATTCCCCTCGCACCTCAGCAGGGCAATAACACATTATTATTTCCATAGCCATCAACATGGCAACAACATAGTATCAGTTCACTAGCCTATCAACATGGCAACAATACAGTATCTCATTCACTCTCATATCTACGTCCCTGTCCGTGGCCTGACTGCCACGACTTTATGTGCCTCTACTGTCCTGCACTGACAGCCTCACTTCTGGCCTATGTGTGGCCTCCGGCCCTATGCTGGCCTATCCCCTGTGCTCATCGAGGTGGCTCTGCGCCCGTCCCCGACACCTACAAGAATAACATTACATTGGTATAATACCCTACCATTTCTATTCACTCCACCTCTCCTTACAACCCATGAAGCGTACACACACTAGTTCACCTTTCACTCACCACACGTCTTACGGTAACACACCTCCATCGGAGTACACACTACTCACTCGCGCTACAAATCCACGAACTCACTTTCATCTATCGCTCGTGGCGCACATTGCTATATCCAATATCAAGGACTTCCACATTCCTCACATATACTTATTTACATCATGGTAATAGACGAATATAATATAATACATCAATCATAATAATCAATCAACGTTCTACATACCAGTCATTATTGGAAAGACTCTCACTAGTCTTCTCGACTGCTTCCCTTATGTCCGCCCGATGGGCTCTCATTTACAGGTCCGATCCGTAGGACCTTCTAACTTGCAGTGATAGTAATACGGCGCTTTCGCCTCATTCAGACTTCCACACCACTCATACACGCACGCTTTTCCCACTTGTCTGCATGAGTTATTTTTACTCTTCCCCTTTCACGTCTTTTCCTATCCGTCTGTCGTGAGCTCTTCTTATTCTACACCCGCTCTGTAGCAATCCCCTTAATTGCACTCACTCCACTCGTGACATTATGGTCCCCCCCCCCCCCCAATAACTTTGAGCGTACTTACTACATTTATATGAATCCCCAACCCCCCTCTCCAGAACCTTCGAACGTACGTACTTTTATGAATCTCTCCCATCCCCACCCCCACCCTCCTCAACTCCCAAAAGACAATCTTCCATGTACGGTATACTCACCAACCACCATAAGAGTGAAGTCAAAGCCCTTCCTGACAGCTTTCCTGTGGACCTGTTCTGGCAGAGTGGCAAAGCCGATGTACTCATCATCATCCTGGAAGAGAAAGAGGAGAAAAGGTCAGCGGATGAACAAAATGATGCAGGTTATTTTCATTGTCGTTATCATCATCTCCGTTCTAACATATGTGAGTAAAGTCATGGAAAGTGTGGGCGGATGCAGAGAGAAAAATGGGGGCTGGGGGAGATAGAAAAGAGAGAGACAGGGACCGGCGAGAGAAACCGCGAGGGGAGGGGGCGAATAGAGAGAGAGAGAAGGAGACACGAGAGAGAGAGAGAGTGTGTGAGAAAGAGAGAGACCGAGAAACATGAGAACACAGAGAAGGGCAGAATAATAATACGGACTCTTACAAAAGAACCGCTAAACCGACAGGGAAAAAAATTGAATCTGCGGAAAGAACCGCACGAGTAAAACAAATGTGATGCTTCAAACAGGTAAAAAGTGTCATTTTATTTGCTGAGATTAGCAAAGAGGTCAAATCACTCTCTCACCCAGTCACTCACGCACTCGATCAACCAACCAATCAATCAAACTCTCTCTCACATGCAAACACACAGCACACATATAAGCACACATGCATACAAACACACGCTAGCACACGCATGCGCGCGCACAGACACATACATTAATGCCAGGCAGGTGGGAGGTACTACTGTCATTTGGCATAAACAATGAATTGTGTAAAAAGAAGAACTGACAACAATAACAACAAGAAGTCTTTACGACTGCACCCCCCCCCCCGACCCTTAAAAAAACCAACAGCAACAAAAGCACACACACACACACATACACACACACGCACACACAAATTGCGACCGTTCTGCGTTCTTTCTTGTTAGCAGCTGGACCTACACGGCCTGAAGTCCACTGTTTATCCCTCTTCATTTTGTTAAATCCCACAAAAGAGCCATAAGCCATTATGTCGCAATGGACAGGGCGTGATCTGGATGCGATTTTCCATCTTCTTTTTCCACCAAGAGGAGTATTTTTCACGATGTCAAGTGCCATGGTGTTTTCTATAATCTCGTTAAGCTCCGGTTGGATTCACAAAGGCGTCAAATTTTACCATCAGATAAATATGTCTCTGCCGGGGGCCACATGGGGAACAAACACCCGTCACCCACTCGAAAGTAAACTCAAGGGGGGACAACATGCTACAGAGTTTAATGACCCCTGACGTGAAGTGATGAGGTTACTTTTCTTGGACAGGAAATGACCCGGAAGAAATTGAATTACGTCATACGTCCGGTGTTTACTAATTAAAACATTCCACGAAAACTTGTCCCTGTACTCTGTGGTGACAGTCAAAATGGCACTCACTGAGGGCTCTTAAATTATGGTTGACACCATGATTGCGGAAAGGAATGAGGTGCCGAAACAGAGAAAGGGGGAAAGTAGGAGCAGACAGAGAGAAGGGTGAAAGGGAGAAAGAGGGGAGAGAGAGAGAGAAAAAAGAAAGAGTGGAAGAGAGAGAAAGAGGAAGGAACAAAAAGAGGGACAGAAAGAAAGAAAGTGAGAAAGAGAGAGAGAAAGAGGCAGGCAAGAGAGAGAGAGAGAGACAGAGAGAGAGAGAGAGAGAGAGAGAGAGAGAGAGAGAGAGCATGTATGCATTTCAATTATGAATGAATTAAAGTTTGCTTTCATTGACATTTTTTTGTTTTCAGGAAATCAACTTTTTGGATTACATGAAAATAATGGTCATTTTAAAACAATCAGATAATCCATTTTAACACACAAAAGTCTTATCTAGGACATTCATCATTCTAGTGGCCTTACTGTTGTACAGCGGGCGAAGTGGAGTTAGGGGGTTGGGGGGGGGGGAGGGGGGAGGGATGAGGCCAAGCGAATGAAAAGCATATTACACTGAGGGGCGGAAGTTAATTATAGTCTTCAAAATCAAGCGTACATGACTTAATAAAATGGACACTTATTGAAATAAAAAACCGCGAAAACAAAATTTTACGTGAGACACAAAAAAAAAAAACATTTCACGTCACGCCCCGTTTTACTATTAATTTGTTCAATTTCCATTTCATGATGACCAAAAGAAACATCTATAAGCCGTACAAAACTGTAACCCAGATAGAGAGAACATAATTTTTTTTCATTCTATAAAGTTATAACTTTTATTTGGCCTTGATTGGCGCATAGTGTCCTTTACTGTAGCACTAACACGGCAATACGTCCCCTGAGAATGACAAGATTCTAACTCCCCGCCGTTCACTCTTGAGAAATGGCGGATTGAAGTTTCATGTGATCATAGCTTTTACAGCAAAGAATTTTTGTTTTTGTTTAAGTAATACTTGCAAATTACACACCGAATCTACTTGATACTTCAACACACAATGGAGAAGGCCCGTACAAGTAGTGTGTAACTCAGTTCATCCAAAAACTAAAAGTGTATATAAAACCTTGTCATCCTGAGGGGACGAGTAGTCTATTCTCCATGATCCCCAACGACTGTTGCCATACACTAAAGGTCACGGACCCCGACTGATAGTTATCATTTACTTATAGCAGCTGTTGGAAGACTAGACCGGGATACCCTCAATAATAACAATAACTCATCTCCGCGTTCACAGGAAAACAGGAGCGTAGTCTCGCATCTCAGTCTCGTGGCGACCTTCTCGGACCATGCACCATTTGGCTATGGAACCATCCACAAAGTATGTACGCTCAGGGGGGAGATGGACCATTGGCCATTCTTGAAGACGGTCCGCCTATATCCGACATGATGATTTCATTAACCTTTTAGTCTTTTTTGCCGACAAAAGCTTACAGTGACCATTGTACGGAACGTATTGTATACGGAATTGTACAGAAAGTATTGTATACGGAATTGTACAGAAAGTATTGTATACGGGATTGTACAGAAAGTATTGTATACGGAATTGTACAGAAAGTATTGTATACGGAATTGTACAGAAAGTATTGTATACGGAATTGTACAGAAAGTATTGTACACGGAACAGTACGGAAAAATTGTACGCAAACTGCGGGCATAAGACAGGACAGATCAAGACAAATAATCAGAAGGAAAAAACAAACACAAACCAAGAATGGGCAGCCCAACAGCCTTAGGCTGAGGCTCTCAAAACAACAAGACGTCTGTCGTCGCGGTTTACACTGACAAACAGATTTTCTGTTGTATTTAAAAAAAATAATATTTCGACTATAAAAAAACGGGCAGCCTACGAGATGAGTCTATATTACACCCTTAGAAAGACCTCGGGCGGGGGGGGGGGGGGCTTAAGGACAACAGTTCCAGTTTTGAGTTTGGAGAAAGCACGTCGCGTCGACTCGATAAACTCGATAAAGGTCACATTGTGCTAGGAAAAATCAACATGATAAACAGAATATAACAAAAGGATAGGACAGAAGGAGATCCTATCAGAAACGTCCACCAATTCCCCGCTAGGGTCAACAGCACCAAATGGAGTTCACTCTCGAGGGGTAAAGACCTCAACCGTGAGTCTACACCCCTTCCTAAATTTAGGCTTATGGTGCACTGAGACTAGTCTGTTTTGTCTCCGCCTCGATGTTAGTTGTGAACTATGGTGTTAAACAAGATCTGGCGCACTGGCAAGGCTGAAACAAGCTACTGTCTCCCTAGGTCTATGCGAGTGCCGTAAAACTGTCTCGAGTCAATAAGAGGAAAGAGAGCCCGCGCACTGAGTCAGCACAGACTCAAACTAGGCCCGACTCAGAGCGCCATCAGCCTCAATGAAGCACAAACTACGGATTATAACGAGCCATGCAGCTTGAAGCACGGAAAGCTCAGCATAAGCTACTTAAACGCGGGAGATTGACAAAATATTACGGAAAAGGTGCAAATGCAAAGGGGAGTGATCCTTCTAAACAACGACCTGAAAAATATCATGTAAAAAAAACAAAAGCAGAAAATCTTTGGAGTCGCTGCAAGGCATGTAACGAAGTCAAAATATGGCAAAAAGAAAAAGTTGTATGTAGCAAAAGCCTCGCGTAAAAAACATTACAAAAAACCCTACAATCAAACACAATGGAAATGGAAAGACAAATCAAGCTGTCGGTAGATTTACCTTCGTCGGGCAAAAAAACAACAACAAAAAAACAAACAGAAAATTACACAAATTAAATAAAAATCGTAGAACGTTTAACAAATGCGGATGAGTCCTTAACTTGGATTCTCAGAGCGCAGCACGAATGTCAAAGTATGGTGGCCCGAAGATATGGGTTGAGAGGACACGGTCCTGCACAAACCACAGAGAACGATTATAAAGATTGTCTACATGACAGCTGCTGTTGGCACGGATGCCACATTTATATACTGTCTTGACCAGCCAGGGTGAGTTTATAGCTTCGCAAGACACACTACACTACGAATGGCGTGAGAAGACACCTCTATACCATTGTCTGAAGGCTGTAGATGACAGGAGATCTCAGCGCTGGGTGGCAATGATGCGGAAAACAAAGGGAAACCTTGAAGTCAGATACCACAGATATTTCGCATGGTCTTTTCCAGAGAGGGGGAAGAGGGGTAAAGACAGTATATAAATGTGGCATCCGTGCCAACAGCAGGGAAGGAGGAAGGCAGGGGGGAAGAGAGGAAGGCAGGGGGAAGGCAGGGGGGAGGAAGGCAGGGGGAAGAGAGAGAGAGAGAGTGAGTGGAGGGGGGGGGGTCTGAGAGAGTGCAAAGAAACAAAATAGAAAAACAAAGAGAGAGAGAGAGGTAGAAAGGGAGACATACAGACAGACAGTCAGACAGACAGACAGATAGACAAGAGTAGAGAGAGAGAGAAAACAGACAGATACACGTAGAAAGGCAAAAAGAGAGACACCGAGAGAGAGAGACAGAGAGAGAGGGGGGGGGGGAGAGGCAGGCAGGCAGTTAGACAAACAGACAGACATTCGGATAATTAGACAGACAGACCGACACAGACAGACAGACAAATAGATAGGCACAAATATCGCCATCTGCCGAGAGTGCACAAACGTTCTAACCATAATATTACGGTCAAGCTTCAATCTATATAATAAAGCTATAACAAAACCCATAATAGTCCTATGGACTCGGAAACTACACAACGCACCGACCTGAAATTTGGCACAAAGAATTATGGGATAGCGAACGTTGTTCCTATCGCTATACACAAACAAAACCGTTTGGTATTTCTGAGTTAATCGGTAAATGCGGTTATAATTAAAGACTAAATTCACGAGAGCGTTTGATCCGAAATTTACGATCAATAAGATAGTGATGTATGTTTCTAATAATAGCCCACTTCCGCCTACACATGACGTTATCACTTCCTGCGATGTGTTCACTAACAAACAAACTAACCCGTGCGCAAATCATTGCTATTTGACGGGTGCTGACTGGATGCGCAGGACGTCAGCTCGCAAAGGGAGAGCAGTAAAACTTATCTAAAACAAACAAACAAACAAAAAATAAAATAAAGCTAAAGGAACAGGCAAAATAAAGCAGGTCCATAATAATCACCCAGAACTGAAACTAATAAATCGATTTATCCCGGGCAGGGCCGGGCAGCTCAGCTGGTAAGAAAAAAACACCATCATGTTTAAAATTAAAGGCTCAGCAGATTAGAACATAACATAGCCAATAAAGTGTCCAATGAAAGACACAGATCCAGGTTGTCCGCAGGTGTCCAAAATTGATGGATTAGTCAGTACGACTGAAGCTGACAGACTGATGGACATGTGTCACATGTTAATGGAAATCTCCAAGATATACGCCTAAGGCTATGAATGTAGTCAGCCCTCGACAACGTCTTCGCAGTATGACAAATTCAAGTAATTAAGTTACACTAAATGTCGCAAGGACAGAAATCCAGATATCTAAATCATGCACGTGTGTTTCATTTGGGAAAAGAGCTTCTGAATAGTTTCCTAAGATCCATTTTGATCAACTTTTCGGGTGCAAATGGGAAAAATCATCCACCCATCCCTCTCCCCGCCCGTCCTGTGTGGCTGTGTATCACCCCTCTGTGTGTCTAGCTGTCTTTGTAGAGACTGTCTGCAAGAAGTTCTACAAATCTCCGTTCACTAAGACAGGAAAGATGAACAAAAATAGACAAACTGGCAGACTGATATGGCTCTATAAAAACCTGCTGGGATGACAAATCTGCGACGCAACAGTTTCGGTCGCCGGCAAAATTAAAAAACAACAACAACACAAAGAACTTTAACAAGAGGCCGTCCCACGAAATCTGTCACTTAATGCGCTTTACATTGCACGGGACACGTCCTTTGCTCCAGATAAAACAAGATATATGATTATAGTTAAGCCTAGACATACTACACTACCATCTTTGTGACAAGAAGAAGCACAGCTTCAGTCAGGGGGTGGTTACATTAACAGTACTGGAGGGTTTACAATGACATTGTCTTCGTTTTTTTCCTTTCCGTATTCTTCTTCATTCCCTCTTTCTTATCTGCCTCTGTGTACTCCTCTCTGTTCCTCCCTTCCTCTCCGTATTCCTTCCTCTTTTCGTCTCCATTATAATATTATTCCCTCATTTCTTTTCCTCTTCTTCCACATCTTCTCCAAATTTGTTCTTCTTCCCTTTCCACCCTTTTCCCTTTACACACACTCTTCTTCTCTGAGCAGACTCCTTCTTCTCCTTTATTTTGCTTGTTCCTTCCTCCTCTCCATATTAGTTCTTTCCCCCTCTCCTCTTAGGGGACAAGGTGGTCTAGAGGCAAGGTGCTCCCCTCATGCCAAGGGTCCCGGGTTCAAAACCCGGCCGGTGCAGGCATGTTGGAAGTTTGGGATTTTTCTCATATTTTCGTGTCCCTGATCCTATTGAGGGGTAGGATCGAGTACCTAGTCTTCTCGGATAAGGACGACAAAATTCGGAGGGCCCGTGTGCACGTTAAAGATACCTTGGCAGTTGGAAATCGTAAAGAGCAGGCCGAATAGGCCGCTGCCCGGGCAAAATTAAATAAAATTCATCCCTACCATTCCCCCCCCCCCACTCCCTCATCCCCCCCCCCAAAAAAAAGAACCGCCGACCGGCGCTCCACTGTGGCGACGACGTGCCTGCTCCAGTTGTACCTGGGCTGCAGTGGCACAAAGGCGAATTTCCCAAAATGGGATTAAAGAGTTTTACAAATACAAAATACAAATACAAATACAAAATACAAATACAAATACAAAATACAAATACAAATACAAATACAAAATACAAATACAAAATACAAATACAAATACAAATACAAATACAAATACAAAATACAAATACAAATACAAAATACAAATACAAATACAAAATACAAATACAAATACAAATACAAATACAAATACAAATACAAAATACAAATACAAATACAAAATACAAATACAAAATACAAATACAAATACAAATACAAATACAAATACAAATACAAAATACAAATACAAATGCAAATACAAATACAAATACAAATACAAATACAAAATACAAATACAAAATACAAATACAAAATACAAATACAAATACAAATACAAATACAAAATACAAATACAAAATACAAATACAAAATACAAAATACAAATACAAAATACAAATACAAATACAAATACAAATACAAATACAAAATACAAATACAAAATACAAATACAAAATACAAAATACAAATACAAAATACAAATACAAAATACAAATACAAATACAAATACAAAATACAAATACAAATACAAATACAAATACAAATACAAATACAAATATTCTTTCACTGTGTTTTTTTCCCTCCTCTTTTCCTCATCTTGTTTTTCCATATTCGCTTTTCTTCTTCTTCAGCACTGCCTTCTTCCACCCTGTTTCCATTCTTTTCGCTCTTTCCCCTCTATCCTTTTCCTCCGCCCCTTTCCCTCCTAACTTTTCCCTTTCGTACCCTCTTTCCCCCTCTTCTTGTATGTCTCCCCCCCCCCCTTCAATATTGTCTCCTCCATCTTCGTTTCCTTGGCTGCACAACGACATTCATTCTTAACCTCGCTAACCCCTTACAGCTTCCACTTATAATATACTCTCTTTGACAAACACACTTAACTCCTCTTCACGATTCTATAGATGCAGATAGTTAGTTAATGCTAACAAAAGATCCTTTGACTGAGGAGAAACTTGGTAAATAGCGCCCGGGGGGGGGGGGTGGAGGGAGATAGAAAGAGGGACGGCGAAGTGGTTTAGTCTGTGTGTGGTACGTAATTTGTATAATGATAAAATGGGATTAACACCCGTTTCATATTAAACACATGCCATCCATCACCCCACTGAATTAAACACGCTGTTAAGCGCAGTGCATATAGGTGGAACGCAAAAATTAGATACCTAACTTGTTTGTTCGTGGAAAGTGTCAGATACACCTCAGTTAGTGATGAAATAATTATATCTAATGACTGACGGATTATCTTGCCCTCAAGCCTTGTATGGTTTGGTGCAGCAAGTACATGTATATTAATTTGTTAGTATACAAGAGAGAGAGGAGAGAGAGAGAGAGAGAGAGAGAGAGAGAGAGAGAGAGAGAGAGAGAGAGAGAGAGAGAGAGAGAGAGAGAGAGAGAGAGAGAGAGAGAGAGAGAGAGAGAGAGAGAGAGAGAGACAGAGAGAGAGAGAGAGACACAGAGAGAGAGAGAGAGAGAGAGAGAGAGAGAGGAGAGAGAGAGAGAGAGAGAGAGAGAGAGAGAGAGAGAGAGAGAGAGAGAGAGAGAGAGAGAGGACTGTCAAGTGTTTAGGATCCATTTTTTGGAGACAGGCGCCCTAAAACTATACCCTATTTTTATTATTATTATTAATTTATTAAGGCCAACAAAGTTAGCCAAAACAAACAAACAAACAAACAAAAAACAACAAACCTTTCAACTTTCTTGTGGCCGGTGTGCCACATTTAAATATGCCATCTTGTGTCTCGTGCTCTATTTCAAAAACTTTTTAATTCATCCACAGAATAGCTTTTTTCCTGTACGAATTTAATACTGATACTTTTGTACCGTACTTATGTAAACATTTAAAATCAGTTATGCAAACTTTAGAAGTTTTTGACTAGATCTAGGCAACCTTGCTTGGAGACCAGAGGGTTAATGACTTTACCAAGTTCAACATGCAATGCTTGACAAAATATCACATATCAGTGTAAACCACTTTAAAAGTGTCATTATAGAAGAAAAATACCACGTATCAGTGTCAACCTCTTTAGAAGTGTCACATAAAAAGTGAAATAAAGTGGCAGTAATGTTCTTATTTGGTTTTTCGTTTACTTGTTACTTTTGGCGGTGTTTAGACAAGACTTAGGGCCGTGTTTATTTAAGTCCAACGATGTCAAAAAATTGTCTACACTTTGGAAACCCAGGGCGTCCCTTGAAATGGCACGAGTAAATTTGCAGAGCACGTACTGACTTTGTTATGGTCCCAAGACTGAAACCTAAACACTTAAGTAATCTTCCTTCCTTCAACCCATCCCACGTAGCAGTATTTGATTCACAAATAAATGGTTTGAAAAAAAAAAAACCGTACACATTTTTCATGTGAGAAGACTTTTGTATTTACTACATCATTCTTCATACTGGTACGTTTCATTGAGTTCACAAAAATTGAAATGTAGACGTTCAAGCAATGCTCTGTCGTTATTTTGAGTAAAAGTAGTTTTAACATTCGGAGATTGCAATGTCAAGCAAAAATTACACAAAAGCTGAGGGCGCCCCCCCCCCCCAAAACCGCCCCCGCCCCATCTCACCCATAATTCCACTGTCTCTGTCTGCCTTTACTTTGTGCGTATTATTTTTCTCTCTCTGTGCATCCTATACATCCGGTTTCGCCAAAAAATTATTCCCCGCAAGACATTCAGATATCTAACCAAATTGTAAATTATTCCCTCGCAGAAACACACTTGTATAACCCACCTCTTCAGTGGGACAAAATTCAAGAACCCCCTACCGCTTCACCGACACCAGGACAAAACACTCCCCAGGACTGACATTACCGTTAAAGGAAAAAATACATTACAGCTGTCAACCCCTGGGTCAAACAGTTAGCCCACTGACCTATTTCACTGTGGGTGAAGAAGAAAAAAATCGCATGACATACAACCATACCTAAGCTTCTGGTGATAAAACTATTACAGTATACATGGTGGCAAGTGAACTAATTTAAGGATGTTCCATTAATCTAACAGAAGAAAAAGAATAAGTCAAAGACAAAGAAGACAACAAGGAGGAAAGAAAAGAATAGAGACGAAAAGTTTAGCTTGATTCGTGATGGTAGTTTGGTTTGTTTTTGTTTCTGTTGGCTGTTACGTTCCTTTTCAGTACAGTAAAGCAATTATTATCAGACACAAAAATCTGGCCCCTATCAGGCCGTCCACAAGCAGAGCGTGTCTTGAAAAGACCGCCAGAAACTTGAAAGGAGGTATCCTAGCCTTAAGCGGGATTCGTACATGAAACCTCTCGCACCTGGCTCAAGTAATATAAGCACAAAATCACGATCCTGAAGTACGACGACTGACATTCAATGTTAAGAAGTGAAGAGAACAGTACATGGCTGTAAAACAGACTTTCAAAATTCCAATAGTTGACCCCGCCCTTTTAAATCGAGTACTGCAATGAGTCAAAGGATTTTGTGGCAGCAGATGGAATGAAACATAAATTTATTAAACGGTCATTTCTCCACAGTTAGTAGAACCTTACATTAAACAAAAGACAACCGATGCACTTATTTCAAATCACTATAAACTTGTTACTGTATGTAATCTTTCATACATCATATTTCAATAATTTGAATGCAGTTATTTACGAGCTACATTTCTTCACAAAACCCATGCACTCAACGACTATTCGCGAACTTAGTTCTTGTTTGTTCCAACTCCACTTTTTGCACAACTGAGAAATTCGACGTTAGAAGTTTGCAGCTATAGTTTATGACAAGGAATTAGAAGAAATTGGAACTGTGAAACGAGTTTTTTAAACAAGTCGAAAAGTGTGCGTTTGTTACCTCATCTACATATTAAAAGAGTTTCAGTTAAATGGATAGAACAAACAAGAACTAAAGTCGCGTATTGTCTCCGGGAATTTGTATTTAATAAAATACCACCCATGCACTCAGTCCACTTTGGTACATGGGAGTTTTCCTTTAATAAAACATTACCACAATACATTCCTTCCGCGATCCGCTAGCGCAACTGTAGATTTTCCTATCTAAACGCACCTCCAGGCAAAGCAAGTGTAGTCTATTTATCTATTTTGCGATCTGACTCCGCTCTCCTCTCGAGTGACAAATTAACGACAATACGGTGTGACCATGGACTGTTTGGCCTGCTGACCGCTCTTAGACACCGGTGACGTCCAGAGACAAGGGCCAACAAACTAGTTTGATGATGTAGGGGAAGTACTGCAAAGTCACCCGTGAGAAAACAGTGAAGGAAGGTTGTTGAGTCCGAAAGGGGGAAAAAGTACCGCCAGATCACGTTCACAAACTTGCCAGGGAAAGGTTCGAGACGGAGAGTGGGTGAGGTCGCGGCAGCTTGCCAAGTTGACATTCCGAAGTGAAAGTCAGAAATACACGCAGGGGTCAACAGTAGTTGAAAATTAATTTGGGTAGCATTTGATCGATTTGGGGGCTTTCTGTCTTCGCTGTAAACTGGACACATTTCTGTACCGAAATACACAGAATCTGATAGCACAAACGAGTTTTACAGTGGGTTTTGAAATATGACTACAAAACTAATGACAAATTTCTAAGTTTTCCAGAATTACCATGTTTCAGAACATCAATTTTTCATTGCTAAATGAATCGTGAAGTTTTCCTTTAAAAAAATATTTCCACAACCCAGATTGAAAACTTAGTACAAATACTCCACAAATATTCCATAATTAGTATGGAAAGATGATTCAGCTTTGTTAATATAGGTTACACGAAGTGCCATTGTGTCATAATTAAGCAGAGCATGACCAGGGCAGTCTGAAAGGCATTAAATTCCAAACTCACGCCAAAAAGAGGACATGGGGGGGGGGGGGGGGAGGATTCAGTTGAGAGGGCAACGATAAATATTTTCTCCACTGTGACCAGGAAATGCTTACCTTATATTTAGCAGGTGTATAATTTATCCTTCTGGTTAATCTTCTCCTTAAAGCTGGCGGCGTTGCAAGATCCGAGTCTGAAATACATTCCGTACTCCCAGTAGGTGAATCTGGTGGCGGCGAAGTGGGAAGCGCCGGTGGTTCGTCCGCATATCCATTGGTATGATTTCGCCTACTAGGTGCCATCGGTCCATTGGCATTGGCATGAAACCTCCTTCTTCTTTCCATTTTCGTTTTTGTTCAAGGAAATTCCTGACAATTTTTGTTTTTTATCTAGCGTGTGAAGCAAGAGTTTTACCGCTTAACACATCGTACTATCAGGAAACCAGAATCCGCAGCCAGCCACACACTATTGGAAATCTTATTTTGGAAGTCTTACTAGAAGTCTTACATTGGAAGTCTTATCTTACACCGGAAATCTTGCTGGAAATCACGAAGTTGCAATGAAACGATTGTCTTGCAAACCTACAACTTTCTTTTGGATGATCGTTTCTACGCTATCTGAGACTCTCCACGTCAAAATTCTCTTACTCACTTACATGGAAATTATATTTCAACTTCAAATTGCCTGACCTACAACACACAGCTCTAACACGCTGTTTGGTAGGCGGTACGATGAAATTATCTTTCACACATGTGTAGAAAGTGTGTAATCCCACAAATCATTACTTGCATGCTAAAATCTATGCCGTCCTTATCCGTCTTTCAAATATGCACTGAAGCCCGAAGGTACCATCTAGACGCCAGAAGCTACCACTACACCCTTATCACACACGTAAAAGCCCCTTGACAATACCTCCAGTGTGATAATTTATAACAATGGACCCTTTATTCTTAAACGCGGGTATAAAATATAATTTGCAAGTCGTTCTTGCACCTGAGAACTTCACCAAACCCTCTGGATGCAAAAAACAACAACACAACAAACCTGTCTTGCTAATATAAATATTATATAAATAGAAAGGAAACGGGAAGTCTTGATTCTTTTCAATTCACGCAACACGCTTAAAAGGAAAAAAAATAAACGGGCTCTTTTGTAAGACTGTCTCCAGTAGCCTACTTAAACCGAATAAATTTCCCCGAGTTCTGAACAACTGCTCTATACGACTGTCGCCGTATGTTAATTAAAACCAGATTAACATTCCGAGTATCGCACAATAGGGGAAAATAATAACAAGCGAATTACGATTTTCCCTTGCACATACACAGGTGGCTATACAGTGTTACATACATATCCCCAAAACGATAATGACGGCTCTTCACCGAAGAGGAGCAAAGAGCACTCTGGTATGACAAGATGTGCTCGGGCGAACGTGTTAGCACTTAGTCATGTGAAAATTTCTCAAATACAAAAGAGAAAAAAAACCCTGCTCAACGTCAATTGTGAATTCAAGGCCCTTTCAAATGTGCAGGGGTTGTCTCTCTTGAGATCTTTGGCGTTCAATTTTTAACCATTAATTACCTTTTGGCTTTTAGGTTAATTACTACAGGAATCCAATAGTGACATGATGGTTAAACTTTGACCCAAGTCAGCCTAGGCAATAAAGGGATTTCCTAAATGAGATATCTTGAAAATACAAGGATGGCTATTATAGGGACACGGTGTTATCGATTTGAAGGGTAATGAATTCTGCGAGTTAATGAACTTTGTAAAGAGTCATTTGGGGGGGGATAGAGATATAATTTCTACCTTTTTTTTTGACGAAAATAGACATGAAACAGAAGCCCTTCAAAAAAAAACCAAGGATCCCCCCTCCCCCAATTTCTACCAGTCTGCCTAACCAAATCTATGCAAGAATTAGGTCGGCCACAGAGTATAACATTTTGATTTTGTAGCATTTTGCTTTTGTTGTTGTTGTTGTAGTCAGGAAGGTCTTCCGCCCGTCCGCGCCAGTCAAGATAACACAACTACCCCAGCCCCTTTTCGCCTGATTAGTCAATCTGACTACCGCCCATTGATACAAACTGACTAGACCTTCACACCCCCAGGTCCATCTGACCATTCCAATGCAGGTTGTTTAAGCTTAATCATATTATGTTTGTTAACTTTTTGTAAGTGGTGCGGACGGGGGGAGGACCTCCCGTCACTAATCCTAATCATACATTAAAAAAAGAAGGAAAATAAAGCACAGATTTGTCCCTGACAGTTCTATACCTAAGTTCGATGCATGGAAGAAGTTTATGCAACCCTTTATTAAGTGTTAGTTGCGTTTACATTGTCTGGTACATTATCACAAGAAAAGCCAGAGTTTTGTCTTTTAACATGTGAATAAAGAAGAAAATACAAGGCCCCGTTATCGGGCTTTCGTTAGTGGAGGAACATTCCAAGTATCTTTTAGGGAGGGCGTGGTGCTCGGAATGAACCGTGTTACCCTCATTTTCTATTCAAATCGCACCCGTATCTTCACAAAAGGATTCAGAAACAATGCATGAGACATTAACCTAAATAGCTTGTGACGGGTCCATTATAAAACTGGCCGACCCAAGCAAGATAAATTTTGCAATGTTTTTTTGTACCAAGATTAACTGTGGATCTAGATCTAAGTCACGTTAATAACAGCACTTGGATTCGGTGCAAAGTCTAATAGGACTTATTGTTACACCACAATATCACGCAGAAATACACATATATATGATAAACTGATTTTCGATCCTAATCTTTATTTTCTAGTTGAAGGGATACTGGGTAAGATTACCATTAGGATTAGGGATAACGACAGGGTTAGGATAGGTTCAGGGTATCCTGACTGGGTGGTCGGAAGGTACGGAACTCATACCAAAGCTTGAAACAAACACACAATCCGCACTCGTTCAATGAGAACAAAAACACAAGCACCTTCACGAAACAATAATATAACTGAAGAACAACTACGCGTCCAACAGCCGGCCTGAATGATGTATTTTGCACGATAATTTCCTCTATTTATATCAACAACTCCACAGAGATCAGCATCATTCCGGATGCATTTTGGTCGCTCCTTTTCCGTTCATTCTCAAACGTTATCGCGACGGCAAATCTAACTTTTAAAACACCATGACATTTTGCTTAACGTCAAGAATTGATCAAGATAAACTTGCACTAAACACTGAATTACTCAGGTGCTGTT
The DNA here is from genome assembly GCA_963931925.1 of Onchidella celtica. Classification (NCBI taxonomy): domain Eukaryota; kingdom Metazoa; phylum Mollusca; class Gastropoda; order Systellommatophora; family Onchidiidae; genus Onchidella; species Onchidella celtica. Next base: position 29,140,175 of record OZ007576.1, on the reverse strand, counting down.
AAAACATGATGTCCATCATGTCGACGTCGGTCCCACGTACTGGTGTATAGCAACATTTTTCTCCTTTTACAAGACAGTATTTCAAAATTTTGGTCACTATTGTTATTCTTGAATGTGGCAAACACGCTTTTGCTTATAACTTCAAAACTATTATTACTGATAAAAGCCATATGCCACTTTCTGAGAATGTAGCTCTCACCACAAGCAGTGATAAGACTGTCATTACTGAAAACGATCAATATCATCCATACAGCAGTACATGAATGAATGTCAATATATAACCAGTTATGACTGCACACAGTATAATGATAACAACATACGGTGCTAGCTTTGTAATCCAAATAGTTCTCTATAAACTTATTCCGTCTGATCAGGGCGATCAACACAGAATCAACGTGCTGTGAGAAACAGAACAAGTTTGCTGTGTGAAACCAACTTTTCAGAAGTCTCGAATGCATGCCGATGAGCTCTCCTCAATTTGGCTTTTTTCAAGACATGGGTGATCAGAGGCGAAGAAAAAAATGGCGGGGGGGGATAGAGATGAATTGGGGAGAGAGAGAGAGAGAGAGAGAGAGAGAGAGAGAGAGAGAGAGAGAGAGAGAGAGGGAGAATATTAAAAGAAACTGCCCAGGAAAACATGATTCCGATTCACGTAGCGTTTTTCTACCACCCCTCCCCACTTCAGCGGAGGTTATAAAATTACTGTAAAATTCGCTGTTTTCTCTCCATCAAAGAAATCCCCAAGGTATTCGAAATTTCTGTTAGTTTTATATGGCTCGAGGGAACTTGTAAACAGAACACAAAGCCTAGTCTCTTTGTACACGCAGCCCAGTAACTCAAAAGAAAATAACTACGATGTCTTTGAAGATTGTTTCCACTGGGAATCTAATCTAATCTTTGATCGAGAATCGGACGAGTTGCCTTGGCAGAGGCTGGGGGATCTTGCACAGTATGTATTTTGATACCACTTTCAAAGCGTGCGACAGCAGGTCATGTGCAAGTGTTAATCTAATCATCCACATGCACACAAGCTCCCAGACACGTCGCTGAGCTTAAAACCAATTACCCATCTGAGAATGTGGTTCTGGGGACGCCGCTGAATTTATCACCAGGACTCTGCGCCTCCACGAAGACAAGGCCCCGTCTAAGAGAGTGGTCCTGGAGACACCTCTGAATTTAACACTGTGCCTTTGTGAAAGCATGGCTCCATCTGAGAGAGACATGAAAACATGGTCCCATCTGAGAGTGTCGTCATGGAAACGCCACTGAATTTGACATCAGTGTTACACTATGCCTCCGAGAAAACATGGCTTCCTCTGAGAGCTACGTGGAAATATGGCCCCATTTCTGAGAATGTGGTTCCGGAAACGCCGCTGAACTTAACACCAATAATCATCATTACCGTGCGCCTCCATGAAAATTCAGCCCCATCTGAGAAGGTGGTCTTGGATACGCCGCTGAACCAATTACAGTGTGGCTCCATAAAAATTTAGCCCCATCTGAGAATGTGGTCCTGGATACGCCGCTGAACCAATTACAGTGCGGCTCCATGAAAATTTAGCCCCATCTGAGACTGTGCTACCAAACAAGACCGGTGGCTTTGAGCGATTGACACAGCTCGTAATGTTTGACTCCGTCACCGACCAGGGACGCCCAAATACTACATTTGTGGCCTCCATCTTGGTATTTCTCTCCCCCCTCCCCCCAACTCTCGCGCTGAGCTCGCTTCAGCTGTGATGGGAATCTTTATACATGAATTTCAGAATATTTGACATTTGCGAGTATTTCGCTGGCACTGTCATAAAAGCACACAAGTCTTTTCTCACAAATGCAGATGGCAAATCTTTCTCGCCAAATAATCAGCGAAGCCTGAATGTTTTTTTTTTTTTCATCTATTGTTAAAGTGGGAGTGCAGTATTTCAAAATAATGTTTATTTATCATTATAAAAGGGTATTCAAAAACGAGGATTAAATAAAACAGTTTTCCCATCTGTAAAATTGGGCGCTTCACATTAAATAGTGTGGTTTCTTGAAAGGGCCAGCAATATGCATTCTGAAAATAGTTTATTACTCCTTTTCTACTACATTATCTGTACCTGCAAAGTTATCTCGAGACCCTAAACTTAATCACTATCAAAAGACACTCGAGGATATGAGTTGAAAACGAAAACGTAACAAAAACAGCTTTGACCGAATTAGAGATATGTGCCCTTCAGAAAGTTGGTGTTTAATGCTGTTTCAAAATGTTGACAATTCCGGATGCTTAATTATTCAAGAAATAAAAATAAAAATAATCTATTTCACGTACTGGCGAATCAAAGTTTGAACTACCGCTACCATTACATTGCTCATAGTGAAATCTATATAATTTTGGCGTAATCTTTAAACAGATTTGAAATTACGAGTAGAAACGTTTTTGCCACATTACGAATGTTTGTACATAAAAAATCTCACTCTCACCAAAAACTTTGATACGCTCTTCTATAAAATGGAAAAAAAACAACAAAAAACTGTTGATACGCCAGCACATGACATGGACGACAAAGATACAGCTGAAAATCACATTCGCCTAATCTAGCTTTTTAAGTAACCACAGCATAAACCCTTCATTTTTCTCACAAGTATGATCTTTGCACTGCGCACATTTCGATAGTCGACCCCTTACTTATACAGGGGGTCCCTAAAGTCTGGATACATAGGAAATCCCATTAACACATAAAGAGTGAATGTACTCAATTTGACGGCAGTTTACATCGAGTATCCGCGATTTTTGCAAAGCGCATCGATCTTTTTCATCACAAATGGTGGAAATCATATTGAAGGTGTCATTTGTTAATATTCCAATTGAATCAAATGTTTTTGAAAATTTTACGTGTATTTCTTGAAAATATACATTTTGCCTATGTATTCAGACTTTAGGGACACCCAATAGTATACACCGTGAGAATACTGCATTTCTGCCTCAGGCTGCCCCAGCGATCCCCTTCCTCCTCCCACCCATCCAAGCCCTCATCTCCCACACAAGTGAATGATCTCCCAGGTCACTAACGACCATCAGGTTGTACACCTGGGCCCTGGACAAACACGCCGTCAAGCACAGCTTGACCACATTAAACCACAGTGAAATCATTATAAACCCCAGCATTAAAATTGAGTTCAGACCACTAAAACCTGAAGCAAGTGGTATTATTTCAAATTGACAACTCCCTCGGTTTAAAGATAAAACATGAACCTTAGTCTAAGTTAAGAAAAGCTTGTTTTATTTTTCTTCTAAGAGTTGCCGAACATGTTTTCTAGTATAATTAACATTAATCGACCAAAGGTTTTCATCCTGAAATACATAGTTTCTTTACACGATATTTCTTCGTCCCAGTAAGTTTGTAAACTAACATGTATCCGTACAGGGGTAAAGCTACGTTTTCGATAATTATATTCACATTCATGTAAGTTCCAGCACATACATTTCAGTGGTTCTAAAACTTTATGAACTGGTTCCCTTTTATTAATATCTTATTGGGTCTCTCTCTCTCTCTCTCCCTCTCTCTCTCTCCTCTCTCTCTCTCTCTCCCACCCCCAATCTTACTCACAGCAGCTCAGGTTCGACTCCATGGACCTGACGACACTGAATGGGATAGCCCGTGTCAATGGGATCAGGCAACGGAGCTTGAGTTCAACGTCAATACCAGTTATACCGGCCAACGCAGGATTTCTCATCTAGTTTTTATACCCCATATTGATATTTATTTCCTTTTTTTCCCCTCCGTTCGTGGAACGGGCACTTGTAAACAGTGCCGAATGTGGGAATAAGCTAGCATGCTTCGGCTGTGGTGACCTAACAATCCACGATGCCGTCACAAAAATTCATGAATATTTTCAGCTGTTGAAATTCCATTAATTTATTTTATTGTGTGAATTATTTCAAATAATATCTCAAGCCCATTAAACCTGCGTGTACTAGACATAAATTAATTTTATGTTTCACTCCTAAATTTTCTATGGTTTTATGGTGACCCAAGTTCCAATATCGGTATGCACTATGCGAGACCTTCTGGTGTAACTTTCTAACAAGAGGCCCATAAGCCTTATATAACTAACAGCCTCATCAAGTCTCAGTCCGGCATTGCTTGTAAGAATAATGTAATGTAATGTAATGTAATGTAATGTAATGTAATGTAATAATTAGCCTGTATAGCGCTCAAATCCACAAAAAAAAAATAAAAAAATAAATAAATGATGTGTTCTAAGGCGCTGAACTAAAATTAGAAACAGGATTAACATAGGATCAATTCATCATACTCCCATTCACACACATTGATCTACTCTCATCCTCAAACCTCTGAGTAGACCAAATGGAAATCACCCAGTTTCAAAGAGAATTGTTTACAATTCAATATTGGGTCTGTTTGAGACAAAAAGGTCAGTTTAATGGAGCACGCTTGCCCCCTTTCTTACCCCTTTCACGATTTCCCCACCCCCCCCCCTTCGTTTTTAAGGACACGGTTAGTTTTCTCATTATTTCGGGTACCCACATCGCCTGATCAGTCATGCCACCGACATACAGTATAGAGACGCAGAAAGATCCAGATATTATCAGTGCAGACAGACAATCAAGTAATAAAACAAACAGGTGACAAATGTAACAACAATTTACTGGATAGACAGAGATAAGTCTTGTCCTGTCTTGTAGCTCTAGTGCACAAACAATAGCCCTCAAATGGCGTCTCAACAAGTATGGGCACAAACTTTACGACCTCATGGCTCTAGTGACAACTAAAACAGTATGTAGTAAACCCCACCCCCAGCCCACATATATACACGGACAAACATAGCGCATTCATGATAAATGGGACTACACAGGCTTTTGATCTTGAGATCTTACCACCAAGATCTAATTGGGTCACGTGTAATTATCTACCCTTTTCTCCACGATGACTAATGCAAAGCCAATTGCCGTGGTGGAGTTTCACAACAAATCGGACATCTGTCCACTCATTTTCGTAATATGCTATTAAGTTTTCCCATTGTACAGTTCATCCCTGACGTTTCCTGGCTCTGGAGAACAAAAAATTGACGGTGAACGTGGGAGAAAAATGTCTCCAGTACCTCAATAAACACACCTAACTGGTAGACTACAACTTGTCATCTTTCCTTAGAGGAAGAGCTAATAAAGATATCTGAATCTCTGAAGAGAACTTAGTGGTAATTCTATTACTATATTCACAAAAGAATGAGGACAGGGGAGCTCGTAGCAGATATCTAAATCCATAAATTCACGCAGAACAGAACACATTCTTAGAACATATCAGTAAATAGAGTATATTTCCTAAAAGCTAACATCAAACAGCGAATTCCTAAAATCTGCCCTCAAAATAGTACACATTCTTTGAATTTATCCGAAAACCGAAGCGCATTCCTTAAATTTACATTTAAATCTATCTTAAAACAGAACACGTTCTTTAAAAACCTTAAGCCAAATAGTATAAGAAGACATTCCTTTGGAAATTTACACCAATCAGGAAATCACAGCACATGCACAAAGATGTTCACTAGAAACTACGGTATCATAAACAAATATCACAATCTTTCACAGATCAAATTTTAGATGTATTACATTATTCTATTCAGTTCCTAAAATCCACAAACTAATCTAGTTGAATTATATAAAAACAGCATTACGAATGTATCACATCTAGCAACCCGCACCGCTTTCGACTACTATTATAATAATGCCTTAATACACCGTTATCTTCTGAAGACACCAGTCTCCTGTTGCGTTGACAGCGTACACCTTGGCTATAATCGACGTAACTCACATCTCGTTAAGATAAATTATGAGTGGGCTTTTCCTCTTGCAATCCTCTCTGTACATCTCTGATGTCTACACCTGACATCAGAGAGATATTTAGCCCAAGGTCTGAGGAGGAAATGTCACGATGCAAAAGCACTTCAGGATTTGAGATTTGCCCCCTCCTTTCGAATGAAAATTTCAAGCTGTGCCCAACGTTGTACAAACAAGCACATTACAAAGATATTAAGTTCTATTTTACTGCAATATATTTTACGGTGTTGGGTGAACTGTAAAACTCCTGTAAATAGAGCCTGGTCTTCAGTTTGGACTTTATTACTGTGGCCAAGTCAAGGTTCATAATTTTTTCTTCATAAACAAATAAAAAAAGAAAGTTTGAACCGGTTTTCGTATTAATAACTTTAACTACCGGTAGTCTTAAAGACTTGAAAAAGCATCTTCCCACCACACTTTTATGATAAAAAAAAAATAGTAATAAAAAGATAGATAGATAGATAGATAGATAGATAGATAGATAGATAGATAGATAGATAGATAGATAGATAGATAGATAGATAGATAGATAGATAGATAGAAAGATAGATAGATAGATAGATAGATAATAAGCCGCAGCAAGACACAGCGTTAATTACCACCTCTGCCACAACATGACGACCTAAGGTTTCCCACTAATTTGGCACACGCCACTTATTTTCAACCACGGTCCGGAATCCGAGATTAAAGCTGGTGTTACATGTCTTGTCTAAAGTTAATTTGTCTCCTTGCCAAACACGGGCCTCTGTTTGGCCAAACAGCACTTAGGCACAATTGTTCTCAAGCGTTTAAAATCTGCCTCCGTCTACACTGATGTCTCATGGCTTTAGTCTCATTATTGCGACACTTGCCGCTATTTCTTCTTAACACGTTCATAAACATAAACTGAAGGTTAGCCTTGTGGACAGGGTGCAGGTGACAGGCGTCTGAATCCCTTTGGGGTGTCTGCAAAATCACAACAGTTAGGGGGGCTGCCCATAGAGTACGGAGTGCTCGATTTTGACGACTTTTGATCCTGACCCCCTCCCCCCCCCCCACACACAATATACGCTTTTCAAATACGATTTTTACTAAAATCAATTTTCTAAAATTTTCTAAATTCATCACCAAAACTGAAAAGGGTAAGTATAGCTCTCCAGACCCCCCCCCCCTCCCCCGCCGCTTTTCGCTGGGACCCCAAATCCAAACGTACTTACTTTATGGATGGCTTTAAGTATGGGTTCTCTCACTGCAACCCCCCCCCCCCCCCACCACGGCAGGTAGTTGGGGAGATACAAACTGCGGATCTATTTCCATGCTTTCAGCAGTCTAGCACGATGAATCATTTCAACAGGTGTTTGGGACCTCGGGCATTGTTCTTCTATTACGTTTTTGTTCCATTCACCCGCTGTTTAAAGAAGGATTGTCTTTTTGCTTGCCATCTTTCTTACTTTGTCTTTTTTAATGGATCAGCCACCACAGGGAAATAGCATTTGGTGTTTTGTTCGAGATACGGATAGCACTGAGCACATACTGACAGCTACACAGGTGAGAAAAAGTTTCCAGGAATTCGCAGCTTTCGATCTGTGAACAGGTGAGAGGTTTTAAAATCGGGTGAATCGGTTTAGATGGAACATGTCTTTACATGGTACATCTGTTACCCCTCATTGACAAATTTATATCATGGCGTGATAGGTCAGGAATCTTTGGATTGCTTTGGTGTAATATAATATCATGGGCCATTTTTTTTTATTTTGGGGGGGGGGGGGGAGGGGGTGTCACAAACAGCAGTTTGTGTTATTAGATGGATTGGATTACAGGTTGGAATGCCGTTGTGTGTTATGTCTTAGGTTACGTATCTTGTAGTTCTATACAGAATCGAGATAGTTACAGTCGCTTAATATAGCCCAGTAAATGGAAGGGTTGATGAGATTTTGCTCTGAAACGATGTCAGGGATGGGATAAGATGGGATGGGATGGAAGGATGGATGGATGGAAGAACAGATATATGGGTGGATGAGTGAATTGGTGAATTAGTGAATGGGTGGGTGGGTGGATGGATGGATGGATGGAAGGATGGGTGGATGGAAGAACAGATATATGGGTGGATGAGTGAATTGGTGAATTAGTGAATGGGTGGGTGGCTGGATGGATGGATGGATGGAAGGATGGATGGATGGAAGAACAGATATATGGGTGGATGAGTGAATTGGTGAATTAGTGAATGGGTGGGTGGCTGGATGGATGGATGGATGGATGGAAGGATGGATGGATGGAAGAACAGATATATGGGTGGATGAGTGAATTGGTGAATTAGTGAATGGGTGGGTGGCTGGATGGATGGATGGATGGAAGGATGGATGGATGGAAGAACAGATATATGGGTGGATGAGTGAATTGGTGAATTAGTGAATGGGTGGGTGGCTGGATGGATGGATGGATAGTCAATGATAACAATACTGATGTTGAACTCTATACAACAACTGTGATACTTTATAAGTGTCAGGAAAAAAAATCATTGTTTGAATTTTTAAATTGGGTGAACGACGGCACATTTAATCAATAATAATCATTTAAGCACGGATTGCTAATCGCTTGTAAGAGACAGATGCCTGAGTGGCCAAGATAATGTTTGCTGGGCTGAGTTTGGGAATTTGCTTATGCACACAACGACACAGCGTCACTGCTGTACAATTGCGTATATCAGACTTAAGCCAAAAGGCAACTGACGTCTCATTGCATTCCTGAGCACGAGGGCTATCGGATAATATTATAGAAAAAGAAATGGGCCAATAGGAAAATGTAATAGTCCAATAGAATCGTATTAACGTAAGTCACCAAAGGACAGGAAAAAGGGGAATCTCAACAGTGCCAAAAAATGACTTATGCCATTAGCGTAGAGCAGTGACGAGAATGGTCTCTCTTCCAAAAAAGTGCGCCAAACCGTTTTTTACGACTTGGCTATACATGTAGTTCCTATCAACAGACTCCAAAATTATGTCCCAAAATTGCAGTGTGACTGTAACATATAGACGGACTGTTGTTTTTCATGTGAATAATTACGTGTGAGTGATCTGAATGATCTCGCACACTGAGACATTTTTTGGCCAATATTATCAGACAAACTCAACGGGTGAGTGCAGCTGTCTGACATTTAGATATCCGGTTGTTAAATGATGAATGCACTTGATACTCACACTCATGAGAGAGGAGAAACAAACAGAAAACGAGCAGTGCTAGTTGTATTATGGAAGTTGGGAACTGCTACACTGTGTGAGGCCCGAAAAATTGGTTACACGTTTACACATCTGTATAAGGTTGTGGGTATGTGACTGTTTTGAGCCAGTGTGGGGCGGGGTGCGAGTCAGCTGTGTAATTTGTTCTGCATAGCGTACACTGGAGCGTGTCCGTGTGTGCTTGTGTGTTTTCTCTGTACTGATGACTGGTGGAACTTCTAATTTTATTTTTAAGGCACTCACTCATTGGCGATCTTACCGGAGCGCGTGTCTCGGCTCTGAAATAGTCCAAATATGGCAAAAAGAAAAAGTTGCACATAGCAAAGCCTCGCGAAAGAAATAATAGAGACGATACAATAAAACGCACAGAGAAGTGGGAGACAAATCAAGCTTTCGGTATATTAACCTTCGTCAGGAAATAAAAATGTAACTTCATACAAATTTTTCTTTTTGCCATATTTTTTTTACTTGAAATTTTGCTGCGAGCCCACAGATTTTCTTTAAAAAAAAATAAAAAAATTTCGTCTCTGCTCACTCTTTGCGTTCACAAGGGATGTTAAAAAATGCGGGCACACTGCATACACATCACACACACACATACACACACACACACAAAACATACACGCATGCAAATGTAGCTTTCAAGATAAATTCTATTATTTTTATCTGTCTTATGTCTGAAGACTTTGTCTGAGCACACGTCTACTTCACAAGACTTCCAATCGGCTTGAGAGTGACATCTGTCTTGGCTTTAATGTTAATGCCTCGTAACACCTTTTGCTCTTAAGTACAAAAAAGTACGTCTGACATAATTATCTGTCACATCGCATGTTATCAGGTAAACGGATGTAACCGTCCACGTCTACGCCTCTGTCTGGTCACCATAACTCCGTTACGGTCCTTCAGGGTAATACAATGTATTCCTTTTTCGTTGTTTTCCTAAATTGATTAGTTGGAAAGGCGGACGGAAATTTCGTAGATAGTTCATTTGATTTATTCACTTACTCATCCACACGACTGTCCATCCATCCATCCACCCAATCCACACACCTATCCACCCATCGACACAGCTGCAGATTCATCCATTCGTCTACCCACCACCTACCCACCCATCCATCCATCCATCCATCCATCCCACCCACCCACCCATTCATCCATTCATGCGGTCATCTACCCACCCACCCACCCATTCACCCATCCACACAATGACTGTGCCACTTTGACACAAATGTTCCCGGCTTCTAGATCATGTAAACATGACGACGTGCGCCAAATACGTACCTACAGATGTCCTATTTACACTTATTTAAATATGGGATAAAAAGAAGCGAAACCACAGAAAGGGTCGCTCCAGCATAACCCGGATGAAAATACAGTCAAACTTGTTTAAAAGCAAAGGGAAATTTGCCTGGGAAATATCTATACCGATTATCAGGATTTGCCGCTTATGCCAATAACAGCATCTTTTGCTCATCCAAATGAACTGAACTGTAAATACAAGCCTCCACATAGTAGTCCCGCATATCTCCCATCAAACAAACAAACAAAATTACACGGTCAGCGCAGGTGCCCAATAGTTTAGCATTTGGTTCAGATGCCGCATGTCCCCAGTTCAAAGACTGTAAAACCTCCAACAAAACAAACAAATAAATAAACAAAACATTATGCCAAGGGAAAAGAGAAAGAGTGTCAAAGACAGCATTCTCTTGCCCGACTTCGAACGAACGACCAAACAGTCGTCAAATACCAGAAAACTGCAAGGAAAGTAGTTTTCCATTTAAAGTATTTTGTTTACTTGAACTCCAGAGACTATTATAGTATTGAATAACAATGCTTTTCTCTAATAATTCTGCATGTTCCCTTTAACCGCCTTGAAAAGTTGAAGAGAGAGCGACAAAAATTCTGACACTTACGCCTTAAAACAAAACAAAACAATACAATACAAAACAAATATAAACGGAAGTTACAAAGCATGGCGAAAATGATTTTATTTTCTCTCTCTCTTCCCCCCCCCCCCCCCCTTTCTGTCGCGCGTCAGCATTTTCATTTACCAATCGAGCGAAAAGTACGTCAGTATTATTAAAAGGAGAGGGGCGGGGGGGGGGAATTTGATTCAGTGAACGACGAAGGAGGTCACGAAATTAGAACAGCGTAACTAAAGGTGGCATTTGACTGGCATTTATAATCATACAGGTTGGAATGCCGTTGTGTGTTATGTCTTAGGTTACGTATCTTGTAGTTCTATACAGAATCGAGATAGTTACAGTCGCTTAATATAGCCCAGTAAATGGAAGGGTTGATGAGATTTTGCTCTGAAACGATGTCAGATATGCCAGATGAGTCGAGTAATTGACGCGGGCGTGAGAGATTTTAGGTTCGAATCCTGATCAATGCCGGGCTTTGGTGAACTGACTCTTACTGTCTCCGATGCTTTTCTCTCTCTCCCACCCTCCTCCTCCCCCAACTCCCCGACATTAGCCCAGTGGTTAGAGCACTTGGTTCAGCTGCAAAAGGTCCTAGGTTCGGATCCCGCTCAAGCGCTCTCAGATTTATCATTGTCTGTAGCTCCTTTAAAGTGGCTTTGAAAGATAACTTTCTTACACTGATTTCCTGAACCTAAAGAAACCTGAGTATTGTTATGAGATGTAGTGCATTTCGGTATGTAAAAATGATGGTGTGCATTGGTTTTTATCATTCCTACGCAATCTTTGTTACTAAATCAACATCGACATATCAGTACGTCAGAACACCAACCATAAACGTCCATAAACTCCTTAAACAGCCTGTCAAAGCTTTCCTCTCTGCGGGCTGTACGTCGCTCCAGTAACGATATTTTGCTATGACCCACAGTCCTCATCCCAGTGCAGTGTCTTTTCAGTATCCTTCCAGGTTAGCCCCAAACTAAAATAAACTAATATATGTACTTAAGCCTTCTTCATCTTTATTAAATCATGCTTGCTAGTTTGTTTGCTTTGAAGGTTTTTCAAGGCCGGTGTACTCAAGAGCGTAACTGCATTTGATGACGCTTCTATGCAACTTTGTCCAGGTTGTCCAATTTCAGAGGTACCACTAAGGTTGGCGAGGCCTGGGGCAAAGTAAAAAAGAAAAAGCCCTTGAAAGGTGGAATTTCCTGCACTAAAATGGCCAGCTTCCTCTTCACCATCTCAGTCCATATCTAGGCCCCATGACATGTTCTCTATGTGTACCCTGGCCCAGCTACGCCACTGTTTTTAGGTCTCTTGGTAAGAAAAGGGCGGAGTTTCTTGTATTTTTATATAATGGATATAGGTGGATTTGAATAGCCTGGCTTTACTTTCTCCTTCTGCTCAGGTTAAACGTTAGTACAAAGTTGAACCTGTTCAAACACCCACCCATTACGTATTTATCTTATTCAGTGCCTTTCTCCCTTCATTTATCTTCCTTCTCATTTCCCCCCCCCTCCACCCAGCCTCTTTATACAGCCATTGCAGGCTCCATTGTTAGTGACACGTACCTCACATATCACATCTTTACTTATGAATAGACAACGAATTAAAAGTCTGCCCTCGGCTCAAAAGAGAAGACAACTTGTGTGCAAATCTAAGGACGTTCTCTCACACAAAAGGTTACACACGATGCGTTTCTTTGACAAGAATTACAAAAAATTTCCTCAGGTAATTCATATTTTCTCCAGAATTTATTGACTCAAGTTCGTTGAGTCAAGTGAAATTAAAAATAGCACGACGTGGCAATGAAATGAGGCACGAATGTTTGCTAAACGTCTCGTTTGGGACCATTTTTTAATCCATCCTCATCCTATGAAAATAGTTCATACAGGGGGTTTTGGGGGTGGGGGTGGGGGGGGGGTGGTGGAGGAAAGTCTACGCTTGAATTAAAAAGCCCAGTTTTATTTATACTTTCGTTTTCAGCAGTTTCTAGTACTGCCAGCGGGCAATCACTGTGTCTTGCCAAGAGTTTTTGAGCTGCACATTGTAATCTTATAATATTGGTACTTTGCATTTGTAGATGTTTGAAAACTCTAGCAAAATAGTAAACATTTCTAGAGAGCCAATTTCATATTTGCACTGATTGCGCTGCTATGGAAAATTAGCAAAGACAATTTGTCTAAGGGCAGTAATAGGGTTCAAGACATCAAGTCTTGTATCATTGACTACCGACCACTCTGTTGGTCGTCCGGTCGTACAAGTGGTGAGAGCGTCTGAGGCCAGGCGTATGAAATACGTACATGGGGGAAGCAGTTGGGGGGGGGGGGGGGTGGGAGGTGTAGGTCAAAATCACTAAAATTAAGCTTACATACTTTAGGGACAACCGTTGTCTGGTAGTCCGTAAAAAAATAATAAAAAACTCGAAAAGGGCGGGATCTCTTTACTTGGACTTTTTACAGAACTCTTGATGAAACGAAAGCAACGTGACCGCACAACTGCAGGTGGTAAATCCTTTTAAAAATTCAAGTATTTCATGAAATCTTTGAAGGAATTTCAATTTTTCATTTGACTGACACAGAGAGAGAGAGAGAGAGAGGAGAGAGAGAGAGAGAGAGAGAGAGAGAGAGAGAGAGAGAGAGAGAGAGAGAGAGAGAGAGAGAGAGAGAGAGAGAGAGAGAGAGAGAGAGAGAGAAAACACGAAACGTATAATGAAAAAATTTCACGTAAAAGTAGAAAAGATACATTTTGGGCTTCATTACTTGCTCCTACATGGATAAAACAGGCTGCCCTCCGCGTAGCGAGAGGTAAAACACAGAAGAGGGCAGAGTGCCGCGGCTCCAAGCTACAGGGAAGAAGGCGAACACCACTTTTTGTTTGTGCTGTTTCCATTTTCTGAAAACCTGGAGATCGTTTAGTATAGAGAAGAAATCTAACAAATGTAAACTTTGACAATGGTTTAACATGCCTTGCCGCCCTTATCAAGCTGTTTCACAGTTCCAATTTATTGTAACTCCTTGTCATGATATCTCAAGCCGCAAACATTCAACGTGGTTGAATTTCTCTCAGCTGAGCAAAAAGGGGAGCTGGAACAAACAAGAACTAAGGGGGCAATTACTTTTCCATGCTTGAAAGTTGAATGATGAACCATATATGAAGAACTTAGAACGAAGAACTATGAACGATGAACCATGAACTATGAACTATAAACAACCCACGTGCCGCCTACCTGAGACAAGAACCTCCAGACTTCAACATCGTTATGTTCACCAGGTAATCATTATGTATAAATTACATCTCACTGCCGTTCTAGGAAAACAAATTTGAGCCGAGTTTTTACCAAAGGACATACAATACAGCATTAAAAGCTTGGCGGCTGCCAGGTTTATCTGAATTTGATATCCATATTTTTTTTGTGCCAGATACTGATATCCTAATTTTGCCAACAAAGCTCTCGAAACTTTATACCTAACCTGAACAATAACAAAGGGAAAAAAAACACAAAACAGCAACAAGAAAACGTGGATAGTTTTTGTTGGCGTTTATTTTTCTGGGTCTGTTCTATTTTTGTCCCTCTTTCTCCGGTGTGTGTTTTCTCTTTGTTTGAGGAGGGTGAATGAGAAATAGCATCTACACTGATACAGAGAGAGAGGAGAGAGAGAGAGAGAGAGAGAGACAGACAGACAGACAGACAGGGAGAGAGAGGGAGGGAGGGAGGAGGAGACGGAGAGAGATAGAGACAGAGAGACAGAGAGAGATATAGAGAGAGACAGAGAAAGACAGACAAACAGACTGAGAGGGACAGACAGAAAGTTAGATTCAGTCAGACAGATAGAGAGAGAGAGATAGACAGACAGACACAGAGAGACACGAAGAAGAGAGAGGCAGAGAGAGAATGACAAAGACAGAGGGGGAGACAAAGAGAAGAAGAGTATATATAGACCACAAAAACACTGCTACAAATAAAAAAAAAATGGAAAGAAAAGAAACAGAAAAAGCTCCACTCAAGCAAAACGGTGAACATGCGAATGTCACATTAACGTACATGAAGAGGCAAAATAAGCCTTTACATATTTGCGCTTATGTTATTCAAACGTCAGACTACAACAACAACAACAACAACAACAACAACAACAGCAGCGACAACAACAACAGCAATACTGACGCCACACCACCCCAATTTTTACAGCAATTTTTCATCAACTTCCAATTTGACCTTGTATTCAGTGAAGCATAAGTTTGAAACAGAATGTATTTTTATACTAGTGCAGTGGTTCTCAAATTTGTTTCGCGTACCACGCTTACCACGGCTGGCTTTATCAGACACAACCCGCCCCATCCGCCAGAAACTTGATTATACACAATCGGTCGATACAAAAGCCATTAGGTTATATTAGTTGACACTTAAGAAAATTAATTTTATAATAATTTTTTTTTGAGACTACCTGTGGGGCTGGGCAAAGGGCCAAATTGTCACCACAATGAATCACACCCCCCCCCTCCTCGCCACCTATTTTTCTTTATTTATCTTTTGGGAATAAGATACTTTATATGGCACGCCGCTGGGGACTGGGCAACGTTGGTCTAGAGGCAAGGTGCTCGCCTCTCATACCGAAGGTACCCTGTTCGATCCCCGGTCGGTGCAGGCATGTTGGATTTGGGGGGGGGGGGGGGGGGAGGAAGATTCCTGTCCCTGATCCTATGGTAGGTAGGATCGTGCACCTAGTTTTCTCGGATATTGACGAAAAATTCGGAGGGCCCGTGTGCAGGTTGCGCACGTTACATATACCCCGGCAGTTGAAAGTAGAAAAGAGCAGGCCGAACAAGGCCGCTACCCTGGCAAAAACTAATAAAAACCAATCTTTACCACAGATACACACGGAAATAACAACAACAATAGTGAGATGTAAATGCTTAGCGCAGCGAACCTCCTAAAATAAAGACCTAAAAACTCGCCACTGAGGACTCACACTTTGAGAATCACTGAGATACTGTAATCTCTACAGGTCTAGTTACACAACCCAACATGCCAGGCAGACAAAAAAGAATGTTATGTTATTATCTGATCTCGTAATAGAAAGCTGTCAGTTCAGGTCAAAAAAATCTGCTACTGGTAACATGTAATCCAGTACAACCTGTTTCATGAACTGGTACGCTAGCATGGTATCAGTGGGCGTGCACCTGTCGGTGCAAACGGCCAGGGCGGAGGAGGTTTCATCTAACCCAACGGCCACATGCTAGGGCACAATGTGACCCTCAGTACTTGAGTCCTTCACATTGGCCCCCGGTAGCGGTGTGGTCATAGGCTTGTTTGCCTAAATCACAGACGAAGAATTGAGCAAACTTCCCGGACGCAGCTTCGAAGCTGGCGGCAGCAGGCCAGTGGTTGATTGATAGGGCAGATGGCAATATACCGTCACTCTGGCCTGGATATCGTGACACAGAGCATCCACCTGTATTGGTGTTCTTTGGTTTGGGTCTTTCACCCTAGTCAGTTGGGACTGCGAGGCTGTGGAGTAGCCTACAGGCAGCCGGTCAGGCAATATGACTGTCCCTCTGGCATCCTCCTGCACCTGGATACATTTCCAGTCGTCTTGACCCTGTCTTGCCACTTGGATAAGTTGTGTCCAGGCGAGAGAGTGAGTCTGATGTTTGCGCAGCTCTTTCTCACTAAAAACAAATTCTTTGCGCCAGTCTTAACAGTCACCTCGTCTTCTTTCATCTTTGTCTCGTCTTCTTTCCTCTCAAAATTCCAACGGCGATGGGCGAGTGCGGTGGCAGCAGGTTCGGATAGACTGGAAGCTGTTAGCACAGACCTACACGTTGGTGGCTGTGGGCTATGGTCGCTTCATCGTCGATTGAAGTGGAGGCGTGGGGAGGCAGCACCCACAGTAGCTGAGCAGCCTTATTTAAGGATAGCACTGCTCACCTCAACTGAGGAAGGGGCTAGAAAAGGTGCCCTAAAGAAAGCCCACTTCACATCACCCTGACTGGTATACCGCGACCAGTGGGGATCCCTTTTTGCGGTCGAAACAAAAAGAAATTCAGCTTACTCAGGCTAGGAGCCTGGAATATACGCACACTACAGGACAACTCAAACAACCCGGAAAGACGCACTGCACTTATTGCCATTGAGCTCAGCAGGTACAACCTGGACATAGTGGCACTCAGTGAGACCAGACTCCCTGATAGTGGCCAACTCAAAGAGCTCAGTGGTGGATACACCTTCTTCTGGAAAGGCAAGGGTGCAGACGAACCGAGACAGCATGGTGTTGGGTTTGCAATTAAAAATGACCTTGTCAGAAACTTGCAGTCCATGCCAATTGAAATAAATGACAGGCTAATGACACTCAGGATCCCAGTTGGGAAAAGCCAGTCAGCCACCCTCATTGGCGCACATGCGCCCACCATGACAAACCCAGGTGAAGCCAAAGACAAGTTCTATTCTGATCTAGAATCTGTCATATGCTCTGTCCCGGCAGCTGATAAGCTGATTCTCTTGGGGGACTTCAATGCTAGGGTTGGCTCCGAAATCTCAGCGTGGCCAAATGTTTTGGGCCCTCATGGAGTTGGTTCATGCAATAACAATGGGTTGCGCTTACTTACTTTGTGCGCTGAATTTGGCCTGTTCATTACCAACACAAATTTTAGTCTCCCCGTGAGAAACAGAACGTCATGGATGCATCCCCGCTCAAAGCATTGGCATCTCATAGACTATGTCATTGTGAGGAAGACTGACAGAAAGGATGTCCTTGTAACAAAGGCGATGTGTGGTGCCGAGTGTGGAACTGACCACAGACTCATTGTTTGCAAGCTCAGACTAACATTGAGGTGCAATAGACGCCCTCAAGGAAAAGCGCCACCTAAACGCCTAAATGTTTCAAAACTCTGCTCAGCTGAGAAACAGAGCGAGCTCTCCTCAGAACTCTCCTCAAAATTGGATTGCGTGACTTTTGACCCTGAGAACATTGAACAGAGCTGGACTGACCTAAATACGACTGTACACTCTTGCGCCAGCAGCACAGTTGGTTTTCCTGTCCGCAAGCACCAGGACTGGTTCAATGATAATGATAATGAAATCAAAGTGCTCATCAAAGAAAAAAATAGTCTCATCCAAGCTCACTGCAGTGACCCCTCTTCCACAGCAAAAGCTGATGCACTGCGTGCATGTAAGGGTGTACTCCAGAAGAAGCTGAGGAAAATGAAAAATGACTGGCTTGAAGAGCGAGTAAGAGAAACTCAGAAATATGCCGACACAAACAACACTAGAAAGTTCTTTGAGAGCCTCCGAGCTGTGTTTGGACCATCCCGCTCTGGCACTACGCCACTTCTTGCGTCAGATGGTTCAACACACATTGTTGAATTGAATGCCATAATTCAGCGTTGGGCAGAACATTTCGGAGGTGTGCTAAATCGGCCATCAAATATAAATACTGAGTCCATTGACCGCCTCCCTCAGACTCCTATTAATTCAGCTCTTGCCAAGCCATTCACAGCAAATGAGACCCGGACTGCCACAAATCAGATGTCCTTTAACAAATCACCAGGCGTGGATTCAATTCCTGCTGAGGTGTATGCCTTCGGTGGAGAAAAGCTTATTGAAAGGCTGACCGAGTTGTTCAATCATATGTTGAAAGCAGGAAAGCTGCCTCAGGACTTCAAAGATGCTTCAATCATCCATCTGTACAAAAACAAAGGGGACAGCCAAGTCTGTGACAACCATCGGGGAATCTCTCTACTTTCAATTGCTGGCAAAATATTGGGAAGAATGCTTCTGAATCGCCTTCTTGATCACCTCTCGTCAAATGACTTGCTTCCCGAGAGCCAATGTGGCTTTCGTAAAGAGAGAGGAACGGCGGATATGATCTTTGCTGCCAGACAGATTCAGGAAAAATGCATGGAACAAAATAAAGCGCTGTACATCACATTTGTTGACCTCACAAAAGCATTTGACACAGTGTGTCGTGAAGGCCTCTGGAAAATCTTGGCGAAGTTTGGGTGTCCACCCGAATTCATCACAATAGTGCGCCAGTTTCATGATGGCATGCAAGCTGCAGTCAAGAGCAACGGCAGTGTTTCAGAGCCCTTTGCTGTCACAAATGGGGTAAAACAGGGTTGTGTCTTAGCCCCAACTCTGTTCAGCATCATGTTCTCTGCAATGCTACAAGAAGCCTTTAGCTCTCCTCCTCAAGGGGTAAGCATCAAGTACCGAACTGATGGCAGTCTATTCAACCTCAGGAGACTTCAGGCAAAAACCAAAACCAAAAGTACTCAAGTCTGTGACCTACTATTTGCTGATGATTGTGCACTTCTGGCACACGATGAGGATAGCATGCAAAACTGTGTTGATAAGTTCTCTAGTGCCTGTGACAACTTTGGCCTCACAATAAGCACAAAGAAGACGGAAGTGCTCCATCAGCCTACTCCAGACGACAAGTATTCTGTGACCCCAAATATCAAAGTCCATGACAGTCTTCTGAAGGTGTCGGAGAACTTCACCTATCTTGGCAGTACACTGTCTTCCGCGGCTCGTGTTGATACTGAAATTCTCTCAAGAATCAGCAAAGCCAGCTCTGCATTTGGCAGGCTTCGAAAGAGAGTATGGGATGTTGCCGGCATTCGCACAGACACTAAGCTGAAAGTGTACAATGCTGTGGTCCTTCCCACCCTACTCTATGGGGCTGAAACCTGGACAGTGTACCAATCGCATGCCAGAAAGCTAAATCACTTTCATCTGGCCTGCCTTAGAAAGATCCTAAGGATCAAATGGCAGGATAAAATTCCAGACACTGAGGTCCTCAATCGTGCCAAGGAATTGAGCATCTTCTGCCACCTGAAAAAAATTCAGCTACGTTGGGCAGGACATGTTGTCAGAATGCCCGACTCCAGACTCTCTAAGCAAATCTTCTTCTCTGAGCTCTCCAATGGAACGAGGAATGTTGGGACCTCAAAGAGACGTTACAAAGACACTCTCAAGCAATCACTGAAGGCCTTTGCCATTGATGTGAGTGAGTGGGAAAAGCTCTCGCTTGATCGAGCAAATTGGAGGGCGGCCCTTACCAGAGGCAGCAAAGCATGGGAAGCTGACAGAGTCCAGCAGGCTATCAAAAAAAGAGAACGGCGCAAGAAAAGGCCCAGTGGTACTGAACCAACGGAGCACTCTTGTCACTTATGAGGAAGGGTCTTCAGGGCAAAAATAGGACTTATCAGTCACATGAGAAGCCATAAGTCATGAAAGAACAGTCTTTCCATTCTGTCCTCTGTGTCCTTTACTTCTCTTTATTGTCCATGTGTTGAAATTCTCAACAATTTCTGTTCTTTATTCCTCTGGTGTTGTTAAGGTCATCATCATACCTGATGGACGAACTATTATTATAATAGAAAGCGCAGCACGCACGAGTGCCCATAACTTGCGTAGCTGAACTCAAGCTTGTCATACCCTCGATAGACCGTAAACTATGCCCGTAAGAATAAGGTAATGATAGTTTACGGTGGCCAGCGGAGTTCCTGGGTCAAAACGTGGACAGTTTAACAGCTCGTCTAGTCAAAGCACTAATTATGTCGGAGCTGGCCTTGTGAGGTCATAATTCATTTAACTTATTTAGGCACTTCATCCTGAATGAAGACTCTAGTGCTAAAAGTACGTAAGTCACAAAATATCTATTAAGGGAAGATCGATCCTAAAAATTGAAATTTCTGGTGAAATCAGGCACATCTTGCCATGAATTTTCTGAGCATTTGCTTCACAGTCATTCTGTGATGTATGATGTGTTCAGCCTTCAAAACTCAATCTGATGTCTCGCAAATGCGATTTATTTCTTTGGACGAAAGCATTTCTTTCACTGTGCTAATTCTGACCGAAATGAAATTTACGCTGCAGCGAAAAGACGCTAAGGTACACTAATTCTTTCAGATATTCAGGCACAGGGCTTAAGACTCCGCAAAGAAACATTTTCGCCACAAACAGTTTCAAATCTCGGAAAATGTGTCGTCACTACTCTTAGCAGTGCAGATGTGTGGTGATGCTCCATCATGTCCGAGACCAACTCCTTGATAGTATGCCCCAGGGTCCAGACACCCTTTGATCGGATGCCCCTTGTAATGAATGCCCGGTACCGTTGCCCCCTCTGTCCAGCCCCCCCCCCTTCTGCACGACAGTGAGCACTAGGATCATCAAATGGCAAATCATTTTGTACACACATGGAATAAATACTGAGGGATCATAACCTAACATAACCTAAACGTCAACTTCGACCAAAATTACAATTGACAGATGAAAAGTGCCGTTTTGCCCAGGCTGGGTCCCACGATTTATTTACCAGTTTGAGAAACCGGGTCACAAACGCCATGCATGTCAATGTTGTTGTTGTTTCTACCTGTAAAAAATGTAAAAAAATTTCCCCGTTGTATGAAACTGATACCGGAGCACTGGCGTCATGCGGATGTAAACAGCTGTGATATAGCGGGCGATAGCGTGATAACCACCCACTGCTCATATTTCCTTGCTCCGTCACGGCGTCTCGATGAAATCTTACTGGGTCGTTTCATTTTAAAATACATCAATTTTCTCAATGCCAGATTTTATGGTGTGCCAAAATAAACTTGATACTTCAGACCGGCGCTCACAGCAATGGAAATGGAACGCACAGTAACAGAAATATAACGCGCAGTAAGACAAGTAATCACAAACCAAATGAAACATAATGGACAGCACTAGTAAGTTAACATACAATGATGGAAATACAACCCACAGTGATAGAAATATGACTCACTGGAAATATAACGGCAGCAATAATAACATGCAGCAATAGAAATATAATACTCAGCAGTTGAAATATAACATACGGCAACACAAATGTAATTCACAGAACTAGAAATATAACACCCAGCAATAAAAGTACAACGCATAACATTAGAAAAAATAACGGACAGCAAATATTGGGCAAGAATAGAAATATCACAGTAATGGATGCAGCACAGTAAAGCCGATACCAATTACTTACTTATACTTATAGTGGTTATTAAGACCAGTGACCCTCGGCACTTAGTTATTTATTCGTGCCCGGTTTGTGGCTATTTTCCGAAAAAACAAACAAACAAAAACCCACATAATTATGTAGCCATTTTGTCCATGAAAATTTGTATTAATGTTGCCCACCTGAGTCTCTAAAACTAATATTTTCCGAAAAACTCAATATCACACAAAAGAAATCCAATTTGTTAACTTGGCCAAAAGTTGTCCCTTCTAATAATTTTTAGTTTTCAAATAACTGTAAACGACAAACTTATAATCAATAAACAGATCTGCATCAAGAAATTAACACACGATCATCTTTCAAAATATTGTCATCATACTGACCGACTAATTAATAGTAGAGGGCTATTGTGTAGGGATGCATAGTATTTTAAACATTCGGCTATAGCTGAACAGTGAACACAAATTAGCAATTTCTCTATGCAGCTTTGTGATTGGACAACGGCAGCCAATAGTTCCAATATTAATGTTCTCCATTAACTACATATGCCATCTTCCCTTTCCTGCTTTCGATGTCTTCAAATAATTTATTTCCTCATGCAGTACGAAACCGCGCACAGGAAACGACAAAGAAAAAAACAAAAAACAAAAAACACCTTCTGTTATTCACACGAAAGCAATCATTAGAAAAACTATCTTGAAAGAAATACAGTGGCTTTATAACTTTGTACTGTGCTCACTTCCAAAGTTCCTATCTCCTCACAGCTTAATATTCAAAACACGTGTAGAAAGAAACACTTTTTTGCATGCTCCACATAACAAATACTCCAAATACTATATTAAACAATATACAGTCGCTCCAGAACTTCGAACTGTGATAACTTCCTAAGTTCCTACCTACTCAATAACATCCTAAGGAAGAACAACTTCTTTGCATACTCCACATTACAAAATAAAAAGCCAATCTGAAACTGCAACGAAAATGTAGACGTCTCCTAAACACAAATGATACGCCAACCTTTATCGCGTAAGATTTCCCTCAAAAGATTTTGCAATTCACGCTGCAGGCAAATAGAAGATAAAGAAAGCACACACGGCACAAACTTCATCAACGAATATATTTATGTACCGGTACTTCCAAAAAAATCACCACCTCAACACAGGATTGCTGAAGGAAATGATGAAAAAATGATAAACACAGGTCTTAAAGTGAAGGGCCGCAGTCCCTGCTCTATAATGTTTTGGAGTAAGCCTAGCGTAGCAAAGCAAAGGTTCTGTGATGATAGCGGCGGGCGTGAAGGCTGAACGGCTTGCTGACTGAGGGGGCGGAGGTTCTTCGGGCGAAAAGGGGCCATCCTTAAAGTGCCGTATAAAACTTACCACCCCTTTTTCTCGGGATACGTAGGCTCGGTTTTGACAATTACACCCTGCCCCGTCCCCCAAATAGCACGTTTTTTAAATATCATATATATATATTTTTTCAATACGCTTGGCTTCAACTCCAACACTAACCTATAGTCCGAGCTAGACTGGCAAGAGTGAATCATATTTTGGCCTTGGTGTTTTAGGAAGTTATAAGTAAGTGACATCAAGCAAAGACTAGTATTTTGTCTGTTTCACTTCATTTCTGATGTATTCTTTCTGTTTCTACTCTATTTTTTACCAGTAAAAACAACTGTTAACTTAACTGAACTTCCAGACACCCCCCTCCCCAAATCTCCAAGCTTTCCATAATACTATACCAGTGGCAATTGCAATTCTCTCCTCCCCCCCTTCCCCCTCCTCCAACTTCCGACCGTACGTACTTCATGGATGGCGCTATCAAAGCAAAGTTTGAACAACCAGGGGGTGGGGAGGCTGGGAGGGGGTGGAGGAGGTCGGGTCAGTTCCCTGGATACAGAGGAAACACAGAGGGGGGGGGGGGGAGATGGACAGACGGGGGGGGGGGGGGAGATGGACAGACAGGAAGGGAGAGAAACGGAACCAGAAGGGCAAATTTAGTTAAGATAAACTGCGGAAGTCAGGTCAGAGTTACAATCAGCACATTTATATAATAATTATGTGAGATTTATCCTACATGATAGATCTAATAATACTAAAGAGGGCGGTATACATTTTGGGAGTAAAAAAAAAATCTTGAGGCTGGAAAAATGGGAGGGAAATAAAAAAGAAAGGTGTGGGGGTGGGGGGTTGGGGGAGGGGGGGGGGTGGACCACCAAATATAGGCTAATTGCAAAGAGAAAAGTTCTGCCATCTCCAGAAAACAGTAAATTCTCTTTCTTTTATTTCTGTCTGTCAAGCTTTGTGTAAGGTAAATTTGTTACTTATAAAGACAGACAGACAGACAGACAGACAGATAGGCAGGCAGACACATATAATTATATACAACCAGACAGACAAACACACAAACAAATAGACAGACGGGCAGACAGACAGACACACAAATAGATAGATAGATAGATAGATACATAGATAGATAGATAGATAGATAGATAGATAGATAGATAGATAGATAGATAGATAGATAGATAGATAGATAGATAGATAGATAGATAATTAGGTAGATAGATAGATATATAGATAGATAGATAGATAGATAGATAGATAGATAGATAGATAGATAGATAGATAGATAGATAGATAGATAGATAGATAGATAGATAGATAGATAGATAGATAGATAGATAGATGAACGAGAAGCGGGCGGAATTTAAAGGGAAAAAAAAAGAAACTCCTGCAGAGACAATACAATCTTATCCCTTTGCTTGCAGATAAGACATTTCCCCGCCATTCTGCCTCATTTTAATTAATTCCCGAAAGATGAATTTCTTTTATCATATGCAGTCTTTCACGAACCTCTATAATAGTGAAGTGCACTCGAAAGTTTTGAATGAATTAAGAAAATCCTGTACAAGCCTCATAAAAGCGTACAGACTTTGACGTGTGGAAAAATGGCTCTGTCACAAATACTCTTGTATCTCTATTTGCTGGCCCTATCACGAAACTACGCAAATGCGGAGTGTCAAATTTTACGGGCGAGGGAAAACCCGGTTTCATTTGAAAATGTATTCCTTAATCTTAAGTATCGAGGGTTGGCAGGCAACCAGAATGTTTTATGTCCAGAACAGACAAATTGAGCAAAACAATTTTGAAATGTGTAATTTTAGTGAAAATTCAAGTAATTGCAATGATTTCAACACGGTCGCATGCATAGTGTCATTGGGTTATGAAATAAAGACACACACTTCGTGTCTTCGACATCTGCAGGCACTGAATGATTATTATATAAAATAGGACATTACATATTCTGGTTGATAACCCTCAATAATTATGTTGTAGTTATTTAAATCAACAATTGAACTCCTTATTAATCAACAGGAACTAGAAAATATAAAATTCTTTCAAGTAGTTCACAGAAATTTGGCACACACAAAAAAAGTCGTCATCTGTATGAAATACCACTTACAGAACGCCTCACCCAGTCAAATGCAAACTCTAAGCGCTTTATTGCCATTCTAATTCAACTCACATTCAATTCACCGATGCAAGAATATATACCTATTATTAATGTTAACATGGGGCAAGGGCCAGAAACGATTGTGCCTGCTTTCCATAAATTCAAAAGACCTTGTGCTTTCGGACGTTTCTTGAACATGTCGATGTTTTTTATATCTCTGAAGTTTTGAGGCAGCGAATACAATGTTGGGCGCACATACACCCGAGCGCTCGAGCCAATGCACTTGCGCCGTTTCGTGGTTGGGCCAAACATCTATATTGTTTTTCTATACCCAACTCCAGAAGTTGGTAAGTAGGTGGATGTTGGCAATAGACCTTGGACACTAGGGCTCTTGGCAAACATGTTAAGTATAGACAGAACTTGTTGGAGTTGGAAGAATCAACATAATCAAGGATTTAAAATTTGCTGTTGAATGCACATGGGGAGAGCAAACTTATATTCCTTCATCGGACGTTCCGATTAATTCTGAATTTCTACATATTTACCGTTCACTTAAGATTGTCGCTGGCATGAATCATTTAAAAAAAAAAAAATCTTCAACATGACATCGGCTTCGTTCATTGAGTTCTTATTAACAATGCAAAACGTACATTGTAGAATATCTGTCCAGTTTTATCAGTTATAATAAAGGAAGTGCTTAGAGAGGGAGTAAATGTAAGCACACATTTAGAAGGGGGGGGGGGGCGCATGTGTCCCTCTGTAAGCATACATTTAGAGCGGGATATGTGTCCCTCTGTAGGCACTTGCTTAGAGGGGCTCGTGTCCCTCCGTAAGCACTTGCTTAGATGGGGACATGTGTCCCTCTGTAAGCACTTGCTTAGATGGGGACATGTGTCCCTCTGTAAGCACTTGCTTAGATGGGGACATGTGTCCCTCTGTAAGCACTTGCTTAGATGGGGACATGTGTCCCTCTGTAAGCACTTGCTTAGATGGGGACATGTGTCCCTCTGTAAGCACTTGCTTAGATGGGGACATGTGTCCCTCTGTAAGCACTTGCTTAGAGGGGGACAGGTGTGTATGTCCTTCTGTAAGCACTTGCTTAGAGGGGGACATGTGTCCCTCTCTAAGCACTTCCATAATAAAATGCAAGACAAAAATACTCAGTTCTGTGCTACTGGATTTCTCTCTCTCTCTCTCTCACATACACACAGTGTCTCTCTCTCTCTCTCTCACACACACAGTGTCTCTCTCTCTCTCTCACACACACAGTGTCTCTCTCTCTCACACACACACAGTGTCTCTCTCTCTCTCTCACACACACAGTGTCTCTCTCTCTCTCACACACACACACAGTCTCTCTCTCTCTCTCACACACACACACAGTGTCTCTCTCTCTCACACACAGTGTCTCTCTCTATCTCTCACACACACAGTGTCTCTCTCTCTCTCTCTCACACACACAGCGTCTCTCTCTCTCTCTCTCTCACACACACAGTTTCTCTCTCTCTCACACACACACAGTTTCTCTCTCTCTCTCCTTAAAAAGACCGTAAAGTGACCGCTATCGCGCCCATGCACCATTAAACCCAAATTCAAACTCCCTCTCGCTCTCTGTCACTGCCTCTGTCTCTGTCTGTCTGTCTGTCAGTGTCTCAGTCGTCTGTCTGTATGTCTGTCTGCCAGCCTGTTTGTTTATCTGTCTTCTCTCCCTCTCTCTTTCTCTCTCTCTCTCTCTCTCCCTCTCTCTCTCCTCCATATCTCCCTGGGTCATCGTGCCACCGAGGTCATAATAATTATGACTGATTTCCAAGGCTGAATCAAATTACCAATCAAGATGTCTCATACACTTGCCATGTCTTTCGTAACCCCCTTTTTCTTTCATTTGTTCCCAAATCCAGAGACGAGAAAACACAAATTTTGTAAACACCACAGTTTCACGATTATATCGATGGTGTCGGGCGCAAACCAGCCAAGTCAAGACAAGCAAATTTTACAGGAGGAACAAAAAGTTGCGGATAACAAACAGGGAAATGTACTTAGCTGGTTTGAATGTTTCTATTGAATTATGGTAAGAGCCATTTTCACAGACGATGCGGGGTTCCTATCTTCATGAATTGGTACTATAAACAGAAATATGAAATTTTCGGACTTAGCCGGTTTGCGCCCGACACCATCGATATGTCATTTACAACGCCAGTAATGAACTCTTCAACAGACTGACCACTCGCGGGGTCTGAGTGACCGACATAGCTGACCACAGCACAAGCACGGACAATGGTCACCAATAGTCCATTTGTTATCAGACAAAACAGTATTATTATTACAGCGGAGATAATCGCTCTGATCGATTATATAACCACATAATCAGCTATCAGGTAACTACGATATTCGGCTCAGTACAGAAATCGATCAATGACGAGTAAGGACCGAGGGCACCAACTTCATTTAGCCCTATCATGCTATGAGAAAAGACTGTATAGGCCAAGACAACATTTTACAGGAGATACAAACCGCTTCATTTGTTAAATTTCCACTTTGTGATAACCTAAAAAAACTACTAGTCAGACCCGTAACCCCGAGATGAGAAATAATAATAAACATAACAGTAACAGACCGAAGGTATTGCCATAACCCTCTAACTCCCGGACTTAGAGACTTAGAAAGCCTTAGATACCAAATATTATTATAATGTCTAGGTATTGTTGATTTCTCCTGAAAACTGTCAGCTATTATCCATGTATTTCAGTTCATCTTTTAAAAAAACAATGTATCTTAGAAGGCAAGCAAATCTATTTTAAACTAGTCAAATAAAATGCAAAAATATTAAAATAAATCACCAAAAACTCAGGTACATGTACTAATAAATTAGAAATTGTATAAAAACAAAAGAAAAGAAAAGAAAACAAACACAACAACAACAAACAACAAACAAAGCTAGGTTACGTTACGTATTGCAAACATTGGTGTGCTGGGCGCCAGACGGTTAAAGGTTTGCTGGATGACAAGATGAAGTTTCTCTAGGGGCCGGACAAAAAGTATCTCAGAACTCGTACTAACTTATGCTAGGGCCAACAGATTTGAAAAGACAAAAGAAGAAAAAAAAAAGCACTGGATTTAGACACAGGCTAAACAACTTAGAACTTGGGGCCCCACAGCTTGGTAGGATTCCCTCAAATTTCCGGGGTGGGGGAGGGAGGGTTGGAGGGGAGAGGAACTGTTACAGTTATATTATAATCTAGATTAACGTCACCGATGGAACAATACTGTCCTCAGCCCCTTTCTTCCTGGTATTAAAAAAAACAACAACGAAAGTTTGACGCGGCCTCTACTATCTTTTCATAGCTCAGGGCCATACCACGTTTAAATATCCATTTTTGTACAGACTAAAGCTTAAACCTTTCCTTAGCTAAACGGGATGAGGGGGTTCTCTTAAAGAGATAACTATTTAATGGGAGATAACATCTGTGCTAATGGAGTGGAGATAAGACAGGATTACTTACAACAAACGTTTTCATCGATTATCCCCCTTCCGTTCTACCTCTTGGTTTTGTATGGGAACGCAGAGTTTAATGCAAACTACAAATTAGTGACGTACATCCCGGTATCTCCGTGGCAACGTCTATTTGCTTTTAATAAGTCCTGAATTCTACAATATTTTAGTGTAAAACTGAACGAGCAGCATAACTCATCCTTCCCCCTTCCCGGGACAAAGTAGTTATTTCCAGTAGATCAGATCGACAGATGGATAGTTGCTAGGACGGATGGATAGGTGGACGGGTTGAAGAATGAATGAATGAAGGAAGGAAAGAATGGATGGAGGACGGATGGATGGACAGATGGATGGATGGTTAGACGGATCGATGGATGAACGGATGGATGGAAAAATGGGTAGATGATGAATTAATAAATATATGGACGGCCAAGGTGGATGGATAGATGGATGGATGGGCGAATGATGGATGGTTGGATGGATATGGATAGATGGATAGATGAATGGATGGATGGATAGATGGATGGCAAAATGGATGGATGGAAGGACGTTTACATAAACGAGTGAATGGATATCCGCCTTGAAAGAAGCTGATAACCGTCAACATCAGAGACAATTAGGTTTCGCTGCTTTTGCCCGTAAAAGAAAAACCAAGAAGTTTGATTTGGGAAGCTTGACAGATGCATGAGTGAATAAAGGGTCCACGGGTGAGGGACGGATGAATGCCCCTAGTGAGCGACGGTCCCGATGAGGCTTGAACTAATTACGGCCAATATTTCACGTGGCTCTATTTAATTAAGGGAGCGCTGTCCACTAGTCTGCAAACTGGGAGTCGAGAGAGGGTGGGCAGCTGTTGGGGTCAGACAGGGACAGTAAAGACCTGGTGAGTCATGCCAGGCTTGGGTGTTGGTCATAACTCTTGGTCCCAGAAATAAAAATTAGCAAAAACTTAAAATAATTATGTCTGTAAAGTGTAATAGTGTCGGCTGGCGACAAGACCTGACTTTGTTCCAAAATTGGCATTTTGACAGAATCGGTCTATTCTGGCCCGTTAGCAATAATTATAAACACTGAGACATAAACATAATCTGATAATCTGGACTTGGGTTTCCGAGGTTATTTAGATATTACATCATCCATATCAATATTTACACACACTATGACAGACTCTTTAGGAAAGGGAAATTCGGCTATAATCGAAAAATCCTCCAAAATGGACATAATCAGTTCACATCATCAGCCATGGTGCTGCCAAATTTTGTCCAGCGTCAGATTCGCTGCATTTAAAGGGCGTGGTTAAAAAATGAAATTGTCTAAAAATATTATCATCAAGTTATCTTCCCATCATCATTTCTAAACCTATTTTGAACCACTGATTTCCTGTGTTATTTCAGTAGTTAGCGTGGGAAACATTTTATCCCAAAATCAAATTCGCGACCACACCCTTCCGTCTCAAGCTCTTATATCGAGCGCTATGAGCCAGAATGTTTCATGTCCAAAATAGTCGAATTGAGAAAATAGTTTGAAATTTGCAACTCTAATTTAAAAAAAAAGCAAACTACAATAGATCTAACTTCAATGCGGCCACATGAGTAGTTTCATCGGGTTATGAAATAAAATCACGCACCTCATGCCTTGGATATCAACAGGCATTGAAGAGCAATGAATAAAATTGGACATTACATATTCTGACTGAAAACTCTCGACATATTTCTCTGCCTGAATACTATTTCGTAAAATGGCACCACGTGCTCTAAAGGGTTAAAATAGTTCAAAGATGAAAGGGTCCTGTCTGACAAACGGGCCTACATGTTGCAGGATTTCATGTCGTGCTCTTTCACAGTCGTGCGCTGATATAGTTTCAAGTTGAACGTTCACGTCTCTTTCCAGCACAGTATCAGGGAAAGATCTCAGGGCTCCGCCAGGACACAGATGATTGAGTGCCCTGAAAACTCCGTGAAAATTAGTTGCACTAGACGTTTTCCTCAACAGGATTGGAACCCAGGGGCCTCTTGCAACTACACGCACCGCTCTAACCATTGGAATACTGCCTTGACTAAACTAATGAAACCAGACATAATGTACGTTAATTTATTTATTACGATGTTCCCTTCCTTGCAAACATCACAATCATTAGCTTCTCTCTCTCTTACCCCCCTCCCCCCTGCCTTTCCTCGACATACGTACATGCATACACACATTCACACAAATTCTGCTCTCTAAGATCTCGATCATCTCTGTAACGCTGTCTCTTCTGGCTGCCAAAAACAAAAATTAGTACCGACCGGAACTAGAGTATTTCCTGCTGCCATGTGCAACGGAAGCGGATTTCCAGCGGCGCCTGCGCAGAACTGGACTAACTAGCGATAATAAGCTAACAGCACGGACTGGCTTCCTGAGATTAACCGTTCCCTCCCCTCCCCCCGGGGCGACATCATCTACTGACGCTAAAATATGCATTATTTCTCCTTTCCTTTTTCTTCTTATTCTTTCTTCCGTCTTCTTCTTCTACTTCTTTCTATAATCTTGCTTCTTCCTGTTCTTCCTTTCTTCCTTCTTCTTCTATATTTTGTCGTTATACGCCATTCTGCTTTCTATCTGCTTGTCCAGTAGACTGATACTCCCTTAACTTTCAGAGGCTATATTCGTAATGATTTTCATATGTAAACAGAGCAGGCGAATTAAATATAAAATAGTAACGACTGCCATATTTCTTTATAACAACATAACCCGGGAAATGAGGTGGAGGGTGGGTGGTGCAGAGGTCAAGATGTGTCACCTAGTCAGTATGTGAATGTGTAAAGCGTGGAGCGTATGGTGGCGCACAGAGTCCAATCTGTTTCAGTGTGAGCTGTGACCTGGGAAATTAAACGGGACTTCGCGCACTGCACTGGCCAGACTGAAACCAAGTGTGTGTCTCACTAGTTCGGGCATGACCAAACTGTTTTGAGTTTCCTTGCAGAATGAGAGACCTCGCGCACTGAGTCAAAACTGACGCAACACAAGACTTGATTCAATAGACTACCAGTCTGACACATTCAATGGCAGCTGCAGCCTAAGCACAGGGGCCAATATACAGTGTACTAATATTTCAGAACATGACATTAACGTTTATTTACCCGATGCCAATGTCAAAGTATTTACACAGAATAATAAAGTACACACGCGGAAACTGGCGTTGAAATGAACAAATTGTACCAGCAACTGACATAAGAACTGCATATATTATTATCCAACTCCACGAGAGAGCCAAAATAATCTATATTTTTTTAATGGTAACCATTTCAGAGCTACGACATATCGCATAAAAGTCAAAATGTGTCAGGCAGAAAAAGCTGTATCTAGGAAAGCCTCCAGTAAGAAATACAGAAACGGCACAATCAAACGCAATGGAAAAGGAAAGACAAATCAAGCTTTATGTAAATTACAACTTAAAAACCCCTGAGAAAACCACACAGTAACAGGATTCTTACGAAATGCAGACAAAAAAAAAGTTGTATTGTCTTAGAAAGTTAGATTGAACTAGAGCAAATTTTACAAACTCCGAAACAAACACATTTGTCTCAAGACACCAGACTAAATCGTATAACAAGAGGATTTTTACGAACATGTTTTAGGTGTATATTTTAGGAGGATCGCTGTTCTCACTTTTCTTGTTAATGTTTTTGTTTCTGTGGTAGGGATTTTGTTTTCACTTTGCCTAGGCAGCGGCTTTGTTAGGCCTGCTCCTCTCGATTTCGGACTGCCGAGGTATCTTTAACGTGCACATGACTGAGCCCTCCGAGTTTCTCGCCCTTACCCGAGAAGACTAGCTGCTCGATCCTACCTACCATAGGATCAGGGTCAGGAATTTTCTCCCAAATTCCCACATGTCTGAACCGACCGGGAATCGAACCCGGTACCTTCGACATGAAAGACAAGCACCATGCCTCTAGACCAAGGCGCTCCCAACACTAAATAGATTATGATGTAAAGCTGTTGACTCTGTTTTCTCTTAAGTAGCCTGACAAGGCCACATCATAAACAGAATTCTAGAAGCTACAAGACGATATCAAATATGACACCATAAGCTCAAAGAGCACTGTCAAGTCAAATCTCTTTTACTTCGTACTTAGCGACCTTAGTTCGTTTGTTCCAACTCCACATTTTGCACATCTGGGAAATTCGACGTTAAACGTTTGCGGCTTTGGTATTATGATAGGGAGTTAGAATAAATCGGAACTGTGAAACAGCTTGGTAAGTTGTCTCAACGCCTTTTATACAAGTGTCAGAGTGTGCATTTGCTACACCACTTCTAAATACTAAAAGATGTCCAATTTTTCAGAAAACGGAGATAGAACAAGATTTGTGGACTATGGAGTAAAACGGGACGCGCTAACGAGACTTCCCGCACTAGTACGACTGAAACAAGCTCGTTTCGCTAGTTGATTCAAAGGCAGTTCAAGTCTGAGACAAAACCGATGCAACATGGACTTGAATCAGTGTGCTATCAGCCTTAGAAAACTATCCCGAACCACCCAGTCACAGTATACACAGAAATAACATGAAATAATCATAGAGTAGCAAATGAGGAAATCATTTTTTAACTTTGCAAAACCTGCGAAGTGTCTTTATATTGATTTTGAGAAAAAGCGCTACTTTTGACACAGAATAATACTGAATCTGAGGTGGTACTTACATTTTAAATGAAAAGCACATTGCAAGTTTTGATAGCCACAATGTTTTAGCTGTAGACAGGTTTTGCGGCTGATTTGAAGTTAAAGACCACAACTCATTTTTCAAAAAAAATGTGACTTAGTACGTTTTGCAAGTTACCTCCTCAAATATAAATGTGACTCAACAACTCTTTCCCTGGTGCAACTGTTAAGTGGATGCACTTGTGTGTAACTACATGTGCCTATTCAGCGTGTGTGCACACACTGACTACATTAAAATTTAACTCTGTGTACGGATGAATCATCAAGTTCCCAAAACAAGACCATTGATGCTAGATTTGGTGTTTCTTCTTCATTCCTTTATGTCATACAATCTATTTTCAACACAACTTTATTAAATCGGAGTTAAGCTGGTTGTAAAAATAGATTTCTTGAACGAATCCTCTGCGGGACGAACATGAATCTGGGGGTGGGGTTGGGGGTGGGGAGGGGGGTGGGGTGGGACTAGGGGGAGGGGCGAAGAGGTGTGTGGAGGTAAGAAGGCAAGTAACAGAAAATGCTGATATTATAGATGAAGTTAGACAGAGGTAGTGCTGTTATTTCTGTTTAAACGATTTACACATCGGCAATTATCTTGAAGCAGTATTTGACTAGAAAATACTGACATTATAGAGCTACAGAGAGAAAGAGACAGACAAAGAGTGTGTGATATATAAAAGAGAGAGAAAGACAGAGACAGGCAAACAGAGAGGAAGACAATGAGAAAGAAAAGGAGAACAGAAAGAGTGTGAGAAAGGAACCAGAAAGAAAGAGAGAGAGAGAGAGAGACACACACACACACACAGACACAAGCACACTGACAGAGAGAGTATGAGAAAGAGAAAGAGAGAGAGAAAAAGGAGTGATAAAGAAGAGAAAGGAAGAGAAAGGGTCAGAGAAAGGAGAAGAGAGAGAGAGAGAGAGAGAGAGAGAGAGAGAGAAAGAGAGAGAGAGAAAGAGAAGGAGAGAGAGAGAAAGAGAAGGAGAGAGAGAGAAAGTTGGATGGGTATCAGTGGTGGTGGTACAGAAGACAAGACAGGGTACACCACTTTCGCTTTAAGCGGTTCTAATTTTACAATGATTATGATGAAGTATACCAGCACAGATCTGGAAATGTGTGTATGTCTCATATCAAAGCTGTTGCTCAGGTAAGAAAAACGTTTACCGAATGTTCCCACCTGGAAAGGGAGTGGCGGTGGATGTATGTATATATTAGGAGGAAGGGCGGGGGGGGGGGTGAGTAGCCTAAAATATCCGTGCACGGTGTCTATTCCTGGCTCACCGGGGTATGAATGGCAAACGGATTCTGTTCTCTCTGCAACACCAGTTGCAGCCAGCCCTTCTCATGGCTAAAATGTACGGCGATTGGTTGCTCGGAAAAGCCAAGCGGGAGTGAAACGTAGGAGAAAGACAAGAGATCAAGATGGGGATCGAACCCGCGACCTCTGCTACGGGGCCAACCGCCTTGCCAGAAAGAAGAAAACAACTCGCTTAACTATTCGGGCCACTCCTTCTCTCCAAAATTATTTTCTTAGCCCTCTGTCTTCCCAAAGCTTCTGCCTACCTTCATGACCTTCTCATGGTCAGTATGAATGCTGATGTCCAGGAAGATGGAGAAAAGAGATTTCACTGATGACGAAAGAGGTCGAAGGGGTGAAGGGGAAGAGACTGAGAATTTTATGTCTTTTAAACATCAGCTGAAGAGTCATCTTATACACTCTGAATGTCCATTTTTGTCTATCTTCTGAGTATGCCCGTGTATTGTGTGTGTGATTATACGATATAAATGTTGTAAAGAGCTTAGAGCCTGGTTGCTAACGGGGTGAAGCGCTATATAAATGCTGTGTATTATTATTATTATTATTAAGGGGGAATAGAAGAGCAGAGAGATGGACAGAAAGAAGAAGAAGGGGCAGAACCCCGGGGAGGAAAAAATGGCGGTGAGGTTCTCCGGCGGGGGGGGGGGGGGGGGAGGGGAACTGAGCTCATATTTAGGTTTCACGACGCTCATAATATATCTGGAATTTTGAAAATTAAGAGTTTGAAATACATAAGAAAAACTCTGGCAATGGACTTTTACAATTCACCTGTCGCTCTAGGACTGGACTCTCATTACAAAGTCAGATACTAACAATACTGGCTTGTGTTCACTGTGTCAGCAATAGTTTACTGTGTAAACCATTACGGTCCCCTAACAGCAACTTACAATAATTCGACCTGGCATAGAGACTTTAAAAAAAAAACAACAACACAAAAAACCCCAACTTACTTTACCTTTTTCCCCCTCACTTTTTGTGTGTTAAATTTCGTTATTGCAAAGCGTAGGTATTCTCAGAGAAGGTACACTTCCCAGCTCCCAGACACACTTCTAGCCCCCCCCCACCCCCATGTTCATTCCTTGGGGGCAACCCCTTTCCCCTCCGAGCGAACATACTTCGTGACTGGTCCCACCCAGACAGGAAAAAGCTTAAGCTGATACATGTATTTGTAAACCCGTTACAAACACACTTGAATGCCGCGCCTCTCAACATTTGCATCATCGGTATACTGGCTAGCAGGGCAAACATTTATTTATTCAATGAGTGGAAATGAATGAAATCAGTTTGAAAGCAGATTCTACCCAAATCGCATAATTGTGTTTACATAAACTTTATGAGCATCTTCCTGTGTTGTAAAGTTCAAGAACTATTTAGAGTTATACGTTTGTGTTCCCCGAATGCATAGGAAATCTTTGTTTGTTTGTTTGTTTGTTTGTTTCTTTCTATCTTTATTTCTCTCCATCGTCATATTCCGTCCTTCTGTCTGCCTGCCTACCTGCCTGCTCCTATCTATCTATCCATCCATCCATCCATCCATCCATCCATCCATCCATCCATCCATCCATCTATCTATCTATCTATCTATCTATCTATCTATCTATCTATCTATCTATCTATTTATCTATCTATCTATAGCCTGGAAAAGATTACATGCTGTAATGCTGTACACAGTGAGTACAATAATCCAAGGAATCCAGGCAAATACCCTAATTTCCACACTGTATTTACGTAACGTTACTCATGCTTTCAATGTGACATTTCGGAGACGGCCAAGTGGCATTTGAGCACAAGGTTAAAAAGGCATAGTCGTTTCCGTTTTAAGGATGAGTGTACCGGGTTAGAGTGAGCGCAGCTTGTGCACCCTGTGTGCGATGTGATTACACACTTAACGAGGGTGGGGCAGGGCGTTAGCCTTGGCCCCCATTAGCCGATTTCGATCCGCCGATTAGTTGGGTAGTGACGTCACACGTTGTTTCAATGCGATCACTGGCACCAATCAACTAGTTGGATCTCAGTGCGCGCCTAGACTAAGAGATGGGATTTGTAGAGACGGGTGGTGGGGAGGGGGAATGGTAAAATCATTGACGCCAATGAAACTTCAATTTGAATTCTGCACGTGCGCCAACACGCCTGTACACGCAAAAACCATCACGTGAGTAAGCTAGAGACGTGAGTTAGCATTTCTAGCGTGTTACAGAAAATTACTGTATATACACCAGGTTCCACTCATTAGTCAATCAAGTTTCAATAGAAAACGTTAAAATACACAGAGACAAATCAATGTATACTCCGCAGCGAGAAGTGAATATACATGATTGTAGTATAAATACAAAACAAAAGAAACAACCAAAGTTCAAGCGCAGAAATAAGGCTGTAGACACTTTGCAGGATCACGCACGTTATCAATCAAATGTGTGTACACAATGTGTGTACACACTGTGTACACAACGTCTAAACGAAACTGCTGCAAGAATGACTATGTTTCAGGAATGTTACTTAATTTTCTTTTTTTTTTTTTCACTCTTGGGACATTGGCGATTTAACATGAATAAACACACGTGTACTTCAGTAGAATAATAGGGAGAGAGAGCGAGGAGAGAGAGAGAAAGTGGGAAAGAGAGCGGAAGAAAGAGTGAGAAAGAGCGCAGGAAGGAGAGAGCGAGAGAAAGAGAGGAAGGAGAGAGAGAAAGAGGAAGGAGAGAGAGAGAGGAAGGAGAGGGAGAGGAAGGAGAGAGAGAGAGAGAGACAGACAGATAGACAGACAGACGGAGAAAAAGAGAGCGCACAAGGCATATGGACAGACAAAAGTGAATGACAGACACTAATAGAACCAGCACGGTTCCA